>JAGFMF010011399.1:1567848-1636487 GCA_019455555.1 Galemys pyrenaicus
TCTGCCTGTTCTGTGTCCTGCTCTGTCTGGTGGATTCTCTCACCACCCCCACATCTCTGGCCTGTACCCCAGTGTTTGTATGCATAAATAAATAAATCTTTAAAAAAAAAATAAATAAAATCTCAGAAAAGTGATTCTCCAGTGTAGTCTCCCTCAGGAGCAGCAGCCATCTCGGGAAGCTTGCAAAATATGCAGCTTCTCAGGCCTCTCACCCCAGAGGTCAGAGCATAGCAAGCTGTTTTCATAAAGATTTAGGAAATTCTTATATCAGAAAAAAAGCTTTGCAATAGCCCCTAGGACACTCACAACTGATTAACTAGAGAGAGGAAAACCCGCCAAAAAAAAAAAAAAAAAACAGCAGGAGTCCAATACTGCTTCTGTGGAGCTATCTAACTGTGAGGTAGTTAGCTGGGCAGGTTCCAGGGGAGTCCTCTGAGTGTTTTCCTGAGGAGCCTCCTGTGAAAGTTGCTTTTCCAGGAATCTGGGCTCCTGTCATGTCACTGGGTACTTTTAAGGAAGTACATAGCCCCTCATAGCTACAGGAGCAGCCTCTGACCTCCAGGAGATCATGCACTGAGTACAGCAAGGCCATGCAAGAGCCTATCAGAAAGACAGAAGGCAAAACTCAGCGAGGAAGAGAAAGCATAGCGGAAGTGGTAGAAAGTGCACAGGCCTTGGGCTGAGAGCTGGAATTCAATCCCAGTGACGCTGGTCATGCCATAAGGGTAAACCCGCAAGCTGTCATCTGCAAAATGGGAATATCTCACAGAGACATTTTGTTGGTGGCATATATATAATTCAGTAAATGACAGTGCCCCTGATGGCACAGCAGTGTACCAGGCTAGAAACAGATACGCATTTTCTTACGAATTACACAGAAAATCTAACACTTTTGTCCTACTGCCAGGCCTGAACTGGTCATCTACCCAGATTCAGCAATCATTACATCAATGTTTATAGCAAGGATGATGTTTTAATAAAAATTTTTTTTCCTATTTTTGTGTAGAACAACTGGGGTGTTGGCAAGAGGCGCAGTGGGGGTGAAAGGATTCACTAGAGACAGAGTGGGGAGCAGACAGGTGGATTTACGGGAATACACTGCTAAGAGGAGCAGCGGGTGACTCAAGAGAGGTCTACTATGCCATATGTGGGTTAACTCCCTGGTCAGGAGTTGAACTCAGGCCAGAGAAGTGATAGTGCTGAGACTTAATCCCTAGATCACCAGGGAGGTCCTAAAAATCTATTCTAAACAGAGCGTTGCCAGCACAGCCTTTGAATGGAACTGAAGCCCTGGCAGAGTGGGTACTCCTTGAGTATTAGCTGGTACCACATTAACATTACAGTGTTCTTTACTGTATCTGCTCATCTCCCACTGTTTCTGTGAACTGTCTTCTGCTAAACTAGACACTCACTATCCTTCCAATAAATGAAGCTGACACAGGAGCAGTGTCCTCCCTAGGCCTCCCTAACCATCAGAATGAGCTGTCTCCCCTCAGTTCCCAGAGTTGTTCTCTGTATCTGGCACCCAGAGTGATGGCTCTGTACCCTTGCTAACATTCCCCCTGTTTCTTCTTACCCACAGAGGCCCAGCAGGCAGGGGTTGGAAAGTTTCTTCAGACCTGTAGCGAGCAAGGCCGGGTGTTCCCCAGGTGTCCTACACTTACTAATGGACTGAACTTTATTCCCTGTCTGCCCAAGCATATGTCCCTGTTTAAGGAAGTCTGGAACCTTCCCAAATTCTGAAAGCCACATCTCTTTCTTTTTGGGGGTCCTTTGAACTTTCATGGGAAGACCTGCTATGTCCCGAAGGCATGATCGAAGTCGAGGTGTCTCATTAAGGAAGATCTGTCCCCAACCCCCATCACCACTGGCTGAAGGACACGCATAGACACCTGTGGGGGCGTACACTGGGGTTATGGATTAATCTTCTCAAAAGCAAAGACGGAGACCTGGATCAGCTTGGTTCAAGGGCAAAAACTATGTACATCTAAGAAAACTGGTGTCAGTTAGCATACAAGAGTTGTCACGCTTATACATACATGTGAAAGGTAAAAAGTCATTTTATTTGAAAAGAGCCTCATGTTACTTTAAGAAGCTGGTAAGAGTCTTAGGAACTTCAAAGTCTCAGTAATGTTTTCTCGTCATCCTTCCCCGCCTTCCATTTATGCTCTCTGTGTGCACCGCCACAATGTGGTGGGGACTAAGAGCAGAGCTCTATCGACAAGGTGATATCTACCTGCCCTGGCCCCGCCCTATGGTGCCAGGCAGGGGGGTGGTCCAAGCAAAGGAGCAGCATGAGGATGCAAAGGCCCAGGAAGAGGTTGAGAAGGCCACAGAAGCAGGCAGGGGTCAGTTGGTAGGGGGCTGCTGCCGCCTTTGATGTCTCCTAATTTGGCCAGGAATAGATGGTAGTGAGGGATGGGAGCAGAAAGAATGTCTGCAGAAGTCTTCCTTGATGTTCTGTGGGGTTCCTCCAGCTCCAGGTCCTGGGTTTTGCAGGCAGCCCACCCTGCCTGCTTTTTCCCCAGGAGTCAGCGGCATGGGTGAGCCAAATGGCCCCTCAACCGAAGTGAGCAGACATCCCCAAGAGCAAGCATTAGCACAGTCACAACATTTATAGTCCCTTGCCCCCCCACATGTATGCAAAGGAGACTATTAAATGAGGCCCACTGTGCTTCTGTGAATGGCACTCAGTCTCCTGCAAAGTGCACCTTTCTTCACACAGGCCCTGACAACAACGCTCTTTGACTCTGATGTGCGTATAATGCCCATGACCTTTCACCCCAAGAAAAGCAGCCTCCAGGGGTGGATGAGCACAGTTCAGGCTCTAAGAACAGTGCAGCAAACAAACCTCAGTTCAATTCTGTGGCAAATTAATTGGTCTGAGCCTCAATTTTTAAAAATTCTAAAGTGGGGATTTAAAACACTTAGCTATACAGTCACTTGGATCAAGAGACGGTGTAGATTGACTATAACTACAAAGCACATGATGTCTCTGCGTTACCCCGGTGAGGCCAAAAGAAGGGGTTGGCAGCAGAGGCGCTACCATGCGGGAAAGCGTGAACCTGGGAGCTCCCAGGCTGCCAAGGGAGCAGAGCTCTGTCCTCACCAGTCTCTGGAAGACCCTTCCCACCCGGTCTAGAGCTGCCATGAGGTGGGCTGCCCTTGCCAATCACCTCGCTGCAGTGGCAGTCTGATGACTTGCCTCACATTCTTTAGAACAGCATGAAAGGTCAACCAGGCCTGTCTCCTGTCTGTATGTCCAGTAGCATTTCCTTCCCATCCTTCTCTCAACCAAGTAGAGAAATACCAGCCACGGCAGTGCCCCTGTCTAATCCCTCACTCTTCCTCAATGTCACTCACTTGTGTTCTTCATTCAGGACCCACCCACTCAAAAGAACCTTCAGGAAACCTCATGGGCACACCTCACAATTGCACTTACACCTAAAGCTTAAATTGTCTCTCCTGCTGGATAAAAAGCTCCGTAAAGGCAAGCTCCCAGCACAGTCATCTTTCTGTCCTCTATGCCCAGCACAGTGTCTTACACGCACTAGTGCTTGATAGAAGTTTATCCAACCTATTTTCCCACAGTGCATATATGTATTTTCCATGCTCAAGACTAGCAGTCCCCTCTGGGCATACTTCACTGATCTGCTTTTACCTATTCAACTAAGGAGCTAGCTCTGAAAATGAGCAAGAAGGCAAGCTCTCTACAAATGACCAAACTGGGCTTAGAGAGTCCCATTCTAGGTGACACATAAAAAAACAATAGATCTGTTCTTTGGAAAAGAGATGTTATAGTTCAGATTAATTTTTTTCAGTAATCAGCTGTTTGAAGAGGAGAAAAATTCCTTAGAAGAGCTGTACCACGCAATGAATTACCTAAGATGAAGTGCTTTTTCCCTTCTTTAGTCCATGTCTGCCCTCAAGGTTGCTGTAAGTCCACGGCGTACTAGGGAAAGCCAAGGATCTGCATGGGGCTGAGTGATATACAGCTAAGCAGATGGTGAAAAGGAGAAGACAGGACCCATTCCTTTTTTAAATCTGGACCCACACTGAGATGGTGCTTGAATACCCATTTCTTCCTGCTGTAAGAAATCACTGCTCACAAGGAAAACACACTGGTGAAAGCTAAGTAAAACTAAGTTGAGGAACCTTTGGATCTTAGTTTTCAGACACGGAAATGAAAGTGCGCTGCTCGGTAAATGGACTGTTTCAGATCTACTGAGCTAAAACCCAAACCCAGGAAAAGCTCCTCTTATAGAACTCCAGGAATTCTAGCTTGTCTCTTGCCTGAAGCATTTAATGAAACGTACCTAACCACAAAGAGGTTTTGAGAAAATGTCTGAAAATAAAATGCAGAAGCTGTACTTCACAAGGGTAAATTTGAGGCCCTCTCCTTTACAGAGTTAGAGAAAGTTTCCCAAGACAGAGACTGTTTGCGGCAAGGCAAGGAGGTATTCTAGACTTCCCGCTCTCTAGCTTTTGGCAAGCTGCCCAAATCAGGGTGAACTTTAAGTTTTGCCCCTGTGTTCTATGTAACATAAGAACCAAAGATTATAAATGTAAGCAAACAGAGTAAAAGTAAACATGGGCAACAGAAAGGAAGGCGGACAATACTGTTCAGTAGACAAGGTGGCCAGAAGAGGTAAGGTTTTTAGATAGAAGGTGGGGCATATTCCTGAGAGACAGCAGGATCAACTAGACTTTTAGATTATAACCCACTCTCAAATGAGCAAAACTGTTCCAATTCTGTTGATTTTTGTTACAGTCTGGTTTAGAAACATAGGAATTCTTCCTTTTCAAAGTTAGTGAAATAACAGTGTCTAGGCAGGAAAAGTATAATTCCCTCAACCGGCTTAAAATAAATGAGATCATTAACTGAGAATATTGACAAATGTTTGCTTTAAGATAAGGTTTCTTCTGGAGCATAGAACTTGTCAAAATTTGGATTGCATGTTTTTAAGTTTGCAAAGTTTGATTTGGCTCTGTAGCAGACATATCAGAATAACTAGGTGAATAAAAAAAATTTAAATCAAGCAAGCAAGCAAATGTCAAGAAATGACTAGAATCAAAGAACTCTTCTCAGTAGGGCACACTTAGTTTTTTAGTTCCTTGGCCATCTGGAACTAAGGAAAAGCTTGGCGCCACCTTCTGGCAAATGCTGGAAAGACCTTATACATGACAATTGACTTTAGCATTCACCAGTGGTATGGGGAAACTACAGGCACTGCTCTAAGGTCTGGAATGTAAGGTGGAGAGCAAATACAGGCCAGAGTCTGGGATCAGTCATCATTCAGCTAGGCTAGTGCCAGAGGAAGAAGGAAGGAAAACCCAGGTTCAAAGTAGGAAGCTGGAGTTTTAGATTTGATTGTCACCAACCAGTGAGATGGTCTTGGAGAAAGCATCTTCTACTTTCTAGACTTCAGCTTCTCTTCCTGAGCAAGAGAATTCTTAGTCAAGAATTTTTACAGTTTCATATTACCAAGCCCGACCCTCTAGCACCACTTGATCAGTGTTTTCCCTGAAAAATGTGTGTGTACAAGCATGCATGTGAGTGTGTACGTGCACACACACGCACAATCTCAAGAGGCAGAGTCTGAATGAAAGCACCTCTAACAAGACAGCCATCCTCATAGTGTTGTTCAGAAAAGCAGATTCTGGGAAACACTATTTATTATTAAATGTTGTCCCACCCAAGGAGGAGGATTAGGGCCAACAGGGGAAAACGTTGAGGTATCAGAGGGCAGGGAGCCCAGGGAGTGGATTTGCTCCCGTCCCAGAGAACACCACCTGCGGGGGTTGGGGGGTGACTGGGAAGTGGGCAGCACACAGACAACTCCTACTCTGCTCCCCCAGCATCCACCTCTACAATCAGTGGACAGCCACGCTGAGGCAGGCATCTAGTCAGCCGCACAGCTACCTGAAGACACAAGCTGTGTTTTTCCCATTGGGGTTTTAAAGTTTATTCACGTAAACGGAAATAACCTAATGTTTAGATATCTTTATAGAAATGCAGTTAAACCTACTTTATGTACAATTTAAAAAATTGACTATTCTATTCAGAATTGATTTACTTTCCTCAATGGGAGAGGATTAAAAAGATAGCATTTTCAGTTTTCAATAATGTGAGTCATCTCACCTCACTTGACTTCAACGTCAGCCCTGAAAGGGCAGACCTTGCATGGCACAGGAATCCCTGCTTTCAAGTCACCTGGCAGACAAGGGTTTTAGAGATCCTGGAGTGCTTCTGTGACCTGACGCAAATCAGAGCCAGAGAACTGGCAAAAGGAGGACAAGAAGAACCCAGGTCTTCCAAATCTGAACTCAAAGGTTCTGATATTAGACAACAGCCCTGTCAACTGCTTTCTGTCTGTGAGTTATGTCTATCTTTTCTGAAGCTTCAGAAGCTAAAGGGCAGCTGTCACATTGGGTTTCTAAAAGAGCAAGTTTACCAGAGAGGAGGAGCCATTTCTCCTTGCCCAGAGTAACACCATGCTTGGGACTTTACACCCATCCCATGCGACGGGAAATAGCACCTCCAGTCGGCATGCAGAACACAAGTGCAGCCTTGGCTCACTGGGATTCAAGCCAGGCATGTCTTCTAAGTGCAAGCTCCTTCCCACTAGCCCTGCTGCCTTGGCGCACTACTAGAATTCTCTCCCTAATTACTTAGCCAATCTCAGATTTTGACTGCCTCCAGCACTATTTAAACCATACCAGTTCCAAATTCCTAGTGCACTTCACCATGAGTCCCATGTTGACTCCTTTGCTTTAATCTCAACTAAGCCATAAGCCCTTTGAAGACCAGAGTGCACCCAATACGAGAACATTTACCAGAGTTTGTGCTACGACATTCAGAATGCTGGCTTGGCAACTATGAGCCTTTGAATGACCATATAGGCTTCTGGTTTAATCTTTTTGTTAAAAAGCAAAAGCCTTAACAAAGGAAATGGGGCATCTGGCCACATTCCCAGATTGGACCTATGAAAAACTGGAGATTTAGAAACCAGGGAGATTTAGGTTTTGTTACTCAATAGTAACTTCTATTATCTTGAGGCTGGATGAGATAATCATCTGGTTCACTCCCTGGACTAACAGATAAGAAAAACCAAGGTCCAGAAGGGTGAAGTAATTCTCTGGATTCATGCAGTGTATTGTTCTCTAGAACCAAATGACACATGGCTTCTGAGGGGCATTCCAGAGTGCAGGGGGTCTGGTGAAGACATGGCCAAGTAGTGATTTTAATTCGTATTTGAAGCAGAACATCAGCTTACTAAAATTCCTTCTGTTTGACACACTCCTACTTTTCTCTGTCCATGATATTTGCCAAAAGGAATGTTTAAGACACACCACGCTGGCTACTGTAGCAGAAGCCGGAAAACAAGTTCTCGGAAAGTTCCCTGATTTTAAAAATAATTTTCATCTGGTTTTGCTTTTATAATTCCTTGAAGTTATAAAATACAAAGTTAAAGAGACAAACTTCCGCAAATAAGCTAAACCACCTGAGATTAAATTTTGATGCCTCAAACACCAAGACATTTGTGTGTGGCAAGAAATGTCCGGTGACCCAGTACAGTGGTATGAAAAAAATGCCGTCACTTTCCTCTTTTAACAGGCAAATGCAACTGAATATTTACTGCTGTGGTAAAGTTCAGGAAAAGCTAAGCTGGATACTCAAAGTCTCCACTTTGGAATATCTTCAAGAATAGAGATGGTGCTCCTTTCAAGTTTAAGTGAAATTTTATTTACCAAGTGCTTCAGCATTTTGGGCACTGCACGTTGCTGGGAGCAACAAGTAATTTTGCATTAAATGTAACACAAGACAATTTATAATTTGTGTGTCAATTGTTTACCAAGAAAATAAATTCTGAAAAGTTTCAATATTTGTACAGCATAGGACAATTTTAAAAGCATATTTCCACATCACTGTCGAGTCTCACAACAGTCATGCTTAGCAGAATTATAAAGCGATGACAAGAATCAGGGTGGATAGGACGGTTTCTGTCTCAAGAGTTGTACCTCACAAATGGCTTCAGAATCTCACTGATACAACCAATTCCTTATTAAATATTCAATTAATGAACGAGAGATTCTGTAGGAATCTTAACAAACAGATTATACATTCTAAAATAAGAAGAGCTAAAATTAGTGGAGTTTTGTTGAAGAAATTGAACATGAGCTGAAGATTTTAAAAGGCCACTAAATCAGTATCTTAGTCCCTTTAAGATGGATACGAAATTAATGCTTTTGTAAGTCACAGTAACTTCATTAATGAAGCACTGAAATCTATTTACTAAGAACTTAGTAACAAGAACTTAAATAATGAAAAATTTACTAATTCCAGTAGCATATATGAAAACATTATGTCTAAACAAATACCAATTTTAAAAGTCAAGCGCTAAATTAGTACCTAAATCTCCTCTCTTACTTATTGTAGCGCTTCTGAGTCAGTGTCAGCTGGATGGTGCCTGATACAGACACAGCCTGGAACGTCTTCAATAAGGAGGAGAAATGTTTTACATGCACAGCTCTTTTTAAAAGACCCTGAGACAGTAGACCCTGGCTTACCAAATACAAATTATCTTAATCAGCCCTGCCTTATTCATCTTCCCTAAGAGCTTTTATGACAAATTTTAATTTTTAGAAATTCCATTTCAAGAAGCTTCATGCTACAGCCCCACAGCCAGAAGAAGAGTGTGGACTCTGGTGCAGCCACTGCCACAGCAGGTCCCATGGAGCCAGTGAATACAAAACCACTGGATTGTTCCAGGAACAATCACCCAAGAGAAACACACTTTGGAAGTGCTCATTAGACAGGAATATACTCTGCCTTTCCACGACTAATTTAATGGGTCTAAAAACGTTCTTTCCAATAAATGCCTGAACAGTGTCTAAATATTTGACTAAAATGATGAGAAAAATGTATTGACTATAGAAACATTACATACCATTATAAGCAATATTTTGTCAACAAGATGGATACAACACAAAGTTTACTACATCTAAATATTATGCCTTGAAAAAACATAAACAAAGAAGAAGGTTGGTTAAAATAAGAGAAAAATTAGAGAAATTTTAAAGGAAAAGAAACATAAAAGCAATAACTTAACCAAGTTAAATATACTAGTGCCTGAATAGGGAGTTTCTGGCAAAGTGACAGAATGAAGTTTCTTGAAGAAAACTACAAGGGCACCGAGTCAAGGTGAGTCTTAAAGTATGCAAAGCAGGGAAGGCCTGCCAAGGCGCTCCTTCTGGAACATAATGTTTTCTCCACCTGCTTTATCAGGTAATCGGTGACAGCAGCGTGAAGATCCTTGGGTCACAGGAATTCCATGGCAACGGAGAGTGCTGCTCAATTTACTTTAAGCAGCAGATATTTTCTGCTCTTGTCCTTCAGGCAAATTAAAGGACTTAACACTGAAAAACTCTCTCAAGAAAACATAAACAGCAAATGGATTCATTAATTCTGTTAGCTAGTATTTTAAGGTCTACTGTCAGAATTCTGAAGTTTAAGATCAGGAGAGCCCCTTTAAAGACAGGTGTCTTCCAAAGAGAGCGTAAGGAGGTACCACACTCTCACCCTGATGCCACATTCTAAATATATCCTCCTCATGAAAACAACTGGTATCATGTAAAAAAACGCCAATTTACTGCATTGTTTGATCATATATACTCCCTAAGCTACTATGGGGTAGAAATACACAGTACAGGAAGTTGCCCCTTAAAAAAGAGACATGAACTGCTTCATCTTGGTTCCATAGCTAATTGTTGTGCATCACCTGATAAATCACGGCACCTCTTGGACCCTCTCTCCTCACCCAGGAATAATTAAGCTGGTCATATTACCTCATTTGGCCCTCATATTTTTAAAATAAGTTATTGTAATGGAAAGTGTTTTGTTCATACATGAGTGATTATCACAATCACACAACCAACCTAAATCTGGAGGCAGTTTGAGTTTGAAAATACACTGGTCACAAATGTGGCCTGGGCTGAGTTAGTACTATTCAGGGGAGAGTCCCAGAAAGAGCAGGAGATCCTCGTCCTTACTGAGCCTGCAACCACGGTGGGAAATCTGACATGACATAGCTGCTGAACTTTGAGCACCTTTCTCATCTGCTAAACAGAGAAACATAACGATTTAGGGTACAATTCTCTGGGTAGATGTAAGAATTGCTCTTAGTCACAATTCCTTCAATCAGCGACCATGGTCAAAGAGTCCCAGGTGAGCCAAAAGACTGAGACTGAACTGAGCAGGTTGTTATGCCTAATTCTAGGGAGAAGCCCACCATCTAGAAGGCTTTCTAAACTAAGTAAACGCTTGTTTTTCACAAGGCCTTTACTGGAAGGGTGTTATTGAAACGTTGTATTTATGACAGCTTTCTCCATCTCCCTCTCTCTGTAGGCCTCTGAAGACCTGAGGGACTAGTGGCCCTCACAGTTAAAAGAATTAAGTATAGGATGGGATGAGAACTTCCTGAGCGTCCAATGTCTGCAGTGTGTATAGGACACAGACACGTCCTACTCTCAGATACACACGTGAGGAGCCAGCAATCACCAGGCAGTTGGCTAGTGTCTGGAATGTTCAGCAGCTAGTGAAAGAGGCTCTAGCGACCAGGGAAGGCAGGAAGGCCAACAGAATGCAGCACCTCCTGTGGTCAAGTGCTGGGCCAAGAACTGAACTGATGGCTGCGTGCAATTGTCCCTAGAAATTCTGATAATATCCATCTTTATTTTACACACAAGAAACCAAGGCTCAGAAGGTGAATAACTTGCCCAAGGTTCTGGAGCAAGGTAGCACTGGTTTTAGGACTCATACTTCTGTTACCTAAACCAATCTCAATCCCTCACCCACAGAATAGATTGCTAGGCACTGAATGCGGAAGGAAAGCAGACCCTTCTTTGTTAACCAAAGCTATGGGAACCGCTGACATGGTAAATCACTGGGAGAGGTCAAGTCAGCTGCATGCATGGAAAAGGCATCAGGAACCCAGCAAATGGCACTGGCCCAAGTGGCACCACTGCTCAGCTACCACGGCAGCAATGGGACTGTCACTGTGCAATAGCACTGCCTGAGTTCAAAGGGAGGGACTCCTTTTTTATTTAAAGCTCAAACACTGATTTACACTCCTCCCTCTATCTACACTCTAACTGCACTGCACCCCCAGACCAGTCTGTTAAGAACCCATGGGCCACAGGCCTGGCTCACCTCCTTATGGGAGTCTTTGTGGGCTTCCAGAGTCTTCATGATCGTCAGCTCGGCGTAGTTTTTAAATCTTGCTGGCTGGTTTCTCAGAATTTCCCGTAACACTCTCAACGCTAGTGCTCGGATGGAATGCTGGAGTGTAAGAGGAAAGGAAGACATCAGCAGACAATCACGGCACTTTACAAGAAGACCAGTCCTGATATCTTGCACACACATGGACACAGGTCACACCATTTACTTGCCCTCCAGATGATCAGCTCCATGAGGACAGGTATTGTATCAACGGGGAGCTATCAATTGCATCAATGCCTAGGAGCTAGCCATTAGAGGGAAGTGATGAAGGCTTCTTGAATGAGCCAAAAGGGGACCAAATGAGACTAAATGAAGATCTGGGTGCATGATGAATCTGATCAATTTCCTGAAGATTCCCAGAGGCTTAGGTACATAGTACCCTTTTGTAAAATATACAAAAGGATGGGTGAAATGCATCTGAACATTTCATCAATGTGACTTACAAGACTGCGGACTCCCTAAGGACAGCAGAAGACCTGTTCTTATTCCTGACCTGTGATGAGCTCACAGAGGAGAGGAATGTGCACAGGCCTCGAGTTGCTGGAGGCCCGAGTCATGCATCTGGAGGACAGCCATTCCAAACAGACTCCTAATCTCCATATAAGAGAATGGGGTTTACGCCAGACACAGCCTAAAAGCATATCCTGATTCTTTGCCACTCATCTGTACAATTCACACATGAGTATCTTCCTGCCCTCTACATGACATCATTGTCTCCCAGCAAAGCCCAAACAAGTAGAAGTGCTTCAGCAGCTGGTACTTTGTTTTAAGAAAGGTTAATTCCGATTCTTCTATTTCCCCTCACCCCAAGCCAAACCATCAACCCTGACATCAGAGAGCAGTTAAGAGCGAGCCCCTGTGAAATCCACATCCTTCCCCTCACCCATCCTCCATCCAAGTCACCATCGATGTGCCCACAGGCTGTATGGAACTTCATTCACACTCTGCCTGATCCTGGCCCTCGAACTCTACCACACTGTCCTAACTTCACCCCACCTGCCTAGCCTGCACAAAGCCTAAAGCAGGAAGATGGTTTTCTTACTTCAAGAGCTTAATTTGCTCAATTCCCAATGTCTATTCCTACCCTGCCAAAGATCAGCTGCCCAGCAGGAGAAAGCACGACTCTGGCTGGATCACTGAGCTATGTGCCTATGTATGGAACCAAGCCTGGTGCAGGTACCAGTCTGTTACATCCAAATGTCATAGTGTGAGGAGAGCATTGTATTTTAAAAATAATAAGAGTCACACTTCTGAACCAGCTATTTGACGAAAATTAAGTTCACTGGAACTGTTAACATATGGGGATTAAATCAACACAGAATTTCATGGAATTCAGTATTAAGGATGATTTTTTTAAAAAGTCCATGTCTTTCCTAGTTACACATGAATCATAATCTCACAAGGAAAAATGTTTGCCATAAAAACACTTTCTATGCCACTGCAGTTCTAAAACCTTTGTGTTAAACAGAGTAAACGGATAGAGGAACAAACTTCCCTCAACTACCACAAACCCAATTACAAACAGAACTTCCATATAAGCTACGATGAAGCCTATCTCTGATAAAAACATTATTTACTAAAATAGGTGCTTAGAAAATGTTTGAAAAAGTAAGTGTGGCACAGGAAGTAAAGCAGAAGCCAAGCCCAACAGAAAAGGACTTAGCCCCATTACACAGAATGAACGAAGAAAGCGCCTCACATCTTTGTCTCCGAGTGTCTCCAACAAGAGGAGCAGGATGGTCTTGAAGTGCTCCTCCCACACGCCAAGGCTGTCTTCCCGGGTGATCTTGAGCAGCTCCAGGAGGGCACCTTTCCGCTCCTCCACCCGCTCGTTGTGGTTGGACAATTCTTTCAGAAGGTCGGCCACCAGGTCAGAATGGTCAATGGGCACTAGTGAGACACACACACACAGAAGTTACTTCTTAAGGCAATGTTGACTAACAAAGCGTCCTCAGCGGTGCTCAGCCATCCCTTATGGCTCTCCCATCTCCCAGAGGAAAAGGGGATTGTTCTCCTTTATCATCCCAGCAACCCTTTGTGTCTCTCTACTGCCCCAATTTACCCTTCACCCTCTCAGCACATCAGCTCCCCAAACTAATTGTGAAGATTAGCATTAAGTCGCAAAATTCCATGTCCCTCCCCTCCTTACCATCTTTTCCCTCCTATTTCAGACAGAGGAGAAAAGTGTTGCTTCCTTTATCTATGTCACACTAAGCGGGAAAAGCCTCTAAAAGTCCTCAATTGGCTATCTTGTTCTTCCAAACTCTCTTCCCATAGCAACAGTCCTACATCAGGCCTTATTACACAGGATCAAATCCACTCAAGTACACAGTCCTCAAGGCCCTCCTCATTATCATATCTGATTGATGAGCTTCCATTCCCTTCTCAAGGAGCCAAAATTTAATAGTCAGCACAGTAAACAAAGACAGGTCAAGTGTGGAATATTCATGGGCTATGGAACCTGCCAAGACCACCCATCATAACCGCTCCAGGCACCTGTACCAGGTTACTGTGGCATAAAGGCACATCTTCCTCTTTCCACCTTCTGTTAAAAAGACCTCAACTCTGAATATGCATTTTAAAGAGAAAGGATCAAAAAACAAAGGCAAATCATTAAGAGCTATTTAAATTGCATCTGCACATTAGCTTATAAATTTGGAGAACAAACTTAAGAGCAAGTCTGAAATGTTAACGAGCTTTCATTTCCTACTGCTGCTCCACCTTTTTCTTAAGCTTTTTAATAAGCATTTGGCAAATGAGCAACAACCAACATCCTAATCTCAATTCTGTCTTAAATAAGACTAAGAAATGGATAAGTTAAATGACTGATTCTACAAGCAATGAAAGAAAGAGCCCACCCTTTCTGGAGTACAAGTCCTAGTAAGCATTCTGGCAATGCCTACCAGTGAAGAAATAGACCCTTGCTATCCACTCAGCTGCTGCCCACCAGCAAGAAGCAATTAATTGCCAAGGGATTATGCTTTCAAACTTCTGAAGCTATTTCTGTTTTCACACAACTAGAGGACTCCTCTTCCATCTCAAGAGTCCATCCTGCCTGCTCCACTGACAGCACACCTCCACTGTGCCACCAGAGAATTGGGCATCTGCCTCCAACAAGGCATGAGTCTGTTTCCCAACAGGGCTTGAGCTCTTGAGGCCAGGCACAGTGTCCCATTTGCCACCTATGCCCAGGAAACCATACATTTTCATGACTCCTGTAGGCACTCAGTGAATTTTAATTGTCTTAAGAGTTATAATGGAGGGTTTTAATTTAACTCTTCACTCATAATTGAAAAACAAAACAAGCTTGAGAACATAACATATTTGATATAATCTTTATAAAATGATTGTGAAGTTGAAATAAACCAAAATGTGAACATGGCAGTAAGGTTAAAAAAACAAAGAAATTAAGTTCCAGATAAAATACCATCTTGCAAATACATTATTAGTCACTATCATGACATTGGTCTTACTTAAACACAAGACTCAGAACAGAAAAGACCAGACTGTTCCATATCAAATTTTATATTTGGGACAACTAACTTAACCTGCCTGAACTTCAGTTTTTTAATCTGTAAAATGAAACAATCCCCATATCTCCATAAAATAGATGGAGAACATTTAGTTTAGCACCAAGCATGTAGCAGTGCTCACTATGTCAGAGCCCTTCTCTTCCAAGGACAGAAGTCAACATAAGCAGCTCTGTCAACACTTGGTTAAAACACTGGCGTAAGAGGGCCTCCCTGGTGGCACAGTGGGTTGAGCAATGCACTGTGAAGCATCTGCCTCAGAGCAGCACGAATTCCATCCCCGGCCAGGGAGGGTACCCACATGGCACAGCAGACCTCTCCTGCCTCGCCTGCTGCTCCCCTCAGCAGTATGTTTCAGTCGATCTGCCTGTTCTGCACCCCTCTCTGTCTCTGGTGAATCCTCTCACCTCTCATGCCTCTGGCCTGTACCCCAGCTCTTGTATGCATAAATAAATAAATCTTTTAAAAAAAAATAAAACTTTGGCGTAAGAAAGGGAAGTTCTTCAGAAGGGCTTCAGGATGTTACTTCTAGATTCAGTAGCTGGGAAAGTATATGACAGAGGCCTTTATAAATGTGGAGCCCTGGGCTGGGGCTGCTGTGCCTTCACTTCCCACCTCAGGACAGCCTACTCTCCTCGTCCTTTAGACGTCCACTCAGGTTTCCCTGGGGGGAATGGTTAACCTCCCTCTACTGCACAGTAGTCACAGCTGCAGCTTTATGTCATCTGTGTGACGGCTTTTCTTACGACTACCTCACAACGAGACGATAAGCTTTTAGAGGGCTGGGACTGGACACTTTTGATCACAGAAGACACTCTGGTGTCTTCTGAGTCTAAGCACACTGGGATCTCAGTAAGTAGCTGTTAAACAAATAACTAGAACTGACTTCTGACTGTATGTGCAGAGCTGGTCTGACCAAAGGGGAAGTCCTTCGAAAGGATCTCTGGAAGGTGGGGATGGCATCAAACAGAGAAAGACAAACCATCTCGGAGCTGGTCCATGTCGTCGTCGAACACGGCCTCCTTCAGGGCTGTCTTGTCGTAGGTGTTGATGGTGTCTGAGTAGGGGTAGGGATTGTACTCTCGCACCCGTGGTCCCGGGAAGGCGCGCGGAGGCTGGGTGTTAAGGAGGGAGGTCTTGTTGTCCAGAGCTGTTCTGCCTCCTTCCACGACGTCACTGCCTCCCCGGCCCTCAGTGGCAGGGGACGCAACTCCACCATCACGGGCCACCTAGAGCACAGCACAACATCAGCCCCTTTGAAGGGCATTTAACAACATTATCAAAAGTATTAGGAGAGCCAGAGATTAGACACTTGTCATCTGGCCACTGACAAGACAGCTATTAGTGTTTCAATTTGTAATGCCTAATTCACAAAATACTTTAAAGGAAACAGAATGTGCTTACATTTTCATCTAATCATTAATTTATAATGTTTTATAACTTGAGAGCTTAATAACATGCAAATCTGAAGAGTCCCTTGAGAACAAAGACCACAGATCTCCAACCCTAACGCCTCTGGAATCTTGGAAGCAGCATTTCACCTACCATGTCATCACAAAGTATAGGGTTTCTTTACTGACACCCCAATGTAACAAAGCAGATAGATGACCCTCATGGGATTAACGTGGTCCAACTATCCCTGAATCCCCTGTATGAATTTCTACCAAGTGGTGAGCCAAACAATGCTCTATAATCCCTACAATGGAGAACTCAGTCTTTTCGAGGGAAAGCATTCTTTCTTAGGATATTTCTGACCTTCAAAGTTGGTCAGAAAAACAGGTTGGATCGAAAAACAGGTTTTCAATATTTTATGAATGTATTTTCTTAATCTATTTCTGAGTGCTATCGTCGAAGATTGAAGTATAGCACTCTGGCCCCTGAGTCATCTTTCTGAGTTCCTTGTTCTCTAGTTTCTTTCTTCTGTGGCACAATGACCCATCTGGTTCCTTTTACAGGGAGACACTGTTATAACAGAGCAGGTGTGAGCTGCTTGCTGGGAACAGAACAAAGCTGTTCTTTTCTTCATCACAGACATTCGATTAAATAATAGAAATGGGAACGTTTCCAGGGAGTCACAACACTGGTGATTTCTATGCTAAATTTTCTTACCATGAGAAATTGCGCTGCTTGTTGTGCTGCTGACAAGACATATACCTCACTGCAAGTGTGTGTGTTTGTTTTAAAATGTGGTGACTATATCAAGGTCCCATTAATCATTTAATTTCTAAGAATCCAACTCAGTGGCAGTAAATACATTCAAAATGTTATATAACCCATTGCCACTATGTTGTAATTTAAACAAAATCTTTTCATCACCCCCCTCAACACAGTTCTTTACCCATTAAACAGCAATTCTCCTTATACCTACCCTCACTCTAGTCTATTTTCTCTTTCCTATGAATTTGCCTACTATCCATACCTCAGATAAATGCAATCATACAATATTTCTCTTTCTGGGTTTGGCTTATTTCACTTAGTATAGTGTTTTCAAGGTCCATTTATACTGTAATATTTCAGTATTACTATCCATTTTTGTGTGTGAATAATATTCCATTGCATCACAGTTCACTACCATTTATTTGTTGGTGGGTACCTTGGTTACTTCTACCTTCCAGGTATTGTGAGTAGCACTATTCTAAACAGTGGTTTACAAATATCTAATTTAGTCCCTTCATCAAACTCTTTTGGCTGTATACTTAGTGAACTGATGGGATGCATTTGGTTCCTAATATCCCCAAACAAGTTTTATACTATTTTAACTGTTAAGATGTAAGAAGGATTATATAATACGTGCATAGATAGGAACAAAATAGGACTTAACAGGGGTTTTCTCTTGCTGGAGGATGACTCGTGGGTGATTTTAATTTTTTTCTCTTTGTAAGTCTTCTAAAAGTAAAACAAGTATTATTATAATGAAAAATAAACTAGTTATAAAAGAAGAAAATTTTTTTAAAATTTTGGACACTGAAAAACATAAACTATCCTAATTCTAATCACTTGTAACAAAAGCTATCTTTCTTTTTAAACTGCATATATTATTTTCCCCAGTCTTTGTCTACATGTACATTCTATAAAGTGGGACTCATAGCACACCTACTATCAGAAATTTGGTTTCCTCACAGCGTAAGTATGCTCCACATACATACAAGTTTTGTAACTTTACGTAACATTTACATGAGAAGAAAAGCAGGAAGATGCAAACACTGGGCCCATTCTCAAAGAAAATGTTTTAGCAATAGATTAAAATACCAGTGAATAAGTGTGTGTTTTATGTTTTTAAATACATTTAATGCAGATAGTTAAAAAAAAAAAAATCTAATGTAGCCCATTTACTCTGTGTCTGACCTGATCACCTCTTGGCAGCTAGACCTTTTGGCTAGCACGACCTTCCTAAAAGTTTCCCTGAACTCCTACATGGTCACACTATTGTGGTCTCCCACCCATTATCTTTAGCTAACGAAACTAACTCCTTTTTTGCCCACTTTTCTTACTGTCGATGTGCCTTAGGATTTTGTCCTTATTTTTTAACTATAATTTCACTCACTTTTCTTTAGTTGTCATCAAAGTAGTCATGTCTCTCAAATCTCTATCTTTAGTCCAAACTGACAGCCTAACCTCCAGAATGGCATATCCAAAGGTCTAACAGATAAACTTGCTTAGATATTTCACAGGTCCTACAAGTCCATATATTAAAAACTGAGATCACTATGTCCCAAAGGGGCTGACATGTACTTTTTCTCTTTCTATATTTATCTCACTGAAATGTACCAGCACCTATTTAATAGTATTACTCAGCGTTCTTAGACTCTTCCATTTTTATTCATGTCTCCCAAACTCAACTTCCTCCAGACTCATTCTCTGTCGCAGTGACAAGTAATCTTTCTAAAATGTAGCTGTCATCATGCCACTTCCCTGCTTAAAAATCCTTCAAAGAATTTTGGAGGCTATTTTGGAGGATTTGGATAGGTCATTGTTCTGATGGCCACAGAGTAAAGTCAAGACACTGGCTGGAAATTCCTCCCATGTGATCACCGTTCCTGAGCTGTCATCTGTAGTATCTTCCTGAATGGACAGATACTCAGTTTATAATATATGGACTTGTAGGACCTGTGAAATATCCAAGCAGGTTTATCGGTTAGACCTTTGGATATGCCATTCTGGAGTTTAGGCTGTCTATCCCCTCAACTTCAACCAAGGGGAAATCATACTATACTCATGCTCAGAGAATGAAACCACCTCTTCTGTGATTCTTCCCAAGCACCAGACTAGCCCAGCAAGACTCCTCAGTGCTGAACTCTGACCACATGCAGTGTTATCACATCTCCCACGTATCTGTCTGCCCCTGCATGAAACTAGAGCTCCCAAGAGTCATGTTATTAATGTCTGATTCAGGCTCACTATTTTTACTTATCGCATTCCAAGAACAAAATATGTCCTGGATAAATGAAAGTAAACTAAGAAAAAAGGTATTTAACATTCTTCTCAAAGACAGCTGAGGCGCATTCGAAGTTTTATGAAATTGCCTTTTGGGTCTCTTAATTCTAATCTAATCACAGGATAAAAATAATGATGAAACTCTGTAATCATAGAGTAATTATCACTAAAGAGTCAGTAATTATCACTGAATTCATATATAGCTCTCTATTAGCCTGGGGATACTCACAATATCACAGTCCTTTTTGCCATCTCGTTTAATTGGTTCATTCAGGTCCTCTTGGCTTCGAAAACTAAACTTTTCAATGGCTTCTGTAACTCCTCGTAAAGAACTATAGATTTCTTCAGAGTTCAGATTCTCTGTATCATAATCCAGCATGCTAAAGATGAAAAATATTTTTTTATCAAAAACTGAGATATATGCATAAATTTGAGTTGTGGGTATAGATTATTGTCAATAATTTACAAATTAAGATGTACTTGTAATTCTGTTTCTTTAGGTGATTAGGAATGAAAAGGAGACAGGTTTATTAGAGCACCACCAATGCACAATTACACATCTTCCTTGTCCAATCTGGTTCCAAACACTCAGTAAGAACCAGTGGGAAACAACAATTACCACGAGAATGCAAGAACTCAAAGAGTGACGAGTGGTGACTGAATGCACGAGGTAATGAAAGTGGAAAATAACTTTCATTTCTTGAAGATGGAAAAAACTTGCTTGGTTGTTACTGGTGTCAAATGTACAAACTTAAGGGGGTCAGACACTTCAAACTAAAGTTAGTGTTACAAATTTCAGAGAAGCAAAGCAAACCACTGCAACTAGCTCAGATTATGCTCACCAGTATATCAGAGAATTGTAAAATACAACCCTGTTATTAAAAACTAAAAACCAGCCCTATGACTCAAAGTCAGATCCACCCTACCAAGGGCTTCTAAGTCTCTCATGACATCTACCCCAGCCATTTGCTGTGACTAAAACCCTTCTAGATGCTTATACTAAGAGTTTTATAATAAAAGCAGATCTTATCAAGATGAGTCACCATTCCTAGATGGATGTCTAAAAACTTCAAAAAAGCAGGAAGTAATTTTCCTTATAGAGAAATGATGTCAAACACTATCCACACAGATATTCAGGGTAGCAAAACATAAAGCAAAGATCCTAAATAAATAGCCTTTTGGTATAATGCAGTGTGTAAAGAAGTAGTTTTCAGATGTCCCACTGTTTCTGTGCACTGAAACAGACAGAAGACCCTAAAAACAAAGCCCATCACCATCCCTCACTAAAGATCAATTGAAGGGAAGCACGGGATGAATGCACTAGTACAAAGTAAGCAAAACACAAAGCAACAGTCAAGCAAGACCAAGTCCAAAAACTAACTTAGTTTAAAAGCCATTTGTTTCCTGAGTGTATTACAGAAAACATTAAAATCGCTGGTCTAATTTTACTTGTAGAAAGTCTGCGCTACACAGAGGCTTCCTTGGTTGTATGTAAGTACCTGTTCAACACAAAAGGCAAAAGAAAAGCAATCTTTCTGTTCCTCTAAAGAGAAATAACTGAAACAAGGTGCCCACTGGTGGGAACCCTTCCTAAGGGCAACACATCATCCTCTACATTCCACAGGAGTTAAGTTTCCTGTAACTTAAAAACAAGTAACATGTTTTAAGGCCTCTCCCTTACCTTTCCTTTTTTTTTTTTTTTTTTTTTTTTTTTAAATTTAGGCAGATAAGCAATACGAGCTGGACAGTTCTCACTTGGGGTAGCCAGACCTCTATAGTCTAGAGGGTATAATGACCCACGCAGGCTGGCTAGGTTCTGCTTGAGCACAACGTCTGAACTGACTCTCAGAGATAGAGGAGATTTGCCTAACGTTACAAAACTGGCCCAGATGGAACCTTTTTCTTCTCTGATGAAAGAAAACACACACCCTACTGTACTTGGAGAGTTCACAAAGATAAGCGCCAACTCAAAGATTGGCTCTGGCATCAAACAAAGAGAAATGTGAACATGGACACGTTTACAGGTAAAATTCCATGTATATACTGACAGGAGGTAGAATAAAAACTTGAACAGCGTTCAAGATTTCAACGCCTTCTAAGTTCATAAGGTTGTCTATGAGGCAAGAACCCTTTAATGTGAAGGAAGCATGACTGAGGAACATGGGGGCTCCCTGCCCCCTCCACAGCAGAGCCCCACAGTGCTTGCTTATGTATGAACCAAGGCATTTATACATCTGACCAGTACACTAATTTTTTATGTAAAGACTGAGTATGACTTAAACAAAAAATACGCATACAAGATGTAAAAAGATGCCTTAAAATGCTTTTAACCACAACAACCAAAAATAACAGCACAGCCCATGCAAAAGGAAAGACAACTAAAAGAATGACGAGATGGACAAGAGGAAGTCTGGCGGAACGCTGAGCTTTTTAAGGAATGTCACAATATTATTTTCCATGTGTCGCTTCAGATGATGTTAGCTTTCACATAATTCATCCCATTGACCTAAACCTCCTAAAATATTTAATTTCAGTTTGTATAATTTCAGCATTGTAATAGCCTCTTTGAAAAATGAGAAAATAAAACATTCTGCCAGTAATATTCCCCCTTCTTTCAGCTGATAAACTAACACAGACTTCCAATTTAGGAGCAGATGTGCATAACCCAGTACAAGCTGTAAGACACATCTTTTAGACTCACTAGCTTAAGGTCTGAAGTATTTCCTTGGTATGAAGGTAAAACTGTGAGTTCCAGGTGAGAGACATCTTGGTTTACTTTTACTGGAAAACAGAGAATGCTACTTTTTTTGTTTTGTTTTCAAATCAATAGCCATGAAATCTTATTTTTTATAGGGTAAAAGGAACTTCCGGTGGATGCTAACAAGCAACATACATGGAATAGCAAAGGGAATGCAACAGCTTTATGTACAAGGAACTTGGTTTGGTTAGCCTCAATCTGTCACCTACCCCACACCCTGTCCTGTTTTAGCTCAGACACAGAACTCTTTAGGTTAAAGGCCAGGTCCCGGTCACCTGTAAACGCTGTGATTAGGGTCCAGAAAGTTTCCCTTAAGACATTTTAGATTAGGAAGAGTTGCACAATTGGTGAATAGCACTGACCTAGGGTCAGGACATGTCACCCAATAGTCAAGCAGAAGAAAGCTCTAGACTTGGCCTGTCACAAGGTATCTACATCATGGTAGAGAGGTGCCTGAGGTCAGTCCTCTAGATTAGAGAAACTGGAGACAGGAAGTTTTGCCTGCTGAGACTTTCTTGTCATTTTGTCAAAAATACTAGGTATGGAATAGGGATAATTGTTCCTCATTATGAAATTATTAGGGATTTGGCACAGAACAAAAACACAGACATAGATTTCATCTTGGCTTTATGTATCCAGCAGGTTTTCTAAGTGCAAAATATCTAGTCAGCTCTCTCCCCCTCAGAGGCCACAGGGATTTATTAAGTGTTAAGCTTTATCACTGAGCACATGTGAAAGATGACACAGGGGACAAACGTCCTCGGCCTGGGAAGACTGACTTGAAGGTGGAGCTTAGTGACCACAAGGGCTGGACTTATATTTTGAGGCATGGCTACTGTTAAAAATAAGGAAAAGAGCAGCAGAGCAGTAACATGCTTTATCAACACTGACGACAACAGGTGTCTCAGTGTCGGGGTGCCCTTGCCCTAACCTTGTGTATCTAAAAACAGTCATTATATTATAGGAGTGTACACGTCTGTACATTTCAAAAGTTACTTTCAGAGCGCTCAGAATTTCAAAAGAAAGATGTTAGAACATTTAGCTGACTTGGTTACTCTGCACAACTTTACCATGTCGAGGATACATAAGTAAGAATGTAAATCTATGCAAAGCTATCTCTAAAGCATTCAAAAGTAACAGGCTGTTTTTATTTCTATCTTCATCCCATCACAGAGGGCACAATCTCATCTCACAAAGCACAATGACAACAGGACTGCCCCATGCTCTCCTTATGTTATTTCAGGCTTCTGAGAAAAGGATGCTCTGATCTCAGACCTTTATAGGAAGTGGGGGAGAGACCCTCAAACAGACCCCACTTTGTACACAGGCTTACCATCTGTCTTCATATCTGATGGAAACCCCAGCCCCTTCTTTTGGACAGTGTCCCAGGGCCTGCAAGGGTACTAAGCACCCTCCATTAGAAGCAGGGCACCTTCACTGAGATGTAGCAGTGAAGGTCTTTCTTGGGGCTGCCTTTCTGGATCTGTGTCCTCAGAGTATCACCACATGGCAGCACATTGAGAGAGCTTTCAGCCCACATAACCAATGGTAGGACTGAGCTACAGGTACAATCTGGGAAAGAGCAGGTCTCATCTGCTTCTCAGTGGGAATGCCTTGCACACTGACAAACAGCACTAGAGAAGCTGCCCAAAATTTCCCGCCTTTATTCCACAGCTTTGCCTGAGTACTGCCTGGGGACTGTGAGTATGCACTGGACTGAGAGGCTCCCAATAGCAGATGCCCAATGAATTTGCTTGGTTGATATCCCTGAGACACAGTAGGAGCCATACTCATAAGATTCAACAAAGATCCTGCACCTGTTCACACTTCTCACCAAGGCTCTACTCCTGCTAGCCTAAGCCAAAGCAGGGGCCACAATGGAGGCAGCTGAGAGGTTTTCCAAATGACCTGAGACGACCTTGGAAATGCAATAATATTGTGACACCTCAGACAAGTTTAACAGGTAGAGTGTTACCTGGGAGAGTAAGAGCGCCTGAGAGTCTTGTGGGAGGGAGCGGTGGGAATGGAGTTAGGCTGAGAAAAGGGAGGTGGGTGCTTCGATAACCCATCGGCACTCCAACCCCATAACCGACTGTAGTGATCAGAAGAGGAAAATCAGAAAGAGAAACAAAAAAAAGACAAAGGGGAGGGGAGCAGGCGGAGGAGGAAGAGAGAGGAAGACGCTATAGCCTAAGTGTCTTAGAGTCTCCTCTTTCTTTCAAAGTTCTATCAAAATTAATTGAAGCAAAATTAATACTTTACCATACAGAGAAAAAGAACACGTTTTGTTTACAATTTGTCCTTAGTAAAACTGCTTTATTCCTTCCCCTCTCAATCATGCTTTTGCATCTTTAAGTCACGAGATTCCAAGTGTGCGTGTGTGTATGTGTACACATACATGTGGACTGAAAAGGACATTATAAGCGCAAACACACAAGAAAATAGGGATGTTCAATTTCAGATATCACAATCAATTATTTAGAAAAACCCAAACTATGAGCTTTAATTCGCAGAGGACCAGAGGGACCACAGCAGGAAGATGCAGAGAACCTGCCACCCAGACCAGAGTGTTCCACCATGACCGTGTGTTCCTGAGGCCAAACATGGGGAGTTCAGAAATTGCCACAGCAATTCCCCTCAAAACAGTAACAGCACTTCTACAGGGCTAAGGGGCATGTCTCAGAAGGTAAGCTCTGAGAGGCGGAACCATAAACCAAATTCTTCATATCCCCTAATATGAGAATTAAAATTCCCCTGAGAACACAAGTATTCCTCCCTGCTTGACAGATCTCACTTAGTGAGGGCCACTTGCAGAAGCCCTCAGAGATTTCTAATTATTGCTGCAATTCAAACAAATTGAACCAGAGACTTTGAGAAAGGGCTGAGTTGAAGTGGTTGGAAATGTGTTTTGAGGCCCAGGGAAGAGCCCACCAAACCAGAGACAGCATTCCTGTGAAACCGTACTGCCTGCCACTGGCATGCACGTTGATCATACAGAGGTATTCTTCACCTGAGGGCACTTTGTAAGGAAAATCAAGTGTGAAGATGAGAGGTCACTGTGGCACAGCGGGCTTAAAGACCTTCTTTAAGTCACACATCTAGCTGGGGGTAGGGTACAACATGAATATGGGGGTGGCCATCTCAGGCTGGAGCTCAGCTAATAGGCAGAGTCTGGACAAAGCAAATGCCCTACCATCTCACTCTGGGAGTCTGGGTTCCAGTTAATCTCCACTTTGAGTCTATGCATAATGTTATTCTCTGACGAGATGAATTTAATATCCACTTAAAATTACCTTTTATTACCAGGGATAACAGAAGCTATCTATGTAATGCTATTCTGCTCTACAATCTTTTTGCCAAGAATATAAAACAGATGGGAGTATAAGGATTGCCATGTATTTTTTTTATCTTAAAGGGAATGGACATAAGTTTTCTGAACCCCCTTGCAACTCTTGTTTTTCATTTACACAAATCACACTGCATAAGAGGAGTCAAAATTTATAAAATATGAGTTTAATGATGATGAACTCTAGGTCATAAATCTCCTCTTTAAGTACCAAGTAGTATTTGCTTAACTAGCTGGGAGTTATAATGATTCCTCCCTCACACAGAAATAATGATTAATGGAAGTTTCACCATAGCTTAACCTGTTAGCTACAGCTTCACTAATACTATTGGGTTGATAAAAATGACTTCTCCCCTAGTAACTGGAAAAAAAAAAAAAAAAGACCCAAATTAGAAAATTAGATTTATTCATCATTTAAGAATATTTCCTTTTTTATTATCATGATCCAGGTATAGAATCTGAACCAAAAAAAAAAGGTTCATTTTGGTACTCAAAATAAACAATGGGTAATAACTTCCCCTTAGGAATAAAAAGTTAACCTCATAGGGTCAAGATGATTTAAAGAATGGCAGGTCACAAATTAATATTTCAAGAGCACAGCTCAAAATTAGAGCTGAGATTATGTACTGTGGAAGCTGCCTATCACCACCTCAGAATGTGGTAATAGGAGTGTGGCTCACTCTCCTATTTAGTGCTGGAGTTCATTTTGAAAATAATTTTCCTGGTAGAAAGCCTGCAGATGATCTAAATAGTCTACTGTTAAGATGACAGAGGTAGTATTTCTTACTTCTGGGGGAGTTTTAGTTGTGAGAAAAATCATTTCAACCATTGAGCTCAAGTTAGCTAAAGCCATTTGGTAATTTATGCACTTACTGAGCATTTATTTTAAAGATCTAACAAAATTACATAAATAAATAATTCTCTAAAGATGATTTTATTGACAAGAGAATATTTAGGCCACACTTAGGTTTTTTTACATTGAAAATAAGTATCTTTATTTCTTCTACTGACATACAACCCTAACTGTAAAAAGTAAATGCGGTCAATTATGAATAAATGGCAACCCAGAAAATTAAAATTTTAATAATCTGAGAATTCATGAAGATTAATACCAAGCCAATTCTTAGTTCTAATAGGTCATGCTAGCAAACCCCACCAATCTCTTACTTAAAATACTGGCACAAATGAAAAAATACTTTGACTTTTACCTTTTGCTTATTACCTAAAGAATCTGCAACCCTAATAATGAAATAACTGAGAGATAAGATGTATGAACTGTGTATTATGGAAGAACAGATTTCCCAATTAATGTTACAAAAAAGTATGATTTCTAGACAAAAGCAGCAATTTTCAGCAAATACAAATTTTCCATACAATTCTCTTTCACCAGGAACAAGAACTCCAAAATTTTACTGTCAACCTGTCAGTCATTTACAACAAACTATTTACTTGAGATACAAACTAAAAACAAAAAATAGTTGTCTGGACCTCAGTCAAACCCAGGGAAAATCAGACATACTTTCATTAGTTTCTGGTCTCAACTAATTATAATAGCCTGCTAAAATGATGCCAACAAAGACCAAATTTGGAGACAGAACATATCTCATGCCACCTAAATATAGTACAGAGGGAGCATTTGGGGAATTAAATTAAGGCAATCAAAATAGTAGACTAGGGCCTCCCTGGTGGCGCAGTGGGTTAGGCAACGCACTATGAAGCAAACCGCAGCCACTGCAGCACGAGTTCGATCCCTGCTGCCAGCCAGGGAGGGGACCCACATGGCGAGGCAGACCTCTCCTGCCTCGCCCGCGCTCCCCTCAGCAGTGTGCTTCTGTTGGTCTGCCTGTTCTGCTCCCTGCTCTCTGTGGTGAATCTTCTCACCCCCCCACACCTCTGGCCTGTACCCCAGTGCTTGTGTGCATAAATAAATAAATAAATAAAAAAATCTAAAAAAAAAAAAAAAAAAAAAAGAATAGCTCTTTAAAAAAAACCAAAATAGTAGACTACAGTAAGTATATAAAATGTTCTGGTTTACCAGAGGAAAATACAAGTTTGGTATTTTCCAAAATATAGGATAACTTGAGAAACTGAAGAGAACTTCAGTGCGAAGAAGACATCTGACAATCTCATTCATTTAAAAATCTAAATTTGAAAGCAAAGAGGTTTTGATATCATTCTACTATTAAAAAGAAATGGCATACTTGAGGTAGTGTAATTTGAAGATCTTGGTGTAACAAGCTTTAGGACAACAGCTCCCTGATTCTTGCTGTTAGTGACGCTACAAAGACACCGTGTGTGACCCTTACAGGTCAAGGCACTGGCTCCTTCCTAAAAAGTCTGATCTATCAGGCCACTATTTTGAGTGAGGCCCTAGGGAGTCCAATACACAACAGGGCTCACTAAAGTCACCATGCAAAGACTTCTAAAGACTCTGGTCAGATGGGGAAGTGTCTATCTAAAGATCCCGAGACAAAGCAGTTTTCTCTTTTTAAGTCACTGCCTCAGACTAGAAGGCCAGTACTCACATGGGCCCAATAAAAGTCTGGAAATGCTGATCCAATTTTAGTTCTCAGGTTCTTAATCCCTCTTTCAGAGCTGCACTCTGCTTCAAATGTGAGCTCATAATGATAGCAGTCCTGCTAGGAATGGTCACTTGGTGGAAAACTACCCCAGAATTAGTGTAGACTAACTATAAAGGATTTGTGTAGAGAGTAAACACCTTCAGATGTTCTTATCACTTACAGATAGGTGGTAAGTTTCTGAATTATTTCTGTATGAAACAGCATTAAATGTTAGTTTTAAAATTTGTAAGGTACTAGAGACAGTTTAGAGCTAGAAGGATCTCAGAGAACATTCAGCACACACTACTCAGTTCACCATCCAAAGTTAACTGCTTAGCCCGAGGTTATATAGTTAAGATCTGAGTTAGCACTAGAACCCACAGCCTAATACCCACACTCTTTTTGTTTTGGTGTTAAGCTTATTCTAAAAATCTAGAAGTAGGCTAGACAGACATTGGGGTCATTTAGTTTCCTCATTTCTGTGGAAATGGTGTTACCTTGGAGACAGGCCCCCATGAGAACAGTTGGTGGGTGAGGTCAGGGGGCTGGTCCTGCTGCTGGTGTGTCGGGATGGAGTCCGGCCAATTGTATTGCTCGGAGAACCCTGAGGTTAAGGTAGAACAGGCATCATTATTGAAGGGCTAAATGGAGTTCTACTTTTCCTTTGGTCCTTTAACCCACATGTAAATAAGTGAATAGATTTTGCATGGCGTGATTTTTTTTTTTCTTCAGAATCACAGTCAATTTTAAATACATATAAAACAAAAACGATGTTTTATAGGTAGTCCTGCATTTGAATGACGCCAGTTGTGCTAGAGTGACAGACACAATTGAAGATTTCTATCTTTACAGTGTGGAAAAAAACCCCCACATAAAAACCTCAATGAATGAATGACTAAATGACCTAGTATAATATTTAACTGACTGAACAATCTAACACAAGGAAGAAGTAACATTTAAATAACAGATTCATTCATTCCTTTGTGAATATGGCAGGGTCAGACAGGGGCACACAAACTCCTAAAAGAGGACAAGAAAATTGGTAATTCTATTGGAGCAAATTGTAAACAAGAATATTAAGAGGAAGTTCTGATCTGTATAGGTACCAAGACCACAGCACTCACCACACTGGTGTTACTAGAATTCTTGAGGTGGTTATGCAGAAGTTTGGTGGCACCATCCTGGAATGTTTTTGGCAAGGCACCAAGTAACATGGTAAATTCAGGAGTATTCAATTCAAACAGAGAGATTAGCACAATTTGTGCTGCCTAAGGAAAAAAAAAAAGACATAATTTAGGTAATGTACAACAGCAAATCTTGGTCAAAGTGTTCATTAAAGTGATTTTTAAAATAAGCCTTTTTGTATGAGGAACATAAAAACAAAAGGACATCTTCAACATAAAAAAACTTTTTTAAAAAAAGCATGTGGACAAAATAATGTCACCAATTATCAACAGTCTGACTTCAATCTAGAAAATAAGCCCTGGTTTTATTTCCAGACCCCGGCTTTGGATTTCTGAAAATATTAATAATTCTCATTACTTTTCCTTTGTTGTCTATGAAGCTTGTAAATTAATGGAATAATCAAAAATTTAGAAGGCTTGTAAGTTAATGTAATAATCAAAAACAAAATAATCAAAAATCCAGACCGCCCTGGAAAGAACAAGTTTCTAAACGGACTACTGCTGGATTATCTGAGAAACCACATTTCCTCAACCCTGCTGGCAGTGACTAAAAAAAAGAGAGTCTAAAGCACAACTGAAAAACCCCTACCTTTACACCCATGAACTGACGAGAGAGGTATTCTTTGGGAAGCAAACCAAACCTCCATGGTAGAAATTTAAGATTTACTTCTGCCTTTTTGGAAGATGTTTTATTTTTCTTTATTAGTTGAAGCAACTTAAGGCAGGATTGCTTGGAATTGGAATTACTAGCAGCAAGTTGTGTAAAAGCAATTAGCTGAAGCAACAGTAGCCAAATGAGACTGATATTACGCCAGCAAGTTATATGCTTTCTATCACACTGAAGTAGTAGCAGGTAATCCACATTTTAAAAATAAGGCCTGAGGAATTTGTTACAATGGTTTTGATTTGAAAAACTCTGTGTAAAGAAAATTTTAGTAAATACTAAACTGATATTTCTTACAAATTTCTAAGAATCAAAAGAAAATATATTTATGAAAATCTTTTGACTAAAAGCATATTTATTTATCCAAGACTGTAATTTTGAGGATTGCAGTTGCAGTAATTATTCTGAATATTTTTTCAGTGGTATAGAAATTCACATGAAAATATTTTCTGAGAAATTTCTTAGAAATATATATACCACAAAATATTTCAGTGTTTCACAATGTTAAAATTTATTTTAGATGCAATTAAAACAAAACAACTATTTTGTGCTTAAAAAAGGAGAAAAAAATTTATAGCTCTAAACTAAACTTAGTGAATCCACAAAAAAAATTATCACAAATGTATTCATTACATCAAGATAATACATTCCTATGCTTCATTTCTGAAACATTCTTAATAAATCATTATCTGAAGGAAGCTATTCCACTACTAACTTAATGTTCTGTTGCCATGATTTGCATATTGATATAAAAGCAAATTCCAAAAATCATGCAAAGTAATCAGTGCATTTTTAAAAAACATTAGCTGTTAAGGGGGAAAATGCATGCAGAAAACAAAGCACTTTAAAGAGAAAGAAGAAATAAGCAGACTTGAGTTTTAGGAGGGAAAATAAATCAATGTCACCAATTAAATAAGAAGAAAGTTTAGAAACTTTTTTGTTGATTGAACATGGCATTTGAAAATTGTAAAATGTAGGGCTACATTTTTCAGTGGTATCTTTTTATGTGAAGTATGCTACTATTTTTACTTAAAAGTACATATTTCTTCCCCAAATCACATGATATTTACTACTACAATCTTACTTTAAATTTTTCATGAAGAAAATTATAAAATGAGTGAGGTCTTTTAGGAACAGGAGGGTTACAAGATGATACCTTAGAAATGGTGCTGATTCACTGTTAGTTAACATCAGTGGCTTTTGGTTATGTGGAAAAAAGTGTTAGTAGACTGTAACTTCTGACCCACTGAAAAAACCTTTTTCTTTTTAATGATCCTAAAATGAATTATGATTAGAAATCAAACAGAAAGAGGATTTTGAAATGTTAACTAGTTGAACAGAGGGTATTTGTGTGTGATGTACACATCTAAATTAACTTATTTTTAGATTTTCCATATCATAAATGTAAATGATTTTATATAGTTTTCAAAAGTCACAGTTTGGCTTAAAGCTGTTTTCAAAGAAAACTCTTTTTCTTATGAGATCCAAGCTCCAGAAATGGATAGAAACTATATTACTTTTAAAGATTTTACATCAAAGTTTTAAAAGGAATCAGAGTGTATAGCCCTAAAATATTTTGTCTACTACCCTCTGTGTTAGTGAGAATTCAGAACACTTGAATCCATGCTAGGAAGAAAACTAAACTATATTTATCAATGCCATCAATATTCTTGTTAAAAAGAATTCCAAATTTGGGGAGAGGATGAAGAGATTCATTTTAAAGAGTCTGGGGCATGACTCACATTTAATAAAGAGTCAATTCATGGACTATCATTGTTCCTGTCCAATCTTTGAACTCTTGCCTTCCATAAGAGGCAGGGCTACTAAGCAGAGACAGGAAAACACTGAATACAGCTTTTCCTACCAGGCAACCCCGGGGCAATTTATTGCTACTTTAAAGCTTAAATGCCAGCTTTAAAGGAAATGATTCCCACTCATGCCCCAAGAGTATACATGACATGTATGTGTGTGTGTGTGTGCGCGTGTGCACGCACGCCAGCTGGGGGAGGGAGGAGGATTGTGAAGGTAAAAGATTCTTCAAATCTCACTGCCACTGTTTGAAAAGAACTCCCAGAGTTATCAACTAACTTGAAAACCATGTACCTTACAACAGAATTTCTCCAGATAGGAGGTCCATGAGACTTTGTCAAATGCTTCAGGTTGGCATTAATTAGTGAAAACCTAAAATTTGGCGGGGGAAAGGAGTTTTTAAATTTACTAAACAACTCCTACTTGTCCCATTTAGGCAGTTCATTAAAATTGATTTGCAGAGTCACCCAAAGGGAAGGTATTTCAAAACCTTCAAATATCTCTTATTTAGTATTCCTTATTATTCCACTAAAATATGTGGAGGTCTGCACTCAGCATGGCTAATTTTTTGGAAAGGTAGTTAATCATAATCAAAACACGAACATTTACTAGGCACACGCAGACACACGCTCACACACAAAGTATTATTTTAATTTTAGGTTTCTTCAAAAATCTTCCCAGTGTCTTCACAAGGGTAATCAATCAGTATTAATAATCTAAAATGCAAACAGTGAAGTCTCTCTTTATAAATTAGTAGACAGTTTTAAATCTACCTGTTTACAATTTTCTTCCAAGTTTCCTTCTCCAGGCCCAGAGCAGGTTGAAGCTGACCTAGTGGGGAAATCCTCACCTACTCGACTACGCTGAAGCGGGGACTGACAAACAGGAAAGGTGGTAGGATTTAATCAGAGAGAAGAGGCACATGCTTAAACCATGGTTATCTGTAGCTGAAAGAGCATCTGGTTTCTTTTATAAAATCGCATAGGCATATATAACCAAGGAGTTAAGAATAATAACAGTAACTACCAATTTTAAACCTTAGTCATTTGTTAGGTCCTTAAGAATCATAATCCTTCCTGGAAGTCACAGCAGTCCTGCTTTACATGATGAGACAGAAGATCAAAGAGGTCACAATAAGACTTGAAAGAACAGAGTTAAGCTGAGATTCAAATCTTAATTGATGGCCAAACCCTTAGTTTTTTAGATTAGGCAATGTAGCTATAATCAGATTAAAAAAAACAATCAATTAGAAATTTCAACTTTTTAAGGCTATTTATATACTTTTCCTGCTTCAGGTAACAGCATCTTTTTATTTTCTAGACTTTTTCATGCCTTCATTTCTTACATTTCTCAAAATAACAGACGAGGGCTAAATCTGCTACTTTATCTGATAAAGTAGTTGCTAAAATACTAGAGAATCACATGTGATAAGCAAACATACAGGGATTCTGAATCCCAAAATACAAACACAGCATTAAAAATTCTATTGCCATCACCATATTCCCTTTTATTGATGGGGGAAAAAATCCTTATAATGCTGGGCAAAATCTGATTCTACAAACAGCAGCAGTAAAACTAAAATAATCCTCAAAAGTATAACAGCAAAAGTAGTAACAACAAAAGAGGCAATATCTACTTATGTTTTCATATCCTTTATTGCAGTTAGTCCTCCCCAAAATGAACTGAGACAAGCATTCTTATTAACATTTCATGAATAACAAAAACAAGGGCTCAGAGGTTAAATTAGTTGCTCTGCTAACATGTAGCAGAGGCAGAAGTGAAAGTAGGTTAAAATATAGAAAAATCCACTTCCTTTTCCCTAGAATCAAATAAAGTGCATTAAGAAAGGTCTTGTACACCCTAATCAGTCCCAGCCTGGCAAGCACACCTGCCTGGTGAGTGGCTTATGGTCTTACCTCCTTTTCAAAATATCTTAAATATTTAGAATCCCTTTCTCTCCAACACAAAATACCCGAAAACACTGAGATAAAAAGGGAAACATATTTAAAATGTTAAAGACAACAAACAACATTATATCAGCTTAAAATGTTTCAACAGTGCTTCTGATCTTAAAAACATGGAGGATTAATTACACTGTCTGCAAATTCCCCCAGTACGATGTGCACAAAATTAGCATTCTCCAGTGTTGGGGTCAATATCAAAGTTTGCTGCATAGACTTGAAACTGAACAGTTCTTCTAGTATTTCGAATATTAATCTGCCTTATTCTTAAATTAAAGCAGGATACCAACAGAACGTGATTCATGACCAAAAGTGCTTTAAATTACCAAGATTTCCCTAGTACCTGATATAACATTCTAATGTCTGCAAATGAAAGATAAGGAGGGACCTCCCTGGTGGCGCAAGGGGCTAAGGACCACACACTATGGAGCAGCAGACCTCTCCTATCTTACCTGCTGCTCCCCTTAGCAGTTTATTTCAGGCAATCTGCCTGTTCTGCTCCCCACTCTGTCTCTAGTGAATCCTCTCATCCCCCACACCTTTGGTCTATACTCCACCTCCTGTATGCAATAAATAAATCTTTAAAAAAAAATAGGGAAAAAATATTTTAAAAAATGTATATTTTTAAAAGACAAGGAAGGGCCTCTTTAGTACATTTTATTTTCTATATCAACATGGTCTTTAGTTTATTTGTTATAACTTTAAAATGATAAGGACACACAATGGACTATAGGGAGGACTATGGGTGATTTGCTGGTGGGTGCACTACGGTGGCAACAATTGATGGGGGTATCCCAATATTACCTCAATTAAAAATTAATTAGCTAATAAAAAATAAAGAATAATAATCACTTCTTGGCTTTTAGGCTAAGAGCAAGTATAAAAATAAAAAATAAGGACATTTTCAGAGCTTAGAGCAGACTGACCTATATACCATGCCACAATTTCTAAGTTTATTAATTTGTTTAGGCACTATACTCATTTGGACAATCTTTCAAATCTCAAATTCTTGGGCAAGGAAATTATCACTTATAATAGCATCTGTATTTATAAAAATGTCCAATCTACAGTATGCCAAAACAAAACATATAAATAAAAAAAAGTAAATTTATCTCCAGGAAGGATTAATTAACCCTAATGTACAGTTTTCAGGTAAACAGTTAAGGTACAAAAGAAATGTGTGAATTCTATACTTTAACACATCAATTTGAATTAAATAGTTATGCCTTACTAGTCAGTGCAGGAGGTGTACAACTGAAATGGAAACAATCTAGAGCCACAGATACCTTTGACTAAAAAAAAACCCCAAAATCCAGAGAACACCCAGAATGAAAAGATGCATCTGCTAAGCTGACCCTCATCACAATTTGAAGAGTTAAATAAAAAAGTTCTCCATTGAAATAAAAGCTAAGGAATTACCAAATAACTGTGCAAGATTCCTAGCAGATAAATGCTAAGGATGGTACCACAAGGTTTCCCCCCAAGTTCTACAGAACCCTTTTCTCAGGAGTAAGTTGGACTCCAAATAAGATGTTACATAGCAGAAGGGATTTTGCAGATGGAATTAAGACCCTCTTCAATCACTTGACTCAAAAGTGTGACTATTCTAGTGGGTCTTATCTAATCAAATGAATCCTCGAGAGACCAGAAAATAGAGAGTGAGAGTCTCCTAATGGCTTTAGCTTCTCTTTCCTATTTAAACAATAGTTTGTCAATTAGAGAATTCTTGGTGGATTGTTAACAGCAAGAAAGCAGTCACCTGAATTCTACCAGAACTAGTGAGCTATAAGAGTAACCTAAGTTGGATGAGATTCAGGACCCAAACAACAGCCTGACTGGTCTGGCAAGATGTTGTGCAGTCTAAAGGTGAGGTATTAAATAGTCCTTATGATCAGGAAGGGGAAGGAGTAACCAACTACAAGCATCCCAAATAAAATGCCAATGATGATAGGCATTGTTTAGCAGCAATGGATAAGCCAAAATGATTAAATATGGAACATTATTCACACAGTAAATGAATCACGTGATTTCCAAGAATAAATTCAAAATCCTAACCATATTTGACTTGACCTAGTTAAGACTTTTGGAGCCCAGGCAAGATATCTTAAGGAAAAAAGTTCTTCAAATGCCCCGATTTCTAAATTCTAGTTCCAATTATTAACAGGCATGTCCATGAAAAGTGGACATTATGAAGGAATACTTACATAACATTTAACACAAAAGCACATACTCACACAGAAGCACATATCCACATGTGTTATGACTAAAATTAGAAAGTTGCACTTGAAGTTTTTATATTTTTTGGTTGATGTAAAGAGTTGGAAAATTACTATTTCTGAATTTCAAACCAACCAAATCATTCAGTCACACTATTGCACCTTCCTAATCCAAACTAGCTTAATGGTTTACCTAAAAGCTTCCTTTGAAATGCTCTTTTGAAAAATGCTGAGAAATTTTACCAAAAAACCCCAAATTAAAAAGACATATAAAGCTAAAAGAATGACAGCCACACATGTAACTTGGGCACAGGATTTAACATTGACAGGAGAGAATCATACACACACACACAATAGCTTACTTATACTTTTTTGGGTGATTTACAATGTGTCAGGGTTTGATTAAATGCCTTTGTATATACTGATTAACCAAATCTTATACCACCTAGAAATAGAATATTACAGTAACAGATATAATAGTATATGTAACTATGTTACAGGCTTCCCAATGTGCCATTTCAGAAGCAAGTATCCTATTAAAAAAAACCAACAAAACATCACTTTGCTAATATTAGAGTGTCTCAAAAATATGAATTTTGCTTTCCCACCTCGCTTCCCCAAATCAAAGAAAGTATGTTCTGAGTGTGGTGTATAATCAGAAACTTTGTCCTTTCAAATCGAAGAATTCATTTTATCTTAGCAAACTTTCAACTATATTTTACTAACAGGCAACTTGTGGTCCGGTAGTCTCAGGTCTATAATGCTATCTTCAAAGTACATGTCACAAAACAGATACAAGGGAAACCAACGCACCTGAAGCAAAACTAACTCACTAGTCCTTTCGCATTATAAAAATATAAAACAGATGACTAAGGAAACCACAGCCCATTATACAAGATTTTAGATTTTCATTTTGCCATTCAAAGTCTAGAAGTAGGTGGAGCTTAAGAGAAACAAAGGTGCAATGGTAACAATGTCTTAGCTTTCACAGCAAAGATGTGATAAGGATTTACAAGGAGAATATTTCCTAGTAATAAAAATTCAGTCGTCTAGGAAGAGTTTGTGACTTAAGTTGTGTCTTAACACAACTCTCTTGTACATACCTTTCTCACGTCTGAACTCTTTGGTTCTGTTGTCCAGGTTATAATTCTAGAAACAGCAAGCCTTGTCTCACTAGAGTTTACAAAATCTGTTGGATCCATCTGTCTAGCGAGAGACTCAATGTACTTCAGGATTGCGACTTTGACCTGAAATATGCAATAATTATAAATATTCTTGTATTTCTGAATAAAATTCTGAGCTGAGGACAAGAAAAAAAGTAAACATTATTGAGGAGACACCTCTTTTCTCTTGGACTTATTTTTCCACATGGAGAGCATCCATGGGGGGGGAGGGGAGTGTGAAATGACTGGTAAGTTTGTGAACAGGGCGAAGAGTACACAACTCATTCTTTTCATTTTCAGACTGCTATACCTGCAGAGAAGGTGTCTTCACTTATGCTGCAAGATATTTACAAAGCAGCAGCCCAGGTGGGATGGCCATGGGATTTCTAGCTCTGGGAGGGCAAATTCAACTCTGTAGTTAGTTCTGTCTACATTCTAAGCCATGTCTTACAAGGGAACATTTTCGGTAACCACAAATCTGGTATTATGCCGTAACCGCTCCAGTGATGTCTCAATTAGTTTTCACCACAAGAGAAAGGGTTCTGTGCTAAAACACCAACCAAAGTAATGATCAAAGAACAGAAGATGCATTTAATCTGACTCCAATTAACACATATCTTCCTTCGAATTTAGTCCTGTTATTACTGGTATGATTTTCTACAACACATACCAATTCATTTTCATGAGTTAGAATGTTAATATTTTTTTAAAAGAATCCCAACAAAGAACAATTTTCTAGTATAAAAGTTAATTATAACAGGAGTAATAATATCGGGCCTTCCTGGTGGCTAACAGGGTTAAGTTGCAGCACTGTGAAGCATCCACAGCCACTGCAGCACGAGTTTGATCCCCAGCCAGGAAGGTGACCCACATGACCTTTCCTGTCTTGCCCGCTGCTCCCCTCAGCAGTGTATTTCAGTCAATCTGCCTGTTCTGTACCCCACTCTGTCTTTGATAAATCCTCTCAATCCTCCCCGCACCTCTGGCCTGCACTCGTTTTGTATGCATAAAAGAAATAATCTTTAAAAAAAAAAGAAAGAAAAGAGTAGCAATATCCAAATACTGGTGAAGATGCAAAACAAATGGATCTCTCATATACTGTCAGTAGGAATATGACATAGTACACCTTTATGGCAGTTTAAAGGTAAACCTACCCAGTAAACCACAATTTCTCTAGTAGGTACTGAAAAAGTAAAATGGAATCATACCCACCAGAATTGTACAAAAATGCTAACAGAAGAATTTTCATAATAACCAGATATGATTAATGTAAGAAGAAGTAAATTTTAAGGAAATTTAAACCTCTGGAGGTGACACTGAATGAAGGAAATGACAAATAGTTACTGACCTTGAGGTTAGGCGTTTGAGTTTGATCCACAATAAATCTCATCAAAATGTTAAATTGTTGATCAAAGGGAAAGGAGTCCCTAGGTTTTTAAAAGAAAGGATGTGTTGTTAAATAACCATATAAGAACTAAAAATATACTGTTGTAAATGAGTACATGTAAAAGCGAGACTGCTCACATTTTTAAAAATAGTACTTTTCATTTTATATAAATACCAAATACAGATTATACAGAAAATTTAGGAAAAGGAAAATCTTATTAAAAGTTCCAGAACACACTGACTTTACTTTGAGCCTGCTATTTTAAAATTAAGTCATAAACCTGGGAAGAAAATACTATGAGCCTTTTTAGGAGTCTGTCCAGTCTTTTTTTCTGTCCAGCTACCTTCCCAAATATTGCTTATGCAAAAAAAATACTTCCAATATCCAATTTTTTGCACATCCTGAGTTGGCTTAAACTGATGGTACCACACCCCCTTGGTTTTAGCTGGGTTACTACTTACAATCTCTACTTGGTATAGTCACTGCAGCAGTTTACCTAATGGATACACAGCACGAAAGATTCTTCAGCTACCAAGCATCCACAGAAGCCTGGGGCGTTAATAGCCCTTCTCTCACACCATTTCTTGTGTGTCTACTGATTCTGTTTCTTATAACCATCACCAATCTTCCACCCAGTCAAGTAACCCTGGGAGTTCTTGGTTAGTGTAAGTTAGTGTTCTCTCCCTTGAAATACTGCAATTACCAATGTTAATTTAAAATTTACAGACACATAATTTACAGATGTAACTTCCATACGAGTAGAGAAGAAATGTAAACATTGATGACAATCATCACTGAGTGATTATTTTGCTTTGTTTGGATTCTCTTGGAGACTTCTCTACAGAAAAAGTTATAGTCAAAAAACAAGGATGAAGGTCCAAATCTAGAAAGTCCATGACTGATTTGAAATAAAAAAAAAAAATCAAGAAAAATATAAAGTGTATGCACATATTAAATACTTGACCCAACAACACATCCTTTTCATCTACATCTATTTATATACAGGAAGCTATAAAGACCATTTTCTAGAAGCATGATACACTTAATTACACATAATGTAAGTGACCATAGACAATAAGTTAAAGAAATTGCAACTGACCACACATAAAATGCATCTCCTTTCCTCTGCAACAAAGATGAATGGAGAATACATCTGTGTAACTAGTGTGTATAATCTGGAAATGTGCCCTGTTATTAGGCATAGCAAAAGGAAAGTGAAGCACAGCTGCAATCAAGCCTATTACCTAAGGAATAGTTCTCAGTCATCACTGAGAGACCCTCAATTCTCAATGATTAATCTGGTGGTGTTTTAGGCAGTTATACATAACAGCTGCTGAGAAAAGGGAATAATGAATATGCTCTAGAGACTTAGACGAACCTAATGAGAATAGGGTTCTTGAAGGGAAGAAGCATCTAGGACAACTGTTCTTTTGCTTAATCATCAAAATTTAGGAATACAATTTTAATATTCCCACCATCTCTAAAAATTTGAAATGGATCATTTCATTCATAAATTCAACTAAATTAATTGACAATCTATAGGACTCACAACTGTTTTATCGGGCTTTCACAGCGTCATTTTTAAAAATCTCAAATACGTTGTCTTAACCCAAATTTATGATCTTTCTTGAGAAGTCTAGTACCAACGTGGCACAGCTAATGGCAGCTCTCTAGCACATCATGTAACCTTTCCTTCTTACCAGCATCACTCATTTCCTATCAGTGGGATCAGCCTAGGCCCCCTAATCAATCCCTGGCTATGCTATTATAAATCCACTGGTATATATTGGTACATAGGAATATTCCCTAATCCCACTCAACTTACTCATGCAAAGGAGAGCTGGTGTTTGAAAGTCTTAATGCAAACATAATATATTACACTGAGTTCACTGACAATTAAAAGGGAAATCTATTTGGATTCTTGCGAATAATCTATTTCAAATTTATACAATAAATTCTATGTAAGCACAAATTATATATAGCACAGGGTTAGGGTTTCTTTCAACCCAAAGAAAACAGTTGCAATGACATTGGAGAAGCACAAATGTATGCTACAGACCTAGCCCTCTAACAGGTGAGGCCTGGGGGTAATGGTAGGGCAGTGTATGCTATCATTAGTTGAAAGCCAGAAAAGGAACTAATATCCACATTCTACAGGAGAGGAAGCCACAGGCCTACAGGCCAGCATCATCACAGAAACGGACAACACAACAACAAGCAGCAAATCTAGGATTCCAGTTCCCAGGCTGCCTCTAATACAGAAATGAGCCTCAGCAAGTCAAGACAAATTTCCGTTTCATGTTAATGAGGAAAAATTCTTCATTTTGAAAATTTTATGATTCTGGTTTATAGTAACTGGAACATATGTAAGTTATTGTCCTGATAATTTTCTGAGTGATCTTAAGTCATTTGTTTATTCTTTGTCCCCCTTGTATTTAAGAATCTTTGCCTAAGTTCAAGTCACATGGATTTTTTTCTTATGCTTTGATAATTTGTTTCATGTTTTACATTTTTTAATTCCCTATTAAATTAACACAATATCTACTCAATTAATTATAACTGTTAAATGACTTATTATTCCTTAACGAAGTTTTACATTTGTCTTTAGTCATTCACAAAAGTGTCTTAGTCATTTACAAAAGTAACACCAACTCAAGGAAGTCATGAATATTTCATCTCATGGATTGATAGGGCATTTTGACAATATGTCAAAAAAAGAATGTGGGAATCAAGTTAGAGAGGAGATAATCAAGTGAAGTGGGTAATGAGAATCCTATGTAACAGAAAAGAATGGAAAAAAACCACCTGCAGAGTTCTGTACCATCAAAACAGTCTAGCCCCACAATGCCTGAACATGCAAAATACAAATGGTCCACGAGTATATACAAAGGTAGCGCAACATCACTAATCAATAGGGAAGTCCAAGTCAAAACTATATTGCAGTTATCACCTCACACCTGTTTGTATGGCTATCATCAAAACATTACCGCAAAGTATGCTGACAAGAGTGTACAAAAAAGGGAACCCTTATGCACTGCTAGTGGGAATGTGAATTGTTACAGTCATTATGGAAAACAGTACTGAAGTTCCTCGAAAAATTAAAACTAGTTCTACCACATGACCTGGCAATTCCACTTCTGAGTATATATATCCAAAAGAAATGAAATCATTATCTCAAAGAGCTATCTGTACGCCCATGTTCACTGCAGCATCACTTATGACAAAGACAAGGACATGATCTAAGTGTTCACTGATGGAGGAACGGAAGAAGAAAACATAGTGTATGTATACAACAAAATGTGATTTGGTCATTAAAATGGCAATCCTGGGCCTGCCTGGTGGCACAAGGGGTTAAGTTGCAGAACTATGAAGCTATCCGTAGACACTGTATGAGCAGTTCAATCCCCAGCCAGGGAGCTGACTGACATGGTGCAGCAGACCTCTCCTGTCTTGTCTGTTACTCCCCTCAATAGCATACTTCAGTAGATGTGTCTTTTCTGCTCCCCACTCTGTGTCTGGTGAATCCTCTCACTCCCCACACCTCTGGCCTGCACCCCAGCTCTCATATGTATAAATATATTTTTTTTAAAAAAGGCATAGGGACCACAATTGATGTCAAATATATATAAATAAAGGGAAAAATTTTTTTTAAAAAGGCAATCCTGTTCTGCCTCTGCTCCCTACTCTGTCTCTGGTGAATCCTCTCACCCCCTTTGCCTCTGGCCTGTACCCCAGCTCTTGTGTGTTTAAATAAATAAAATCTTTAAAAAAAAAAGGTAATCCTGTTATAACAATAACATGAATGACGTCTGGTTTTATGTTAAGTAGGTCAGAGAAAGACAAGTATTGCATGATCTAGAAAAAATGGTGAATCCACAGAAACAGAGTCAAATGGTGGTTGTCATGAGTTGGAGGATGTGGGAAAGGAGGAGACATTATTCAAAGGGTACAAACTTCCAGTTATAACATAAGTTAGTTCTGGGGATCTAAGGTAAAGCATAGGAATTATAGTTAACAATAATGTATTTAATATTTGACAGTTGCTACAAGAAGACATCTTAAATGCTCTCACCCCTACCACATCAAAAAAGGTAATCATGAAGGATGTGAAGGATGGGTTAACTAACCTCACTGTAGCAGTCTTTTACCAATATACAGTTACCAAGTTATAAATAGACTAGCCACTAACACACTTACCTTGTGACATCTAGAGCCTTCTGAACTTTTGCTTGCACAGATCCAAGTAAATCTGCTCCCATTTTCTTAAGTAATTGTGTGAGAAGAACAAAAAGCCAGTCTTGCAAGTCATCCTTATGAATTATTATAAAGTCCACAAGAGTCTCCAAAAACATACTGAAAACCTAGACACAAATGACAACCCAACATTTCACATACTTAATTCATGATTTCCTCCAAAGTCTGTAAAACATTAAAAGTGCCCATATTAGCTTTGCCCACTCTCAATACTTATAACATGTTAACAACTGGTCATAGGATAGAAGGCAAATATATTAAAGAAAACAGATAAAGGAAATAAGATTGAAACTTACTCTCTGTTGTGAATTCCACAGCAAACCAGGCCATGCAACAAAACAAATTCCATGTTAGTCCACTGTGAATTAATACCATTTTCATGCAGCTTCTCAAAAGACCTAAAGAGGCTACAAACTGATAAAATACTCCCTCAATTTGCCATTACAATTCAGTACAAGGAGAAACTAATTTTGCTGAAAAGTACTCATTTTGTACGGAGGCCTGCCTCTTTCTCGCTCAAAAAAAGTAATTTAAACATCATAATGCTATACTATTATTGTTCATTACCTAGCATCCAACAAATTCTATTACAGGATGAGGAAAAAACTGTGTATATATTTCTTTTCAGTCATCTATTCTGAGGTATACCAATTGCAATATGTTAAAGTATGAAAAATTATGGCTTAGAATAAAAGATAATGGTTACTGTGTAACCGTTACTACTATCTAAGGTGGGGCAGAGTCTATAGTAGGGTATCTCTGAATCAGTTTCAGAGAGCTAAGTAGCACTGTGTCCCCTAGTTGGTTAATAAGTCTAGCTCTCCTGGGAAAACCCAGCCATCATATACCTCCTTAGTTCTAGCACAGCAACTATTAACCACCAGGGGTTTCCTGACAGAGAGCTCGAAAAAAAGTCAGCGAGCCCCAGTTGTGGGATTTAGCTCTAAGGCAGCGAGCAAATGTTAACTAAACTGAGACCTCCAAACTCACTGTACAAGAGCCTTCTGATGGAAACAAATTTCCTTCTTTATCCTCACATTCTGGTTCTGAATCAGCAATCTAGAGGTGACAGGTAACAGAGATTTCATCAATGTCCAAAAGCCGTCTAATATCCTTTATGCTATAAATCTTATGACTCTTAGGCATATGCTTTAAATCTTAACTGCTATTAATTAATAATACCTCAGAAAAATACCTTGATAATTATCTTTGGATGTGTGGGGCCTTTAAGCTCAGCTTTCCTGGATTTTATTAATAGTGTCAATGTTAACTTTGTGAGGATCAGGAATCTTAAGACATGCTTCAAGATTGATACTGACTGAGAACAAGGGCCACCAAAAAAAATTAAAATAAAATAAAATAAAACAGAGAGAGAAGCCGTGTATTCAGTCTCTTCTGTTCCCCTGAACACCTTAAAAGGCAGAGATCACATCTTTCTTTCTGTCTCCCCAGCTTAGTGGGTACTCAGTAAATACTGCATGACTGGAAGGATAGATGGATGCTTGACACTGCAAGGACAATTCCCAGGAGGAAGGAAGGGTAGGAAAATAATGGAGCTCTGCCTGTTTCTTGCAGTGTGACTGCGAAGAGGGTCATCTGAACTAGGAAAACTGCACTTTAGTTACTTAAACCCTACATGACAAATACTTAAGAACTGCTTCTACTGATTTGAGGTTCTATCAATTTCTGTTTTCATTTCTGTCATTTATTCACACTTTAACTTTCCCAATAGCTTATTACCCTGTTTTCTTATCAGCTAACAGCTTCTAAGAGCAAACTAATTGAACCACCCAAACAATGGGAGTTAGTGAAAATTTAGATCCAATAAAATTTCTGCAAAGGGCCCCTCTCTCAGTACTTAAGAGAGCAGTGGTCCCATACTCATGGGTGTCTTCCCTTCAGTGGCACTCCTAGTTAAAAAGACAGTCTTCAGTGTTCTCCTTGGCGCCTCCAGAAGTCAGCTAAGCAGCCACTATCTAACAAGTTCTTAGGGACAGCATAATTCTGTTTGGGGAAATAATTTAAACTGTTTTATGGATAAATCCATTAATCTTATAAAATATTATCCTATAAAAAATTCTACATATGATACATACATATATATATATATATAGACTGTTTTCTTCATTACTTTAATGTTTTTTAAAGGCACTATGTTGTAATATGATATATTCTAGGACTCAGCCCACTGTCTGGCTAATATGAGGGACTCCAAATTATTTGAGGAAAAAACTACATCTGATTCTCTCCATAATTCTTGAAACTGCAAGTATTTTATTTGACACTCTATGGACATTGAAAGTTTCCAAAATTCCAGTTTTAAAAACTATAACATTTATTGCTGGAACTGCTGTTAAATTTTTAAGGTGTAAACTTCACTATGGAGAATTATCTCTCATTCTGAAGTAGTTTTTCATACAGTTCACACAGTCATGCAGACAGGGATGTTAAATAAGGCACGATTCCCACACTTGCCTTGCTATGAGGATCAGCAAACATTCGGGTGAAGATCTCACACAATCTTTTCAATTCTACTCGACTAGAGGGTAAAAATGGAAACAAATGAATTTAAAATTACTAAGTCAATACGAAGATTAGTTATAGCTAATACTTAAGCTTTTAGAAATCTATTTCAGTCAACTTACAAGACCTTTTTATAATTTTTATATAATGACATTTCTTTCATAAATGAACTGTCTTAGAAATTAAACAGTCATGAGAGTTTCGTTCTCATTTTAAGATGAAGAAACTGAGTTTCAGAGAGGGATTACCCAAGCTCACATCTGTGGAAGTTTCATAGCTATTAGCTGAATCCTGATCATTTCATTCTAGGTCTGTTTTCTCCCTGCCACAGATGAAAGACAATAATAATAGGATGAACTATAACAAGCATAGGTCTTGGAGTCAGTAAGAACAGATTTTAATCTCATTTGTGTCACAGACAAAATATTCTGATATCTTTATATCCATATCAGTCAAACAGGATAAGAACTATCTCACATGACTGCTGAGAGGGTTAAAGAAGAGACTATACCCTGCAGACAATGTGTTGGAAACAGAGCAAACACTTATTTCATATCAGTACCCCTTTGCCTTTTCTCATCCTTTACTACGGAGTTTCATTTTTTACTTCAAGGTTTGACGGAAGTGTCATCTTTTCCCCAAACCATCCCTGTGTGTCCCCCACCCCCACACACACAGATGAGACAGTTGAGTCAGTTATTAGCTATAGCTTTACCTTTAACACTTTTAACAAGGCAATCTAGTTTAGACCAATGCTAATCAACAGATTTTTGGAGGTAATACATTACTATTCTAAAGTACTCTATTTTAATGTTTGTACCATGCATATTTATAAGTTATATATGTATATACACACACGTGCATTCCAAAATTTTAGACTGAGACTGCTATCATTTTATCTACAACCCTAAAGTTTAACTGACCATACCAATCTGCAGACTTGCTTTTTTAAATCTAAACTACAAGCTGTGCCAAGATTTCTCAAATAATATCTACCAAACAAATGTGAACCAAAAAGCAACCAGTTATTTTATAAACCTAATAAATTACAGAGTATTTGCCTATTTCAAAGTCTCAGGAAGGCCTGTCCCAGCACCTGACTGTGTAAGGATTCCACAGATGGCAGGGAATCCATGTAAGTCTCTGTAAGTATAATATGGGACTCAATCTTCATCCACAACCTTGGCCTCACCTCAGTGTTCTTTGGCTCTTCAGTAAGTTCTGCAGGCCTAGAAGGCCTTCTTTCCTCTCTGACCAGTTTGAACTAGCACAGTGGTTGAGAACTTCTGCTACGTCCTCGGTCTGCCGCAGATAATGGGGAATGCCACCATTCCTGGAGCCATATGAGCGCTCCGAGCAAACACTCGAGGCATCACTGTTGGCATCATCATCAGAATACATCCCATATGGCTCATATCTCCTCCTCACAGGCTTCTTCTGCCAGATCCAATGGGGGATGGGGGTGATCAAGGAAGAAATGGAAAGGCGAAATGATCATGAGTCATACAAACAAAATCAACAACAGAGAATTAAATGTAAAAAGTAACACACACACAACATATGGCACACACCACATTCTCCTGTGCTTAGATCAGGGAAATAAAAACAGAAAGGTAGTCTTCCAGAACGTGTAACAAGGAATAAACAGAGCAACCTCTAGCAGGGAGGAAAAAGTGTGGTCTCTAGCAGAGTGTGTGGGCTGACTTGGGTTGTCACCATCGACTGGTTCTGTGACCTCAGAATGTCTCCTAACATTTCTGCTTCAGTTTCCCCAGCTTTCGGAACATGATAAATCTACTTCTAATAGGCTTGTTGTAAGGATTAAGCATATAATGTTAAATAACCTGGCTCAGCACTTGACACACTAAAAGGCAAGTGTACCCACCAGCCTTTACCCAATCAAAAGTAATGAATCTTGAGCTCAGTCAACAGGCAAATTTGTCCAAATAGTCAAACTTCCTTAACAAAGTCTGAAATTGAAATGCCAGTGGCAGAACATCCTATGTAAAGGGACTTTTAAATTATTGAGTTACTTTCATTAGGGATTTACTTAAAGTTTTACAACACAATAGACTTCCTGCAGACTATAATACTAACGTGATTAATTTCTCTGAATATAATAAGTATATTCATTTACCCTGATTGTAAAACTGGAAGTTAAATCCAGAAATAATATATAGCAATGGCCACATGAAATGATAACATTTTAAAATATCATTTTCTAAGAGAAAAATTAGAGCTATTAATATTAGCTTTAAGTATAATTTTCTAATAATATGGCTTTTACATACATTCAACTTGCTCAGCATAGTTGTCTTATTAAATCTATTTTCCATTGTGATTATTAGCACCGTCTTTCATTCTCAAATGTATCCTTTGTTAGGATGATAAATTAGTTATACAATAATCATGTTTATATACAAACTAGATTCCTAAAATAAAAAGTTTCATCCACAAAATAATAATGACAGAGTAGACACACAGTGGGTTAATAAATAAAAGAAAACACTAATAGAAGGAGCAGAGCTTGACATTCAAATAAACACTAAAACACATGTGAAGGGTGACTGATTCCATCATTAATAAAAGCATCACTAGATTCAACAAAATCATAATTCAGACCAGAATTTCCATACTATGCTACTTTTTGGGTTGATTTCACTAGTTCCTAGAAGAAATATACTTGCAACAGAAAAAAAAAAAAGTTGTAAAACAAAAGTTAAAGCACTGGTACCTTGCTCCTGGAGTCTCCTAACAGCTGTAGGCAGGAAAATATTGAAGGATGGGGAAAAAGCATAGAGAATTATGTCAGAAGCATATGTGGGGATTGTTCTTGCAACAAAAGTGTACAGCAAAACATATCTTAGCAAACCAAAAATATAGGTTAGCAAGCAATTCATATCAAGCGAATAATAATAAAGAAAGCTTTCACAATGGCATTTCCTAACCCACGTAAATCACTTTAAGAGACCTTCCAGGACTTGCTAAAATGCTCTCCACACTACTGAGGTAGATAGATCTCTAAGGTTACCACTAATCCTGCTGTTTCTAAGCTCCATCTCTCTGCTCCCAAGAGGCTTCTACCCTGTGAGGCCAGGTCTTGTGCCATTCCTGGGCTTCTTGGCTGAGGCTATCACTCAGAGAGCTAGAAGTGTGGGCAAAAGGTAGTAAGGGCAGCTGGAGTGCAATGGGTGCTAGAGCTCAGAGCAAAGCCCAAGTGAAGGAAAGCTGAAGCTCAAATCTTCAAACCCATTCCGTATTCTAGAACTTTGCTGAGAGTTCCTTACACACTCCCTTCTTGAAAGAACTAAGAAATTCTCCTGCCTTAACTAGAAATCCCATTTCACAAAGGGTTTTTATACATTCATCATTTCCCACTCCTTTCACCTCCATTCCTAGACAATCTGAACAAATATAAGGCAGATTCTAAATGATGCAACTTGGAAGGAAAAAGAGCTTCACAGAATTCTGTTCTAACTAACTTCTAACACTTAAGTTAAAGTCACAGTTAAGAACCATTATCCTGAACTGCAGTATGTGTGAGAAAAAAAGCCTTTCTACATTAAAGGGAGGATGACTAGAGCAGGGTCAGGCAGACCTTGCTTATAGGAAAGCATATTATAAAAGAGGCAAACTGCTGGCTCATACTTTTGTCAAGGAAATCGGACTGAGCAAGACTAAAATGACAGACAGGGAGGGATGAAAGAATCACTGGAGCCACATAGACTATAAAATTTTGATCAGACAAACATCGCTAAGATTTTGAAATTCAGGGTCTAATAGCGGGATATTAGAATATGTTTTCTTCTAGGAAAGAACAAATCTTAAAAGAGCACAAGCAAGGTCAGAGATCACAGTTCTAAAGAATACCTATTTTAAATGCAGAACACATCAACCAGACTATGCAAGAAGCTGTCTTACGACTTGCTGAAAGGTACTTTTAAAAGCAAACTGACCACAGGCTGATTCTACCAAGGGACTTCTTGCTAAAACCACAGATTTAAGGACCTCTAGTCACTTTTTTTTGTAAAAGATATTACATTATAATGAAACAAAAATATATTACATCAGTGCTCCATATCCTCAAAGAGTTAATCTTGAAATTTAAGAAAATTTGTTTATATAATGATTTAAAAACACATTTAAACCAAATAAACATAAAATCATATGGAACAACTAGTGATGTAATAGGATAAACAGAAGGTTTTCAAACCACAAATTTTGTTACCCATTGTTAAAATAATGTTTAGGTTATGCCATCAAAGCCTGTAAAGCAATAGAAGCAATAGAATGGGAAAAAGGACACTGGAAAAAATGTGGATAAAAGGAAAAAAAGAAGCCCAATGACATCAGAAAAGTCCAATGTCATCAAAACTTCCTTGATACTGAGGAACACAGAAGAAACACTTGAAGGTGATATTCTTGGCAAGACCAATTTTCACTTACGTAAAGAGATGTTAAAAAGTTTTAAAAGATAGTGTAATAAAGGTACCCAATATTCACACAACTTTAAGGAATATCAAAGATAATTTATATAGTAACCTGATTTTGAAGCAATTCCCTGGTAAAACAGAAAAATGCCTGTGAATAATTCAGACTTTACACACATTTTGACTCTTACCAAAGCATCAGCTACAGCAGCTTCAAGATCTGTACTTGTGCTCAAAACTCTCATGGCGTTCACAGAACCAGGTATTCTTCCTGCCTGGCCAAGTCCAAACCGATCTATTTGAAAAACAAAAGCAAAGAATATGTCACTTTAATTCAGATTTTCTCAAATCTGCAAGGGCTCCTTCCCACCTACTGGGCAGAGGCACTGAAAAATCTCCAGTTAATTTTAACTTTGCCTGACTTGTAGTTTTAACTCGTAGTTTAACAAACTGATTTGTTTACCAGTGTTTGAGGTTAAATTACTCACATTTCATATTACCGTGTCACAAAGCATCTGGCCAATTTAAATGGTTTTTTAATAATTTATTTTATTTTTGACAAATTTCAAGACATGGGAGAGGAGGGAACTTATTATAGAAGGGATCAGGAATATAAGATGAATCTTTTAATCTATTTAATGTTCCCAGTAGAGGCAAGTGGTCCTGTTATTTGGGCAAACTAATTAGAAAGCTTGAAGTTTTAATAAATGAGCTCTAATGCAATATGTAATTAGGAAAAAAGTTAACATCTGGAACAAATGTATTAAATTTATCTTTGTGCAGATGTTCATTAGTGTCACTACTACTTAGCTACCGTTAAGGACACCTAATCTTACTTATTCATCGTGTCTATTGTCAACAAAGGTTATTTAAATATCACTTTGCTAAAGAACTTTAATAATCAAAAAGCTATCATCTTCACTGCAAAACATTAATCATTCAGTTAATTTAGTATAAATTTTTCCTGAATCCCCAGAGGGGCTTTTAAAAAGCAGTCTTTATACATGTCAATGAAATGGATCTTACCTAAATAATTTAAAACAAATTGTAGTAATTCAGGTCATGGACAATGATTACTTACTTTTTAAAGACCAATTAAGTCAGTGAACGCCAGCCTTCTTTAAGAAGTGCTGAGATTACAACTGAAATAGGTGAAAAGTGTAAACCCACAAGTATATCCCACTACCTACTGGTAGAAGTTTCTTATTTAAAATAAATGCAATGGACCGAGATTAAGGATAAGAAAGCTGTGATTAAAGAGGTAATGTTTTAAAAGTTTAGATGGTTTAAAGAATATTGATGCTTAAAGAATCTCTGGCAAAGAAGCACTGAGGTATAATGTTTTGTCTCTGTTTAACATGTGAGACAGATTAGACAGGAAATCTCTGTATTACATTCAAGTACTGAAGCATTTAGAGTAAAAGGAAAGCTATTATCTGTTTTATATGAATTAATCTCTCCTGAAAAGTGACATATTTAAGTTTCTAGATATATAACCAGGCATGACCTACAAAATTGGTGAACTTTAAACGTGAAGAGTTATTTAGCTTTTTTAAAATGTCAGTTTCAAAACATTACACCTTCCACTGCCTTAAAAAAGGGAAAAAACTTAAACAGTGCTAATCAGAAAAGTCATATACAGTAATGAATTTTTATAAAGAAACAAAAATTGTATGTTTTACTATCCCCTTTTTTAATGCACTTACTGATCATACTGAATGACATATACCAATTATGTTTATATGGTGATTCAGTGTGTCCTATCTACATGTATATATAAATTTATTAGTTGAAATAAGGAATGCATAAATTTGGGATTTATTCTGCACATAGTTTTGTTAATGATCTTGTTCAAGTCTCTTTTTTTTTACCATTAAAAAAGGGTAGATAGTAAAGATTTATGGGTAACAAAATGAAAATAATTCAGTTATAAGCCATTTAAAATTACTCAGCATAAACTTAAATAAAATAGTCTAAAAAAAAAAAAAGTAGATATCATGCCAGCAATTCTTGCTTGCTTCAGGGATAATAACTAATTTTTCAACACAAAATTAAAACTGTAAGAAGAATGCATTTATTCTGTGCTTCCCCAGTGCTTACAGCTTTGCCATACACAGTGACTATAAATCATTTACTGTAGATCATGATAATTTGAAGTTCAAATCTTAAGGGCAAATGTTTGTCTGGATCTAAACAAAATTATAAGCTTTTGTCTTCACCAGGCCAAAGCTTTTCTATATTCTCACTGCTCTGATACTATTAAGAAATTCCATTTCCCAAAGGATGGATGCATGACTGTGCCCTTGGCCTGACCCGTATCTTCAAGGGAATGTACTACTCAGAGTATTCATAGTAAAACTCAGAACTGGCTTTGTTTACAGGGGGAAAAAGGGAAAATATCTAACTCAGTAAGTTAGTCACAGTTGTCACCATCAACAATCTGTGATATTAATAGATTGTGCTTTAATCAACTCAGAAAACTAATTATTAGGGACTACTAGCATATCAAAATGCCAGTTAAAACTGGCAAACTGTTGCAGTATTGTATGTTTACTGTTGTCCCAAAGGCTAACCAGTGGAAGGCTTCCTGGTATTGTTAAAAGGAGCTGAGATGGAAAGCTGGGGTACACAGGTTGAAAAAATTACCTGTTGCCTGATTTGATTGTTAACTGAATGGTGATGCTATCTTTCCATAGGAATTTTAGCACGATCCACTTATTTTTAAATGCATGAAATTATGTATACCATACTTTGGAGCATTTAGTAACTAAAGAGTATCTCTAAATAATTAGAAAATGACACTAATAACTAATATTAATAATCAACACTTTGTGGGGAACGAACATTTCAGAGCTAAAAGATTCTGTTGGGTGATATTCATACCCCAGTTCCTCACAGGAACCCTCCAAGATACCTACTTTTGGTGGTTCTTTGCCTAGGGGAAGGAATGAGGAGAGGGGAAGAAGTGCCTGCCCTTTTTGTTTGTTTTGTTTTGCTTTGTTTTAACATAAATATGGACACTGGAGAAATGATGTTGTGAAACAGGCTATAAAGCATCTACAGCCTATTAACAGAACCATAAACATTCAACAACTTAAAAAAACAAAAGCACATTGGAGGAAAAAAATGAGGTGCATACATGCCAAGTGCTAACCAACACTGATGAAAACAAATGTTAACATGAGTGTGAAACTAGAACATATGAAGAAGCCAAGTCATGCAGTTAGCACTTGTTCACCTGACTGCCCAACAGATTCAGCAGTGGAGAGAGCACTAGTGGACCTGGAATGACGTCGAGAGGCTGCAGGTAAAAGGAACGGCAACACCCACTGGATTAACACAGAAGTACTGAGACAGAAAATGCCACAGTCCAAAGGAAATGCAGGGACTGTTATCAACAAAGCATGTTTTCTCATGAGAGGAAATGATGCTGGATATGAATGGATAGCAAGTGCCAATCCCCAAACTCCATGGCAGCCTGCTGGCTCTCACACAGCTATTAAACACACAGGCACAACAAAGGCACTCTTGCAGGTGTTCCATACTACGTATGTATCACCTAACTCAGACTCCAGGTTTATGTTCACACCATGAAGCATCTAGCAGCCATTATGGAAATATGCAACATGAAGAAGGTCAGGAGTCACAGAGCACTGTCTATACCCCAGAGTGGAACGGGAGGATGGATTATTAACTCAGCTCACGAGATGTCCCATCAGTGTGTGATGCATATGCAACCATGCACCAAAAACAAAAGCATAGAAGTTCATAATGCTATCTGAACAGAAATAGAATGAGACCACAAGAAGGGGCTAAACAACTGGATTCCATTTTACCCAGTCAGAACTGTTGTTCTGTTGCATGAATATCCTGATTACTAAAGAGTATGTTATTTCACTATTGGAAACTGAGTCATAACAAGCTTGATAACCTTCCTTGGAGAGGCATTTTCAGTCTCTGGTGAGGAGCAGAGACTTTGGCCTGGGGGCAAGTTCAAGTTTCAGTGCCAAGAGCTATAGGACACTGGGCAAAGTACTAAACCTCTCTGTTTCTCAGTTTTTTTATTTGCAAAATGGTGCAAACACTGGTACCTACCTCTTGAAAGTTAAGAGAATTAAGAGACCATATATAAATAGCACATAAATGGGTGACAGGCACAAAGGAAACAGTGGCATTAACACAGTGGGGCTGGTAGTGCTGTTGGCGGCAGGATTAGTTAAGAGTAAACTCCATTTACATTCAGACATTAAATATTGTTTTTAGCAAGTAGTCACAATAAGCAGATTCATAAACCTGAAGAAATACATGCTAACCTCCATCCTTATGAGGAGAGAATAATTGTTAAAAGTAACTGAAATACATATTTGGTTCAAACTGTTGATTTATTGACCAGAGTTCCACGTGAAATATGATTTTTCTTTATCCCAGGAAAAATAAATAATATGCTTCTATTCATTACTCTAAAAAGATGGTGACCATACCACAAATAATTTATATATTTAACCAAGTTATACTCAGCAATGCTACTTTTCACCTAACTACTAGTGCATGCTATTAGGATAGTGCACACTTTTACATGTTTAGTCATAAAATAGCAAAATCGCAAGCTCTTCAATGTAATCTTATTTAAAGCTCATGTCACTTTGTGGAATGCACACACCTGTGGTACATTTGTTATTAAATAATAGTTACTGGCCATAAGGACAAAATTTTACCACCTTACAAAAAATAAAGAAAATAAGAAAAGTCTTCCTTCCTCAAGATGAACAAAAATAAATTAGCAATCTCTAAAACATACTATAAAATTATCATTTTCCTTAAGTGAAGGAGTTGGGGAGAGATTTTGTTAAAATTTAAAGCAAACTATTCATGTATAGTATAAGCCTATCAGTATGTATCTTGATAGTTTAAAACTGAAAATAGCTTTTAACTATCACCCAATAACATGACCACTTATAAAATTATCCACTGGTTCTGTTTTACCAGAATATTCTACAGTTTTACTGTAGTCCTTTGTCATATATGCAGGTGAGCACCCAACAATGGAATCCAAAGCAGACACACTTATGCCAGTCTGATTAATAACAGTCTTAGAACCTGTAATTCCATTTAAAAGTTGTCACAGTAACCATATAACATATACTTACACCATTTAAAAGGTCCAAAACGCTCTTGTAATAAAATGCAACCTTAGTACAAATATGTATAAACTGAAACAAAACTACCTTCATCCTCCTCCTTTTATAAAGTGAAGGCTGGCTATATAAGTTGATTCATAGGGCACTAATACACAATCTCACTAATTTATAAAGGGAGTAAAAATATGATTATTAAGATGAACGAGAGGAACGCCGTACATTCTCTGAAGGACGTAGTAAATTCCTCTGAGGACAACAGCCTTCTCAGAGGGACTTTACTTTGAATCCCCAGGTCCTAACCCTGAACCTAGATTTTATGACTTAGAGAATCTACCAGTACTTTCTATGTGCTTCAGTCAGGAAAGAGCACCAAGTCAGAGAGAGCCCTTAACACATTTAAAAGGAGAATAAATGAAAGACATGGAATTAACAGACCTGCTTTCAAATGAGGCAAGGTAAGGCTAGGTTTTGAAGTCAGATCTGGTTTCAAAACCTGGCTTTACTACTTAACCATGTGATATGGGAAAAGTGAGAAAAGTTTCTGCTTTGTCTGTCATTTGTCATCTGTGCAAGAGGGATGACATTAACCGCCCCAGAAGGTGAACAGGGACTGCAAAGGATTACACCTACTGATTTCTCTGAATGGTGCAGGTACACACAAAAGGACAAAAGTTTCAGGCAAAGCTTTAACTCAAGGAGGGGGAAAAAGGCATGGTAGATAAAAAATGTTCAGAAGACGTTAACTACTGCCTGACCATAGCAGAAGGCACATGCTGACGCTAGAGCTTGTTAGGAAGGCGCATCGACACCTTCCGCCTTGGGAGCATTACATTGCAACACTCTTAAGCAGACACTTAGCAGATACATTTCACCAAAGAAAGTGAAAAACAGACTAGCTAACTATTCAGGGTTCAGTGAGGACCCCCAAAATTTAGCACACCTTGCATGGTCCACAGACCACATGCTGGATTACAAAAGCTGCTTTCATAGACAGTAATGAAAATACCCACCCATGTATGAGATAAAGACACTAATTGTTTCCAAGAGACAAAATAACCAAAAAAACAGATGGAACTGTTCATTTATATTAACAGGTTGTTTGGAAGGTCAAATAGTGAACAAGGATGCATAGATATACAGCCTTTACTTAAAAGGAAAAATCACCAATTCAATCAGAAAAAGATCATCATTGCCACCCTGATTTGTGGAGAATTCTACTCAAAAGCTTCAGATTGCTGTGGAACTGCTACATGCAACAGGTAAGTTGCCCACTGACAAGACAGACTATCTCACACAGGTATCTTCTCACCAAGGCAAGAGAATCTTCTAACTGGGTTTCTGTATTTCTTTACCTACTCTTTCTCAGAACTACATAAGGGACAGTAAATCATAAAGAAATATATCTAGATTTTGACTACTCATACTGGTCACATAATTAGAGCCAAAATAACAAACTGCTGCTTTTATAGTGCCATCCAATTTCAGGTATAGGCCTAAATGTTGCAAACATTTTTATTTTTAGATGAAGTACTTTTTTTCTTTCACATTTACTTGTTACACCTAGCAAGAGAAAACTATACAGCTGTACAGCCCTTAATATGCCAAAGAACTAAAATACTACTACTGAAGAATATAAAACATTCCCTTCTTGCAAAAGTTTGTGATATAGTTGTCTCTGAAAATTACTTATACCAGGTGAGAGTGAAAATTTCTCTAAAAATGGACATATATTAAAATGTATTTGAACTAAAAAGATAAACGTAGTATTTCAAAAAGGATAAGTATTCCACTTTTCGTCTTAATTTTCTTGAATACTTGACATTGTTAAAATACAAGTTTGGGCTATAAAACAGGTGATGCTGGGGTGGGGGGAATGAGCAGTCCCAAGTGGCATCCAGCAGGTACGCTGAGATGTGGTACTTACAACACCTTAAGGCATCCAAATACTGACATCTCTTTTGTCCTGGGATGGTATCAGGTCACAGATATTAAAATAGTCTCTTGAGCCCAGGAGGAAAGAAAAAAATCTGAATGATGAACAGTGAATGTCAAAAGACTTTTGCTGTGCTGCACACTTCAGCAGTTTACTAGAAAGTTGTTTTTAGATTGTGTTACAGGAAGGTTTGAGTGGTTCATATCTTCCTTCACACTGCTTTACAGATTAACATTATCACCCCTAAACTAAGCACCCTTAATTTCTTAAATGAGATCATGCTTTCGAGTGCACTGAGTGATTTTGTTCCTTGGTTGAATTGAATCACGTATGATTAATCTCAGGTAAAATTAAAAATAAACTGCAGAAATTCCATGACTAAGGTACTCTACTTTTAAGCAGCAGTTGACTCTGCTTCACCTTCTGTTAGGAATCACCACACAGAGGGGCTTGCAAGGTAGCAAGTGGCCATAAATGACAACGGTACAGAGTGAAGTGGTGCTTTTTTCCTCTAATATATAAAAACTGAAAACTGCCAAAATTCAAGCATGCAGAGGGGGGACAACAAAGGGTAACTAAGGAAGAGGAGAGAAAGAAGAAAAGACCACAAGGACAGTAGAGAGGGAAAGCGGGTCATTCCACCTAGCAGTGTCGTGGGCAAGCATTTGGAGCAGGGAAAGGAAGTCTTGGCTCTGCGAGTCAGCACCTACGTGTACTCACCGAGTGGAGGAAAGCCCCGAGCAGGGCTTGTATCTCGGCTGCTCTCACGGCTGGTATCGCGGCTGCACCCCTGACTCATGCTGGGTCGAGGGATACGGCTGCTCCGTGCTAGCGTGCAGCATGAGGGGTTTCAGAGAAGGTGAACAAGTTTAATGAAGACAGAAAAACTCACAAAAGGTCAGTTACATTCTGTTACTCTAATCATGACACTGTCAGCGCTGGGAGTTCTGAAGACAGCACCCGAGTTCTGAAGACAGCACCCGTCCGCATGAGCTCCCAGTGCCTGACGTGCCAACAGGAGAGGCTTTGGAGAGAAACTCCACTACGCTCAACACCTCAGAAAGCTGCTGAATTTTAGTATGAGGGTGAATAACATCTAAAATGTAAGAAACGAAAAGAAAGCTTTCCAAAGAGCATCAGAAACTACAAGATCAAAAGTCTTATAAAATGATCGGTTTTTATTCAGCAAATTTCTCAATAAGAAGATGGAAGACTGAAGCATTTTTCATATACACTGGATTCTTAGAGACATAAGTAAATTTGGATTAAAAAAAACACAAACCAACCAGAATAAAGACTCTGATCACTGAAGTCCATGAACTTACCTAGTCAGAAGGAAGAGCGCTGACACCCTTAGCCTAACCTTCTTTAAAAAGAAGTCATAGGACTCACATGGCTACCGAGCCTGTCCACACAAGTCCACGTGCAGACATTATCAAAATAATTTAATGATGTAATCCAACAGATACAAGAGTTGGGATTGCTATTCCTCATTTACTTGTCCCAACACTGAATCCCTGCTTTTGCCAAGGAATCCAAAAAGATTTGTCTGTGTTCCCCACTCAAGTATACTCATTTATCCAGCCTTACACATGAGTATATATGATACCCACTGATAATCCCAATATTCATGTTAAAAGATCCCTCCACTGACCTGAGAATAACCAATTATTTTATCATCTTTGAACAATTTGATTATTCTCATATAAAATACCAAGTCATACGAATAGCCAAAGGTCTATGTAAGTGGCTATAAAGCTAAGAAAAGGCCATGATGCCCTTATTTTTAAAAATTTAATTTAAAAAACAAAATACAACACTGGCAAAATACCCCCAAACAACTCTGTATACTAAATGTGCAATAGTTAATGGGGATAATAAATATTTCCCATATTGAGAGGATCTACTTTTTCCAGCTAGAAATATTTTTCCTGGAAATTTTGGGAAAATAAAAACTTTTCTCATTTATGTAAATAGTCATGTTTACTATATTGTAACAAGGACAGCCTATTATCAGAGCAAAGATAGACTTACTGTATGGCCAAACTACATAGCACAAATGTCTTACAAACCAGAATGATAAAACTCCCTGCTAAAGAAGAATATAGAAGTGAAAATCAAACAACTGCCAGCTTAGCATGAGAAGCTGAATTAGATCATAAAAGTCTTCCCTAGCAAACACAGAAACATTAAGAGCAGGAATATAATCTGAGTAAATCAGTGGAAATGGCTTTATTTGGGACTCTTGTGTAACTCCTAAATGTACCTTCATTTTGCCATCGTGACATGGAAGCATTGAGTATTCACTCAAAGCAGCAGTGATTATTTAAATCAGCAATTCTGGATAACATTCTAAACAGCTCCTACAATAAGGTAAAAAGGACAAAAGCTGGGAAGTACCCAGGGACCCTACCAATAGATGAGAAGTTGACTAGAATCTACCAAGCAATACAGCTTTTCATCAGCATTTCATCTAGGTGATGAAATGACCTGTCTAGTTCCATGCTGACTCACTGGTTCATGCTGACTCACTGGTTCAGCCACTCAGGCTCTCTGGGTCTCAGCCTCTGTTTGAGAAGGTTAGGAAGGAATCCCCTCACTTAAAGGAGAAAGCTATTGTAAGATAGTGTACATACATAAGTAAGTCTGAGTTCTTTGTTGAAGGGTATACATGAAGATATTGTCTTATTTCACTGCCCACTACAAACAAATAATCAAAAAGCAGTAAGAACAGTACTGATGGTTCTATCACATGTGTGTTTGCTTAGCTGAGCATTTTCTTAATAGTTCTTACCAAGTTATTTATGAATTTTCCCCCAGCTCACACTGTCTTCCTTTAATTAACACACATGCTATCACACCAGGGTTATCTCTGTTTTCTCCCCACACTAAGCCTGCTTTATGCAGACGAAGAGCATGGAAAGGGATAAAGAGGTACATCTGAAGTAAAAATATGTATAACTTCTTAAACATATTGGCAAATTATAGCACATGGAAAAAGAGTTGTTTATAATTTGTAAAAATCAGACCCTAGTGGCACCAAACCTCATAAAAATACATCTAGTGATGAGGTAATACCAATAATACCAATAAGAAAAAACCCCTCTTCACTTATAAAACCACTTCAAACCACCAATCTATAAGGAAACCCTAAGATAAGCATAGAAATAAATGGCATTTACAAAGACCATATAATGTGGTCACAACTAAAGAACAATACAATAAATAAACCCGTCTCTTTACCGTGGCAAAATGGAATGTTCTACGTGAAAATATGTTAGGGAGGAGAAGGCATGCCAGAGGAGGGGGAGGTAAAAAAAACCCTTCCTGCCCTTTGAACTTTCTAAAAACAGTATTTCTAGGTAGTGCTGGAGTCATGAGCTTAAACTGTTGGGAGGTATTGGGAAACCTTGAAAACAATTTGGTTGGTTTTCATTTCCTGAGAGACACTATCTTTATAGTATTTTCAGATAAAAATCCTGACTTCGTCTGTTTAAAAAAGATTTACTTATTTATGCATACTGACTTTAATTTTTTCTTTTTTAAAGATTTTTATTTATTTATGCATATAAGAGCTGGGGTACAGGCCAGATGCGCCAGGGGGTGAGAGGATTCACCAGAGACAGAGTGGGGAGCAGAACAGGCAGATCGACTGAAACACACAGCTGAGGGGAGTAGCGGGCGCAGCAGGAGAGGTCTGCTGTGCCATGTGAGTCCCCTCCCTGGCTGGGGATCGAACTGGTGCTGCTGTGCAGCGGATGCTTCACAGTGTGGCACCCAACCTGCTGCGCCACCAGGGAAGCCCCTGACTTTTCCTTTTAAGGAAGTTTCTTATCAGAACTCATGTCAAAGGCAGTACAAGAGGAATAATGAAAACTAACAGAAGTTAAAGACACAAAATATCTCTTTAACCCAGGTAGTTTCATGTTTTGGTCTTGTACACAATAGCCCAAATTAATAGCTGATATTATTATCAATTTTCAATTCTTTCAAAAAATGTTTTTACTCTAAAAGCATTTTAAAGGCATTTCCAAAGAATGTAAGCTGCAAAATGCTTGTTATAATGTTGTTAATAGATGATTAGGGAAAAAGGGAACCAAAGGCAAACTTGTAAAATATAACTTAGAGTTTAAGAGCCATTTATGTGACCTTATTATCAGTCAAAAATAGAATGAAATACAAAGATGAAACAATTCACAAATCTATTCTTCCATTTGACTAAACAGTTTATGAAGCAATCAACTGCCAAGAGAAAAAAAAAAGTCACAGGATTTAGTTTATATCTTGGTGCTTCAACAGTAATTACATTCTATTTTGTTTAAAAAAAAAAAATCTTAAATACTAAAGAATCTTGGTATTTTTACCACAGGTGAGAACGGAAAATTTAATTAAGAAATTCTAAATTGTTTCTCAAAAAACCTACATAGCTGAAGCAAACACATTCTATAGAAAGTTAGACTACTAGTACAAATTCCCAGCCTAGTTTATAAACTATTTATTGGTTTGGGGATTATATTCTTGAATGATGCTCTCCCTCTCCTCACTTTTTGAAAAATTACATTTAAAGTTGCTATACAATGAACAAATATTCATATGCATAGGCATATATTCAGCAAATAATAAATGGTCATAGTAATCCAGAATCTACTACTGACAAATACTAATATCTGACATCAAATAAAATGGAAAATCTAAGGATTATTACGGGAAGAAGTGGAAAGGCTATTTTATTCATATATATATGTGCACATATACTCTTTTTATCTATAGATACATTTTTTCACAATGTACAGAAATATCTTCATTAATCAAAACTGTATGTATGACCTCAAGTTTTACATATAATAAATCCCCTTAACAAGCATCAAAGAAATCATGGTCCTACAAAATAGTAATTGACATAAAAATATGTAATACATTCCTCTTTAGTTCTTTCTGATGTTTCACAGTGCCTCTTTTAAAAGCTAATTAAATGCTACCCTTTCAACTACCCATACCACAAACTCCAAAGTTAAGACTGTGGAATACTTACAATTAAGACAACCAAAGTTGGTTTATTTAACAACAATGAAGATACGAATGGCATCGAATAAATATAAAAAGTAAAATCCCTAAAAAGAATTTTTAACAGCATGAAACTAAACTGGATTGACAAGAGACAAGTCTATAAACTTCAACAATTAACTATGGAAAAAGAATAGCTGAAACTGCATGCCTACATTTTGAATCAAAGAAATTTCCAAACAAAATCAAATCTAAACAGATATGTTACAATATCAAGTTTGAAATTTAAGATATCCCAGTGGTTATTACTTCCGGTGGTATATCCACATTCTTATTATTATTCACTTGTTATTTCCTATTCAGTAACATGTCAGCTCAGAGGCAATGGTCTGCAGAACCAACAGAAAATTGGCACCATAAAGAATTAAAACCACTGCTTGATTATAGTTTTTATTTGCTTTGAAACTGTTAGTCAAACCATTCTACTTAAATGCCTGTCCCTGCCTTCTTGTAGCTCAACCAACCTTCAAGGGCTTTTCATGAGCATGAGTTAAAACTTATCAGTCTCCCTTGCCTTACTCTCCCAGTTCACTCTCACAAACTTCCTTTGCTAAAACCAGATAAATTACTTGTAAATCCCAGAATGCTACCTCCTCTTGTCTGGCTGCTTCCGCAGTCTCACCTTCCTCCTCCCTCATTACCCGACTCTGCTTAACACCATCCTGTACTTCATCAAAACAGAAGCTATTCCAGAAAGTTTTTCTTAGTAGGAAATCTAAGACAATTCTTTCAGTATGGTCCCGTGCACCCTGTCATAGTATGTCACATTGTCACATTTCTACCTGCAAGCGCACACACACTCTTTTAGAGTCAGAAGCAAAATTTATTTAATTTATTCTCTAATTCTAAGGTCTAGGACATCATAGTAAATATTCAAGTAAAAATTATTGAGAAGATAATGACTAATGAGAAAGATAAAACAACAGAACTAAAGTACTCAATTTCACACAAATAGATTTTTATCATTAGGAAACAGGAAATATATGAACATAGGTATTTTATAATATGATAAAACATTTCCAACATGTATACTAAAGAGGTAGCATGCCAGTAAGATTTTGGGTAAACGATCCTTAAACATGAGGGTAATTCATATAGATCTATTCACTTACAAATAAACTAAATACTACAATACAAAAATAAATACTGTATGTTTGACTTTTCAAGTATCCTCAGTTTTCATGTTTGAACAATATTATGTCAAAAGTAGCTATACATATTATTCTTTGACCATAAATTTTATCAATCAATTTAGAGAAGATTAAAATCAAAATAAATGTAGACCCCACAAACTGCTCTTGAAATGTATATACGTATTTTAATTAGTGCTAATCGGTCAAAGAAAAATATACTGCTTTGAACTGGGAAGGAAAAAGTCTCCTGCCCATTCTCCTAATTATAATGTTTTGCAAAGTGACTATAAAAATAAAATAACCCACGGTGATATAATCCCATGAATATGAATGGCAAGTATCACATATTTTCCAGTTTTAACTGAAAGCTGAATATACCATAATCATAAAACGTAGTTTTAACATAGACAAATGACAACCTCAGTTCAAAAGCAGATTTTCTCTTTCCTACATTAAGACAAAGTCATTAGATTATAATCAAAATTATGACAAAGTCAGGAATGGTATTCCGAGATATTTGAGAATCCTTACCTAGTCCTATTCGGTTTGGACTTGTTTCTCGGCTACATCCCTGACTCCTGGGAATCTTGCTTCGTTTTTCTGAAGAGGGTGTAACAGGTGGGCCTCTTGAGGAACCCCCAGCAAGGCCACTATAACCACTTCCCAACAATTTCCCTGGCGAACTCGACCGGCTACCAGCTAAAAGTAAAGCAAAACAAATTTAAACAATGGATGTAAACAAGGGAATAAATGCAGTAATTTTGGAAGCTACTACAAACATTAATTTGGATCAAATACTAAGAGAATTTTATATGAAAATAGCTTTTCAACTGGTGGCAATGCTAATTCTTAAACAAACAAGGATAGAAAAAAATATCAAATTACTAAAGAATCTGTACATAAAATTACTAGCAGAGTTCCAGAAACAAGCAAAATTCTTATTCAAAAGGGCAGACTAAGTATAAGACTCTGTTCCAAAGCACATTACTACAAAAAACCACAAAGGAGCTTCCTTATTGTTTTGTTTTTTGTTATATGAGTTAATATGTTCATAAAGTTAAGTATAACTGGTAGAAGAGTATAAATACTAATGCAATAAATAGCTTAAACAGTAGAAGAAAATGGATCCAGGAAAACTCCATAAATCTAGCAAATGGAAGAAAAGGGAGGATGAAATAACTGCAAATATGCCAAATAAAAATCACAAAATAAGATGGTAAGAATAAGCTCAATACAGTATATTAGAAATGGTAAGTGTGGCTGGAAAATTAATCTATCATAAGGCAGATTCTTGGACTGGTTTTTTAAAAAATGAAAAGTTCATACCTAAACAAAAAAGAATAAAACAGCATTAAAAAGGGGCAAGGATGTCATTTTGATAAAATTGTCCATGAAGAAGTAGTAATCAAATTTTTATGCTTCAAATACCACAGTTTTGAAATATAAAGCATAAAAATACGTATAGATACCAACAGAATACACATTATTTTCACTTTTCCATACACGACTATTATATAAACCAACTTGCATGTTAAATATCAAAAGAAATCTACAAAATCTACAAAAGCAGAAATCACACAGACCATATTCCCTGTAATGTATGCAATGAAAGTAGAAATTAAAAACAACCAATATGGTTAACGATGTTTTATTAATGGCTATACAACCATTTCTTATGGGACAAAAGTCTTAGAGAATAGCAATGTTTTAAGGATCCAAATGGCAGCCCTTATTTAGATGATTTCCATTAGTAGAGAAGGCAACAAAATTCTAAAACATAAAATGAGCATTATATAATGGAAGTGAATATCTCAGAGGTTTTTAAAAAATTTTTTGAAATAGCACTTACCAGGAAATAACAAAATAACACACACACCACCATCATTCACATAAAATAAGACGACTACCCACAAAAATCAGTATTTTATAATATAACTACAATTTAAAGTGAAATTTATTGCAAAGGTCATCAGTACATATTACCATAAGGAGGCTGTCTCAGAAACTACTAGTTTTGCACAAAAAATTTGAGCACGCAAACTATTAAGCTGTGTAAAAGAAGAAATCCATTTCAAACTCTAGAATTTGAACAAAACAAAAAATGCAGAAAGATTAACTAAGCTCATAATAAAGAGAAATTAATATTGTGCAAGGCACATGGGGTAAGAAGAATGCAAAATAAGCAAGAAGAGAAATGGCTTACCACCAGCAGGATTAGCAGATCTGGATCCTTGATTATGAGAGCAGACCAAAGGACAGGCAAAAGTAGATTAAAAGACAATAACACAATACAGAACGTCAGCATGCAACACAACACAAATGTCTTTGTTCACAAACACATTAGGCAAAATTAGTTTTTATCCTCCTAGACTACTTTTTTATTTTCTATGATACTTAACACGTATCATACTATATTAGCATTTCAGATCTGCTCATATATTACTTATAAAGCTACCTGTGCCAGGTACAGTGCCACACCCAGGAGATGGGCCTTACCCCCGAGAGTACATGACACTCTCGCTCTGAGCAACCTGAGAGTTGATTACATCTTACCCATTGGTGTATCACTGCCACCTTAAGCAGTGCTTTCCACACAGAAATGCTCAGTGAATTCCAATAAATTGAAACAAACTGCTATTAACTAGGTTGATCTGAATGTCCTGTGCTAATTCCTCAAATATTTCAAATATGTCAGTGCTAAAAGATCCTAAAGCCAATGTTAATGAAATCTACTTATTAAACCAGGACTATGAATGCTTAGTGTACACTTAAAGTGTAAATGTAAATAGTTCTTATTAAAATAATTTTTTTAAAAATAAATTACATGCATAAATTTAAGACCTAGGCTTTATCATTTACTAGTGTTGTCTTCCCTCCTTGTGGGAAGAATACAATGAGAACTGAAGCATTTTTAAATAGAGACCCAAGGCAGTGTGAAGTGATTTTATAAACCTGAAGAATTAAAGCTCTATCATCACCCCTGCAGCTCCCCTACCCTCCTCCTTCAGAAGGAAGCTTAATCTTCACTACTTACTAAGCAGAGGAGCCAGGTAGGGGCAGAGACCCCTTAGAGGCCAAAACACAGCAGACATAAACAAAGACTGTTCGACCCTTACTCTCCACGAAAGGAACTAACACTGCCCAGCTAAAGGGCTAGACATTTTTCATTTAACTCAGTTTCAATATCTGACCTACATTCTGAGTTATGGACACTTTTGTCAAGTATTGCTTTGTAACAGAGCTGACCCACATTTGTGAGGTTATGACTAGAGTATTAAATCCATGTGTAACTCCAGGCTTCACTAGAGTTCAACAGAATCATCAGAATTAGGCTGTTCCCAAGGTAGAAATTTCTGGACACTTATCTGTATATCCCACATTGTGTTGTGTGGTGCAGTGCACTAAAAACATGGGCTTCTATGTCAGACAAGCCTGGGTTCCATAGCCTCACTAAAGGCATGAGTGAGACTGACCTTATGCTTTCTTTTCAGAGAAGATGTAAGCTTTTAAACAAGGAGACTACAGTTGTGAAAGGGGCACGTATCGAAACTCAAATGGAGCTGAGAAAGTCACTGAAAAGACTAAGCAAGAACCTAAGGTCTGGCCTTGGACGAAGTGCTCTCTACACAAGCCAGACAGCTCTCTGGGCCACACTAGCTAGAATGCTACGCTGAGGGAACTCACGCAACTCCTAGGGAAGGGGAGTCTTTCCCTGCCATGTTCACTTTGCCCAGGAGAACTCTTGACACCCAGCTTTATATTCCATGTACAGAGAGGGTACAAGGGACAGAATTATGTGTAGCTGGGAAGTGAGATCCCAGTGTTGTAGCTTAAGAGTCATCAGACTATATTCATCCAACCCATTGCTGCTTTCATAGGTAAGGCTGTCAAATCAACTAACCCAACATACACAGAGAAGCAATAATGGAAGCAAGGGCAGCTGGGCAAAGCAAGTGTCCATACTAGTAAAAGGAAAAGAGCAGGTTGCAAATGTGAGAACAGAGGGTTAGAGAGGAGAGTTTTAATGGATTTACTTATTACCACTGGAAACAGAATCAAGCAATAAAAGTAATCTCCTCAGTCACTGCTCTTAAGTTACACCAGAAGGATTCCTCAATACAAAAAGATCATATTCCACATGTTTCAATGGGAGAGGCTTGAAGAGAGGGAAAAAAAACTACATTGTAATGTTTAATGATAAAAAATTAAATCACCTGGACAGGAGATAAAGTATATTTAAATATTCTATTTTGTAAGTTTACCCAACAAACATCAAGATTACTCATGCTATTTTAGTCAGAAGCACTTTTCCCCCATATGTCAACGTACATATTGCAAAGATTTCAACTGCAGAACCAGTTGTTGAATAAAATTTAAAATAACAGAGAGCATAAAATATACTTCTTACGCTGGGACTGTGAAACCACTTTAGCGCGACTGCGGCCTCGATTATCTGAAGGTGTGGAGGCGACGTTGGTGGCACTCCCAGAGCTCTGCCGTCTTGTGCGGATCCGACCTGAGGGATACAGCAAAACAGTGTTTCCATGTTTTCTACACGTGACCTACTCAAGAGAAAAACCCACACCATGAGCAAGGGGCACTGACTGAGCCACCTATACGGAGAGCAGCTCCATCCCAAGCGTGGCCCTGACACATCTGTGCGCATACACGTCCACAAACCTGTACACACAATTCTAAGGAAGGTCAGGAACTCCTGAGCGTCATGAACCTATCAGGAGCTGATGTTTCGATTATCTTACCATACTATGTTTGCAGATAGGAGATGATATCTATTGGAAGAATTTTTACCACAACTATTTTCAGATTAAATCCTCTCTTTTTCATCATCTAAAATTAGAAATTTCCCAAGTCAGGAAATTCTTAAGAAAAAAACAACAGAGAAAAGAGAAAATGCCAAAGAGAAAACCTTGAGTCAGCAATCATCAAAAGCTACAGCATCCTAGAAAATAAATGTGTTTCATGTGCAGTGGTTGAACTTCTATGTTAAAGTAAGTGCACTAACAAGTCTAGGCTACAAAAGATGAAGAGAAAAAGAACAGAAATTAGGAGTACTTAGAGAAATGATGGCCTAAAAATAACTCAACATTGTAGGTATTAATGAAAAGAATTTGTCAAATGTCAGTAAAGCAATCTATTAATGCCAATTATCAAATTGAAGGGACACTAATAAACAAAGTGAGGTTTCTGAGGCTACTAGGGGGAGTGAAGGGAATAAGAAGAGGTTAAAGGCATAACACTATACATGAAACTATAAAAAAAGTGAATTTAATTTAATTATGATCAGACAAATATGATTAGGGAGTAAACGCCATTTTTTTTTAATTCAGGGCTACTGTAATTTCAAAGAAATCATAAAGCAGCCAGAATAACATGATAGGGAAAATATAAACCAACTTCAATTCCCACTGGCTTTTGGTGTTGTTCAAAATAACTCCTGCCCCATCAGCTGAGGAAGTTGCAGAAAAATAATACAGAAAAACAAATCCTAAGGGTTGCAGAAAGTTCAAGAAAGGGACAGAAGGAGCAACAAAAGAAAGTGGTGTATTTTAGAAAAATTAAAACTAGGACTTCCGTGGTGACACAAGGGGTTAAGGTGCAGTACTATGAAGCTATCTGCAGCCAATGCAGCACCAGTTCAATCCCCAGCCAGAGAGGTAGGGGACCCAGATGGTGTGGCAGACCTCGCCTGTTTTGCCTGCTGCTCCTCTCAGCAGTGTATTTCAGTAGATTCACCTGTTCTGCTCTCACTCTGTCTCTGATGAATCCTCTCAATAACCCCCCCCCCCCCACCCATACACACCTCTGGGCTGTACCCTGGAAAGAAAGAAAGGAAAGGAAGGAAGGGAAGG
>JAGFMF010011399.1:1636654-1677398 GCA_019455555.1 Galemys pyrenaicus
AGGGAGGGAGGGAGGGAGGGAGGGAGGGAGGATTAAAACTAGAATTAATGACATTTAATAGAACTTTATAAATAAAGAATTAAAAGCTATGCTATACGATATCCTAAGAGTTATATGTGTGTGTGTGTTCATAAAACCTCATAATGAAATGTAAAATAAATTATTCCCATTTTACAGATGAAGAGACAGAGACATAGGTGGGATTAACTAATCTGTCCAAGAATGCACTATGTGTTTTATATGCCGGTGTCTATCTGGCTGGCTGGCTGGTACATGAATTAAGACATTTTACTTTCCAAAGGAAGTTTCTAAGCAGAATCAAGGCAGTCCACCCAGGCAAGACCAATGTGAAAAGAACAACTGAATTTATTTTCAATTTGTTATAAAATATCTAACTCACATAAAGGTTTTTTTAATGAACATTCACACATATTCAACTTAAAAAATAAAAAATTCTTGCTAATATCCCTGTGTAATGCACCTTCTTCCAACATTTGGTAACATAATCCTAAACCCAGTATCATCTTTACATTTTTTAACACTGGATAATCAAGAAATAGATGGCATTGTTTGCCATATTTTTTATCTTTAAAAATGCTATCACAGGATGTATATTTTCCTAAAATTTACTGTTTTGTCCAAATTTCATTTGTGAAGTCACTTATAGAAGTGATTTTTCTATAACAGGCAAAGCTGAGATCTGTTTTATTTTTTCCATATGACTAACCAATGTCCTAGTAAACTTACGTGGCCCTTTTCTTCCTGATCGACAAACCCAGCTTGATCTCGTGTGTGTGTGTGTGTATGTGTGTGTGTGTGTGTGTGTGTAAAATACAGTCTATTTCTCAGCTGCCTAGGCTAGTTCATGTATCTACAGCAGTAAAGGTCATACTTTTATGATAGCTTTTTGAATAAATTACTTTTCTGTAGGGTAAATCAATCCATGTTTTCCCAAGGCTCTTTGCTCTTTGACACGCACATGTGAAGACAATTAAAAGATCTTAAAATGTTGGCTGGCATGTGAAATTTTAGATTAATATTTTTGGGGAAAAGACACTTATGAAATTGATCTCTCCATGAATATTTTGTGGGTTTTATTTTATCACCTTCAATGTCTCTCAATAGCGCTTCTAATTTTTTGTAAAGCTCTTATTAAGTTTTTATGGACTTATTCAGGGGTGCCCTTTCATTATATATATTTTATTAAATTATCTTTTTGAACTGTTGCTGATGAGTAAGTGATTAATACTTATACTTTGATCTTAACTTTAGGAACTTTGTTAACTTTTATTCTACTAATCTGTATGTAGATTATTTGGGGTTATCTAAATAAGTATCATCTATAAATAAAATCTTTTTTTCCCTTCAGATCCTACCCTTCGATTTCTGACTTTACACTTCTGTTTTGGACATAAGTACAATGCAGAGAAAGTATAAGGGTAGGTTTGGTTGCTCTGAATTATATAAAAAAATATATATAACCCTACAATTTCACAAAAACTATGGTATTTCGAAAGTTTAAAAAAACTCACTGTTTATTTCCTCCTCTTGAACTTATTCTATTCTTTTACTAACAAATTGGAAACAAATTCTTAATTCAGTCTGTCTTGAGACTATGACTTTAAATACTGCTTTCACTTAACTCCACAATATATGCTGCTTCTATTTTCTTATTACTGGATGTCACTTGCTGTTTAGTTTTGAGAATATATATTGGATTCACACTTCACACAGAAAAAAAACAGCAAAAGGACCCAAGATTAAAATGTGAAATATAACAAGATAAAAGTTCTAAAAGAAAACAAGAGCAAATTCCTTTGTTAACCTGGAGTGGAAAAGCCCATTTTAATATGATTTACAACTACAAGTTATTTAGAAGAAAAGATGATAGATTCAATTACTTAATTTACTTAAATACCTCATTCAACATGGCAAAAATAAAACTAGGGCAAATTCAAGAAAATGACAAATTGGGAAAAATTATTTACAATTCACATCACAAAGAGCTAGTTTCTTTTAATATATAAAAGGCTCCTAGGAATCAACAGGAAGTCTAATAGTGAGTGGTATACTGGTAAATGTTTAGCAATTAATTATCTGGGTGGTGGGGAAAGGTCCTGCTGATTCATGTTTTCCAGTTTCCCTGATGTATATATTCCCACCATGACCCATTTCAGGTTACTGATATGACAACCAGCTTACGAAGTTTCTGAAAATTCAATAACTGGTTCTCCTTAAACTAGCTCAAGACCACACCAGCAAACCACTACCATATCCTGGTACAGACTGGGCAAAGTCTAGAAACAGACTGTTAATAGAATATTGAGACAGCTCCTAATTGGATGAAACAACATTCAGTCTCATAATAATGAGCTTCCCACAATGAGAATTTTTACTACCTATTAGACTGACAAACACCTAAGAAGGTGCTAACATTCTAATTCTGTAGTGTAGATAAACACTCATTCATTGATGGTGGGAATGAAAATTAGTATAACCCTTACAGAGGGCTATTTGACATTATCTATCACAATTACAAATGTATATACTTTTCAATTCAACAATTCCATACTGGATGACTTATCCTACCAACATACTTGGGTCCAAAATGATCTATACAAAAGATTATTCTGCATAGATAGATAGCATTTTTTTGAAATAACAAAACTTTAGAAACGACCTAAAATGCCTATCAAAATGGGATTGGTTGGTTATGGCTAACCAATAAAGTGGCATACATACAAATATAGGAAAGAGGAGAGGATCTTGAATCCAACATGGGAGGATTTTAAGCTATATTAAGAGAAAATACTCAAGATCCAGAGTAGTGTGTATAAAATATGCACTTTGTTTAAAAAAAAAAAAAAAAGGAAGAGACTATTTTTAAAATGCCTTATATACAAAGAAACTCTAGATACAAACAAAACTAAAAGTAGTATCATTCTAGGGTTGAAGGAAGAGGTGATAAGTAGACAAATTAAGACAAGGATCGGAGGGAAGCTCTTAGCTACATACCACTGTATATTTTCTGATATTTTAATCATATAATTATCTTACCATTTCAGAAACTTGTAATTGTACTCATCATCGAAACACTTAATATATTTTGAGGCTATTTTCATTAAGTCCATGAGAATTTAGAGCTCTTTAATCTTTGTGAATTTTTGCATTTCTTTGTTATTTTTTGTATTTCTTTGCTATTTATTAGGTAGTATTTATTAATTTATTAATCCTCTCTAAGGAAAATTTTTTTGCCTTATTTTATGTATTATCAAAAAGTCTTTGGCTTATTTTTCAAATGACTGTATACCTTTTGTCTTCATTATTCATTTTCCTTTTACCCTTCTTTGTTTCATTCTTTTGGCATAAGTGTTTTAAAGATGCGCTTTACTATCTTAAAGGTAACAGTCTTATAGATAAAAACAATATTGTTAAAAATATAGCTTCTATTAAATCATCGTTTTGGGGAGGAGGATGGCTTTAAGGGGTCCCTTTTATTAAATTAAGCTTATTATTTGCAGATAATTGTAGATTTGGATTCAAATATAAGGTACAATACAGATTCTCTGTGTATTTACTCAGTTTCTCTCAATGATGACATCTTATAAAACTGCAGTCAAAAATCAGAAACATGAACATTTATATCAACTTCATTCAAATTTCCCCAATTATGTTTCTATTTAAACTCTGGTTTTCCTTTGTGGGTGGTCTTTTCCACCTTGCTGTTTCTAACATCTTTGTTTTTATGTCTTTCGTGTTTAATAATTTCACTAGCTTGTGGACTTATTTTTGTCTTACCCTGAGACTTACTGGGTTTTTTGAATATGTGGTTCAGTGTCTTTCATAAATTCTGGAGAATTCTCAATCATTAGCTCTTCAAATACTGTCTCTGCCTTATTTTCTGTCTTGTTCTGAAATCAATTAGGTATGTTAAGCTTCTTTACTATCGTACATATAACTTAACATATCTATCATATCTCTAAACTGTATTCTTCTGCACTATGTTATAAACATTTTTCCCCCTATTTTAAACGTATGATTTCTTCCAGCCACATTAATTCTGCTGGTCAATTTACCTATTGAGTTTTTAATACCTTATATTTTCATACCTAAAAATTCCATTTGTTCTTTGCCAAAACCCATTTAGTCTATCACTCCCTTGCTGTCTTTCCAAAGTTTCTTTTTTTTTTTTAAACATTAAGACAATAAAATGACTACTTGTAACTTTATGGAAATTATTTAAGCTCTAGATTGAAGCTAAATTCCTCCTATTTGCTTCTTCTAATATCTTGTGGACACAAGTCATCACAGCCACTTAAAATGATCTACATATTTGGGGTTTTAGACCAGAAAAGGGGTGTAAATTCTGATCAAAAACTGCATGAAGGGGGCCTCCCTGGTGGCACAGTGGGTTAATCAATGCACTGTGAAGTAAACCACAGCCACTGCAGCAGGAGTATTCGTATCCCTGCTGGGGAGGTGTCACCCACATGGCACAGCAAACCTCTTCTGCCACGCCTGCTGCTCCCCTCAGCAGTGTTTCAGTTGATCTGCCTGTTCTGCTCCCCACTCTGTCTCTGGTGAATCCTCTCACCACCCCCACACCTCTGGCCTGTACCCGTTTTTGTATGCATAAATAAAACAAATCTTAAAAAAAAAAAAAAACTGCATGAAGTCCCAACTTATGGGCGCCTCGAGAAATTACTTTCTCCCTCTACCCAGTATCAAGGTTAAGATGGACAAAATTTCCTCTTCAGTTTAATGAAATTAACTTCTTGTTCACCAGTGAAGACACAGATCTTAGGACAAGATTCAGTTTACTTCCTGTCCTCCACACTCATCACAGCAATTGCCTCCAAGGTCTCCAAGATTCAGCTAAAAACCTCAGTATGTAAACTAGCTTCGGTTCTTGTCTGTTGGGGTCCTGCTTCTCCTCTAGTTTGGAGATGTAAGTGTTCAGTTTTTATACCAGATGAGTTTTATGTTCTTAACTAAGAGGATCATTTGTATGAGTAATTCTATATATTGCTAAAAATGCAAGATTCTAGTTTTTTTCAAATTTAAAATGTTTTATATTAAACATAAGATCCTTAAATCTTAAAAAATTGTTGCTCTTCCTTTTCTTTGCTGCCTCTAATTCGTTACTGATGCAATTTTAGGCTATGAGGTCATATTTGGCACATTTTATATGATGGAAATCTGAGGAACTAGATTTCAGAGTGGCTTCCTTTGTAGAGGTTCAGTATTTGTTTTTGTCAAGTACCTGGGGATTGCAAAGCAGACCAGTTTACTTCATCAGCTTGGGTTTCCCAGACACCACAAATAATAAAACTGAAACCACAGCTTATATGAGAAGATAGTTATAAATTTTCAGGAAGATTTTTCTTTTCCTTTGCCCAGGACAAAGTCAAGAGATGTCACATCAATTTTAAGACAGTTTTTTCCTACTCCACTTCTTCATGGTTATATAGAACTTAAACAATACTGGCTTAATACCAATCTTTAATTCTCATTCACAAGGAAGTTCATAGGTTTGTTTTTTGTCTGCCCAACTAACTCATGCAACTTAGTAACTAAGCCATTCAGGTACCCTAAAAATCAATTTGTGGAAGATTTAAGGGTCTCGTGTTGAATTCGGCTGCATACTCTTTTATATTAAGGGAGTTGTGGTTTTTTTTTGTCATTCTATTAATTTGGTGGTAGTGCTTTAAGTGCCTTTATATGTTTTAAAGAGATGATATAAAATATCCTGGTCTTTTATACAAACAAGGTCTACTCAGTAAAAATATACTTCAGTTCTGTGACCTGTTAGTGATAGTCATATTCTTTTACACTGTGTTATGACAAAGAAAAAGAAGATAGATATGAAAGAAGAAAATAACTTAAGTAAAAGAGATAGAAATAAGAGATGTTAAAGAACTATACAACACAGAAAAAAAATAGCTGAAGGGAGGGACAAGATGTGTGTCAACAAACCAACTGACCTACTCAAAGAAAAGCAGACCCAAAGGAAAACAAAGAACAGGAGAGGAGTGCAGACCTCAACTTTCATGAAATAAAGAATACACCCCATCTCACTGTTTTAAAACAGTCCTGCTAAAGAATTTTTTTCTAATCACACTGCCATTCTTCTGGAAAATTCCCCAAATCAGTAAATTAAACCTGTGAACCATGGGGTTTAACTTAAAGGCATGGTTTTCCCACATTCAGTTTAACTTAAAACAATCAAAAAATCACCTAATAGTCATATAGCACTAGGGCATTCTACTTCCCAAGTTGAAAAACTAGCCAAGTCTCAATTTAGAGATTATAAAAAAATCAAAAGGTATATCTAGGTATATCTCAGTTGTCACCACAGTGGCATACATACTTATTTTTACAGCTCACAGTTTGGGGGCATAACTAAACCAACCTCTACTCATACATGGTATTTTTGACAGAATCAAAATTTGGGCAACTGATCACACGTAAATTCTGCTGCGCACAAGCACTTGCTCCAAAAGAATAAATTTCCTCATATTGTTTAAAGGTAAAGGATATTTAATACTTTCATTTCTACATATAGACACATATTTTTCATAGTGTGGAAAGGCCATTTATACTTAAAATTCAGAGATAAATATGTGTAAGTGTATCCAATGTTTTATTTCCTATTAAAACTTAAAATTCTCAAGTTTCTTTTCCCGAAAAGCAGACAAGATTATAGACATTTTATTGTGTAATCTTAACTGAAATCACCAATAGGGCCTCCAGGTGGCATAACGGGTTAAGTCTCAACACTACGAAGCTATGTAGCTATCGACACCCACTGCAGCACAAAGTCGATCCTGGCCAGGGATGGTGCAGCAGACCTCTCCTGTCTCATCTGCTGCTTCCCTCAGCAGTGTATTTCAGTAGATCTGCCTGTTATGCTCTCCACTGTCTCTGGTGAATCCTCTCCCCGACCACCACCCCGCACCTCAGGCCTACACCCCAGCTCTTGTATGTATAAATAAATCTTTAAGTAAAATAAAATCACCAGTAGTTAACCTTTGATTACACTTAACATATATTTTCTATTCTCTGAAACTATCTGTGGTTCTCAGTACTGCGGTCACCCTAGCACTGTAAATAACACATTTCCTAGATACAGCAGCCAAAATAAAAGTATTAGTTGAGGGGTGCCACATAACTTCAACATCTAATCATGAGCTTTCTTCTGAGCAACATAAAAAAATGCCTCTTTCTTCCAAATCTCAAATACAACTGAACATACCTCACTGAAAGGGAACCTGAACATAAGCTTTGTCCAAGATTTAAGTTTTCAGTTCTTTACAAAAAATATTTTTCTCATTAGTCATAGATGTGAGAAAGGCTCCTTGATATGTACAATAAATAACTCCCAGGGGATATTTTTCTCAATTACTACAATAACAAGGTTGCCAGAATGGCAATATGTTGTCTGAATTTTAATTAAGAATAACCAAAATCATGTCTTTGCCCCAGTGAAGCAGTCTCTTCTTATCTCAGCAGTTAGATATTTTAGACTTAATAAAAAAATTTAAAAGCCACATCCCATGACAATCCTAAAAATTCAGACAGGAAACTCACGAGAAGACACTAAGTGATACTTACTATGGCCTTTTGCCAGTGGTCACCTATGACTTTTCAGCATCACTAGGCTCGCCATCATTGCCAAAACAGAGAACTAACAGCCTAAGGGTGTGCTCGGCTCAAGCTTGCAGGTTTATAGGCCCTTCCGGCATCTCTCTTTTATCTTCATCACTTGTGAGGAGCGACTAGCCAGTCCTGTGGCTGCCCACACATCCCTGGCACACGGAGACCCAGGCTTATGAGGTCCCCTCTGAACTTCTCTGCTGTTTGCTTCTGAACTCTAGACAGGTAAGAGATCACACTTCTGCCAGATGGACAATGAGAAAGAGACTTCTAGTTTCCTATCTCTTGCGTAGAAATTGAGGAGGCAATTTTCCGATCTTGCTCTGGCATAGTAAAAAGGTAACTGGCAAAAGGGGGTGGGAGGATGGCTTAAAATTCCCAGTGCTAGAAAAAATAAGTGGTTGCTTCCACATCTGTTATTCAGACATATGCAATCAGGGCACTCTAGAAAAAAGCATATTTTCATACATAAAGCCTTCACTTTCTAGTTCACTTACATTATTGTATTCTGCCTTCTACTTCCCTTCTAACTAGGGTAAAGGAAGTACTTAGGATCATTTCTTTGGGAAGGAGAAAATCATCAACCAGCCTCACAATCACACCCAGCCTCAGCTCTCTATCACAAATGAAGTTCACAGGGCCTCTCTGGTGGCACAGCAGGTTGAGCACTGTACTATGAAGCATTGGCGGCACAGCAGCAAAAGTTCGATCCCCAGCCATGGAGAGGACCCACGTGGAGCAGAAGACCTCTCCTCCCTCACACGCTCCTCCCCTCAGCAGTGTATTTCAGTGGATGTGCCTGTTGTGCTCCCCACTCTGTCTCTGGTGAATCCTCTCACCTCCCATGACTCTGGCCTGTACCCCAGCTCTTTGTATGCATAAATAAATAAATAAATAAATCTTTTAGAAAAAATGAAGTCCACATTATGATATATGTAATTCCTGTCCATTTTTCATTCTGGGAACTTTTCATTTCACAAGTTTGTACAACCTCAAGAATAACCAATGGACCTGGAAATTCAGATTCCTGGCTTCTTCCAAACTTAGTTAGAATGTTGATGGGGAAGGACCCAGGACACTGTTTTCATAGCAAACATCCAGGTAATGCCCCTATGATGAGGTAAATTTAAGAAATGTTGACCTCAGCGCTATTTCATTTTAGAAAACAATTTTTCCATTCTTAATTTTTCCTTTGCAGCCCATTAGAAGGTAATATGTGGATTAAAAATACTGTAAGCTGCACATATCAGGATACAAGCCAGTGCACTTTGCAGGCTAGCCTCTTAGAGTGGCTAAGTAATAAATGAACATACACTAACTATTCTGACTTAGTCATTATCCTGAGGGTTGGTGAACACAGGCCACTATTTTAAGCAGATGAGGTTCTTAAATTTCAGTTATTTGACGCATTCTCATGCTTTCTATCTAGAGGCTTTGCGAAGGGGTGATCTTTCGCAGCATGTGCTAATCAAAAGACTTGTACAGACTAGAAATACTAAGTCTAAATATCAAAAGGTAATATAAAATTAAAAGCTTCTTGGGAGAGGCATAAAAAGGAAAATAGAGTCGATTTTACCACGTGATTTCTGTTGCCATGCCACATCCTATGTGTGGTACAGAACGCAGCTTCTGTGCACAATGTTGATGAGTGGATGAATGACGGTAAGTAAATGTGCCAGTAATAGAGATAAAAACAGTGCTGTGTAATTCAGCAGCATCTTCCAGGGAGAAATTTTATTTTTAAAATTTCTGTCAATGACCTGGTAGAAAACCTCAAGAGTGTTTAACCTGAATCACTGACAGTGAAATTTCTTTTCAAAATAGGAAAGGCAAATCCTGAGAGGCCCACAAAAGCACAAAAGAGAAGGAAACAATGGGAAACAAAAGCTCAGGTGGTGCTTCGGAATAAAATCTGAGACAAGCAGCCCAGGAGGACAGTCACACAGACAGCACATCAGTGCTCCTTCCCAGTGTGGGTTCAGGATTGAAAACCACAGACAGCACAGTCAAGTACCAAATTCACGAGAACAACAACTGAGTAAGAAAGGGAGAGGGTAAACACACCGGTGAAGACAACATGAAGACTGGGGGAACAACGTGCAACATCGTCGCATGCAGGGACCTCGATGAGCATGTGGACACCAGGTAACAGCAGTGAGAACAGGGACCAGGGCAGGGAGACACACCTCAGTCACAGAAACAAACCGCTTACCCTCCGCTTTAGTGGCAGTACCATCTTTAAGCAAATTAAAAAACAAGGGAAGGGATAACAGGGAACAGTTAGTAACATTAAAAGAATTAAAAAGCACAATGTTATTAGCTACTAAAAAAAGCAAAAGTACAATTTAAAATAAAATTAAAAGGAAAACAAGTTCGACAGCAAAGCAGAGTCTGAAGCAAGTCAGTTGCTATGTCTCAAAATCAGCTTAGTATAATGTGCTTTTGGAAACAAGAAAGGGCAACCAGGGAGAGCCTCAGTGGCTAGAGCAGTTTTTGTTTTGCCAACCACCATCCTCTTCCAAGTTCCTTCTTCTAAGGATAGAGTATTAGCAGAAGGGGCAGGGAAGACTAGAAACTAAACTACTAAAGAGTCACCCAAGGACAGACAGTAAGAAGCTCGAAGAAGCTGGCTCTAATAACACCTCTTCCCACTACACGTCGAGCAGCAAAAGCTGGACAGCATGGTACCTGCATCAAGGCCTATGGACTCCAAATCTTCCCCCATGTGTCTGGACTCTAGAATTTTGGAAAGGATTATCAGCTTTAATGGTACTCTTCTGTACAGATGTAATTTGTCAGCCTAAGTGGTAACTGTAAACATTTCTCAGCAGGACAGTTATATTTTAGGTCTTTGGGTTTTATTTTGGGGGACATAAGGAAAGTAGAGGCAGAATTTTCCAGAAATAGTAAAGAATTAGAATATATCAGTCTTGTTATCTGAAGAGGTTAACTCTGGGCTGACTTTATCGTCAGTGCTTTGAAAAGGTCAATTCGTAATAATCAGACCAAGAGACTTCAGTGCTATTACCAGCACTGAGGGGAGTCAGCACTGATATTAAAACATTGCCCATATGCACAGAAAAACAAAGACTGCTGACTACTAGAGAAGCTGGGTTTTACTTGTCTTCAATGAAGACTAGAAACAGATACTAATTCAGATACTAAAGGTGAATCAGATATATTGAAACACAAGTACATACTTAAAAATTTAACTAACGCTAGTGGAACTACTTTACCATATGACAGAACATCTTTGACTTCTCCCTTTCCCAATGATCACATCCTAACATAATATCATGAACATTCCTGACCATGTTTGAACAGTTAAATGGGAGAAAAGGAGAGGTTTCTTCCCAGTTAAAATGTATGGATGTATGAGTTACATCCAGAAAAAAAGACTGACTTAACAAATATTCTAGATCATATACCTTTTGAATTAGTAACATTCTTATCACAATCAGTTTCTTTTGTCTTTAAAGGAGAGTAAGGTACACCAGGGACTTTAAAATAATTTCATTTATTCCCATCTCCATCACATATCTGAAATATGTGGCTATTATTATAATAGTTTAGTTACAAGAAAAACAGACTCAAAAATTCCATGACCTGCTCAAGGTCAGCAAGCTCATAAATGACAGACCCAGGCACCTTCTCTTGGTATTCCCTCACTATGTTTCTATGCTCAAAACATTTCTGGAACATTTTACACTTCAGAATTCGCTTGTAAACCATGTATTTCATTCGTCTCAGTATTTCAGGAAGTGTAAACTGCATTCATTTCATAAAATCCAAAATAAAACCAATTCAGATAAATTACAGATTTTGGTTTTGAACGACTTGGCTCTTATAAACACAGTGAAATAAATTATCAGCCTTACATCAGCAGGTATTAAGTATCTGCTGAGAAACTCACCTACTACTCTGTTAGATATGAATTCTTTTGAAATTAATTTTTTAATCTTTTGGGCTATAGTGAAAGTCAGCATATGCTCCTCCGAAGAGGACACTGCTCTTACACAGATACAGTCATGTTGCTTGATAAATCTACCATGTTCCCCTCTAGAGAAACCGCTACTTCAACCTCTAAACTCTCCCATTCCTGCTATGATTTCAGAGTGGAAACTGTTTAACTGCAATGACTGTCTTTGGTGAATTCCTCACTAATATCATAGGGCTCTGTTCCCACCAAAGTTAGTGGAGAGAAACCCTAGCTTTATGGGACGTGTCTTAGGTGCTGGCTGGGTTACCATGGAAGGGAAGTGAAGCTAAGGCAGGATGTGCCCAGTGCCACAGTGCATATGCACCGTCATCACCAAAAGGATGAGTGCCCAGAGAGAGGACATACCTAACAGGGAGTGACTGGTAGCCAATAGTAAGTGCACGAAGTTACTAAGTTAATTAAATGTCACCCTGTATTTATATTTTTTCAATTACTATTTTTTTGCAATTTATTAAATAGTTCAATTTGAGCAAAGATTAAGTGTCAGCCTTCTCTAACAGCAGGACTGGGAGGGAAAGGTGTTGGCTGTGTGGTTACCTAAGGATGCATATGATCCTGGAGGCAAGGCCGCTGCAGAGCTGAAAGGTGTAGAGCCCGAAGTTGAGGAGACTTTGGATTTGGCACTGGCTGCTGCATTCACGTCAATGTCACTTCGAGACCGCTGGAGGGACCCAGTCGTTGACACAGATTTGGTACTAACTGTAGAAGCTTTAGCGACGAAGTAGGAAGTATTAGAAAGAATTATCCTAGAATTTTCACATACATTGTCAAAACGTGTTTTAAATGTCTTGAAAACAATAGCAAGTTTTAATACGAATTAATTTAAGTTAAAAGCACTAAGTTTCTCCTGGTCACTGAAGACAGAGATTAGGCAATGCTGAAGGAAATAAAAAGCAACTATATATCCATCAATTATATTTGTTTCCTTATAATCACTGAGCGTAAACCCAGAGCAACGGATCGTATTTCTGGTTTCATACGGAAAGTGAAAAATTGAAAAACTGTCGACATCTAGTCGATTTCCTTATGATATGGCAAAAATGTGCACTCTCACCCAGATGCCCTCCCTCCCCTTTCAGGAAACATTTCACTCTCCCACCTCCACAGCCCCCACGCTGCCGCCGAAAGCATCACAGTTGTGTCACTAGCTTGTCAGTTGAGAATGAAGGAGCAGCTCTAGCCACGTGCTAGGGGGCGAGGCGGGCCAGAGGATGTGGAAGGAGCCAGAGCGCCATTCTTCCGCCTAAGCCATCCTGACACTCTGGTCTCTGGAGGGGAGCTCTGCTGGGGACAGTCGGAGCACAGAGCCGAGCGAGCCCCTCTGGGCTCTAAAAGTGGGGCACTGGACTGCCCACCCACGCTGTGTTCTTACCTCTAGAGGTGGTACTTCCAGTAGGACTTCTTTTGGCAGAGAGTGGCCGACTGAAAATAAAGGTATACAGCTGTTTTGTTTTGTTTTCTCAAACTGTGTATGTTATCTGCATTAATACAAGTACAACTTATAACAGAAAACTGATAGCGAAGAAATGATTTCAGGTAATTTAAAGCACAACCCTCTAAGCCCCCAACTTCAGACAGAACTATAACATGATATTTTGGACTCTTTTTTAAAATTATTAATTATATTTATTTGTTTTTTCTTACAATGTTTGCTTTCTTTTCTAGGTGTAGTCCCCATAGAATCCCCACCACCAATTCACCCGTGCATCACCACCATATATTTTGGACTATCTTTCAAACACACCAAAGGAGCCATCACTAGGACAAATGAGAAATAAAGAGTGAAGATGATAAAACATTTAAGTCCCAGGTTTGGAACGTTTTTCCTTCCCAACCTATCTCCAAGTTAACACTTATATTCCTTTGGAAGACACTTTGAATAATTCACTTATGTTACCCCAATACTGTGCTTAGGACCGCCATCTAGATTTATGTAAAAACTTCCTGCGAGCGAGACCAATGCCACTTAATTCTTACTAATTCAACCTAGTGCCAGAAACCAATCCAGGTTAAGGGGAATTATGACAGGCACATATACATGAAAAACACAGTCAAATTTATGTGCAATTTTTTTTTCTAGTGCGGCCATTTTTTAAACATAAAATCACACACTGAATTCCTTACTTCAGACTCTCTTGAGAGCTAGAAGATGAGCGATCAGATTGCGGCAAAGACACGATGCTGTCTGAGTTCTTCAAATGTGACTGCAGAGCTTTCTGGTAGGAGGATTCCAAGGTGTGGTACAAGTGCTCTGCTTCTCTGCTGAAGTGACTGTGGAAACCCCAGTAACACCTAGGGGAGACACGCAGCGCCTTTTAGAGGTCGTGGATCAAAGCACCTATTCTGCTGAGCTCTGGCATATACCACGTAACTTTTATCAAAACTAAAATTCTCAGTGCAACTGCCACTCTTTTTTTTTTTTTATAATTTTTTTTTAAGTTTTATTTATTTATGCACACAAATACTGGGGTACAGGCCAGAGGTGGGGGGTGAGAGGATTCACCACAGAGTGGGGAGCAGAACAGGAAGATCAACGGAAGTACACTGCTGAGGGGAGCAGCGGGCACAGCAGGAGAGGTCTGCCGCACCATGTGGGTCCCCTCCCTGGCCGGCAGCAGGGATGGAACTCGTGCTGCAGTGGCTGAGGTTTGCTTCATAGTGCGTTGCTTAACCTGCTGCACCACCAGGGAGGCCCCAACTGCCACTCTTGATAGAGGGAACGTGGCAAAGGATGAGCGTGCTGACGAAGGAGGCCTGGTAAGAATCCTGACCCCACTGTGATTCATTTAGAAAATAGAAAGTAAAAGGCCTAACTTAAATTTTGAGGAGCCTTAGAGAACATGGAGCTAAAACTTCTACAACTACACCTAGAATCTTGATGTAGTTCATTCATTAATGGTAGCATTTGTAAGTGCAATGTGACATTCATTCATTTGAAATATTTGCAACTGCTTTATCAAACACACTATTAGAAAGTATGTTCAGAGTTACTTGAAATCTATGACTAAAGAGCTAGAAAAAACTTGAGGGATGAGAACATCAGGATAAAATCAAAGTAAGTAGCTTATTAATAAACCTATTCCTAGCAGTGTTTGCTGTCATTAACTATGGCATTTATTCTCTGGGAATTGCCCAACATGAGATTATAAGCACTTCAGTGTTATAGTGCGTTCCTCCAAAAAATTCAGAAACCAGGAAAATGTCATTGAACTGAGAGAACAAAAAAATGAGTACTGTGATCAAGATGTATTAATGCAGTTAAGTAAACAATATTCTGGATTAGTAAGAATAAATTTCAACCTGTATCAACTGGAAGAAAAAGACGCAAAACTGACAGTACTTGTCTACCCATTGCTTAAAAAAATGTTAGCACATCCAACTTACGATATTTATAGTTACAATGGCAAAATTATTCCCAGGGAGGTACCGAATAAAGGGGCCAAAGCCACAGGACTAGAGCGTAACCAGTTCCAGGGCAACACTAACATAAAAGTGAGATGACAACATCAAGTTAGCACTTTGACAGTTCCAAACATCAGCTCAACCTACTCCCTGCATTTGATTCACAGCTCTCCAACAACTCCTGAAGCTTGTAAAAATGTGATCACAAGGAGATCTCTGTGATAGTGATGTCTCAATTCAATCAAAGTTACTTCAGACTATCAGTTCACTTTTAAAAGGGCTTACAAAGTAAGAGAATACCCAAATAAGCATGTGCACAAGTACTTTTCATGATACTTGCTCACAAATTTAAAAATGAGCAACCTTCTGTCTACCTAAGTCTTGTTTATATTAAATACTACTACTCAATTTTTCAGGTCTGGGCAGTGAACAACCTTTAAAAAAAAAACAAAAAACAAAAAAACAAAACCTCAAGAAATAGTCCAAGATAGCCTTTCAAGGATCATATTTAAAAATACTGACAAATGAAACAAGTTCATGTGAAAAAATGATTTTTCCAATACAGCAATCTAGACAATGTAGCTGAAATATAAAAGCAATGAATAGAAAATGTGGTTTACAATAAACACTTACTTTCTGGCTTCTATCCTGGCTTCAGAATCAGCATCATGTATTCCTTTCTTTATTGTTTCAGCTAATACTGATATGTGTCTAGATTATTTAGAAAAGAAAGCAGTTACAATCATTAACAAGTGAATTAAGAGGATGAAAATAGGTGTGAAAAATAACTTCCAAGAGCAATGTGGAAGGTGGATCCTTTATGCCATGGTTAATTGACCCATATGCAGCTGAGAAAATCAAAACACTCTTCAGATCTTTGAACTTCTAATTCTCAGCCAGTACCCAGCCCCTCCTCCACCTAAGTAACCTAAGGACCTACTCTTTTTATGAGCTATTTTCAGTAACAGCTGCTTTTTTTAAGGCTTCACTTATTTAGCTCAATCTTTTGTGAACCCAAACAACAAAATTATTTTTTCGTGGCCAGAATTAGTTTCTGTAAAAATCAGAAAGAGATAATTATCTTATACTGATTATTATAAGATTATAATTATCTGCATTACATTTCTGTAACAAAACAGAATGTTTTTCTCAAGTCCCACTATTGTTTACCATGAATAATTTTACAAATAGGTATTCTCTCTAGTTATGTTCTATCATAGCTGAGAAAAAAAATCACCAAGAACCTCGTTTAACAGTTTTTAAAAAATGGAAATGGCTGAAATGAATAGTTTCATAGAAAAAGATTAGTTACCAATTTAACCAGCTCTCTAAAAAATTCTGCCTCGTTCCTCATCCATTCAATATATATTTAGTAACACTTGGTTAGTGGTAGACGCTGAGTAAGCAGATGAGTGAGGTCACAACTGAATCTTTATTCCTCACACTTTTCTGTTCTACTTGCTTATCCCCAAATTAAACCCCAAATTCCACTTTCTACCTCCAAATTCCAAAACTATTACCAAATAAAGAGGATATAATAACCCAGGAGATTAATGAACAAGAAAGTACTAAAAAAAAAAAAAAGTATGATTATCTTCTAAATTTAAATGAAATTTCCTGTTTTCAGAGGAAATTTTACCTGTAGAAGAACTAGGCTTTGTTTCATCATGGATCACTGGGGTATGGACTGGGATTCTCAGGGGTACTCAATTTATTAGAATGTCACTACTAATAACACATTTATTAAGCTATAAAGCTCTTCCCAAACTCTATGACATACTATTGAAAAATGGGTAACACAACATCATCATCTATTGTCCCCAAACTGATAGGAACTACCAAGGAACAGATTTCAAAATTAATAAATGATATGCTTCTGCAAGAATTCTGCCATGTCCCTTTTTTGTTATATTAATGAAAAATTACCTCATACCATCCTGAATAAAGAAAAAATGCTGACTTTTTGATACAGAGGCATCGGGAAAATTTTCAAATGGGTGAAATTCCTTTAATGACCTCTGAGTTACATCTTTTTAAAGATGTAAAGCTAAAAAAATAAAAAAATAAAAAAAATAAAGATGTAAAGCTGCCCACTGAGAGCAGCTTTAAACACTTACCAAACGGAACTGCACAGGAACGTCGTGCAGCAGGATCGGGCAATAAAGAGTTAATCCTGGCTTTGTAGCTGTCAGAGTGCACATTAGTTCACTTCTCCAGACACACTAATATTTCATTCAATGAAATTCACTAACAACTTTTGCCACTATTATGTGCCTCGCACCATCAAAAATCATTAAAAACAGTCATGCAAACAAAAACTTAGATTCTTCCTTTTCTTATAGGAAGTGGACTGAATCACTCGCACAGGTATTAAATCTCAAGATTCAAATTCAGAGGAAAAATCAGCAAATCAGAGGCTCACCTTTCCAGTGAATGCGTCTGCCATTCTTGTAAAAGTAAATCTAAAAATTCAAAACAGCGCCTGGAAATTGTAAAGAAAAAAATATACAATGTAATAAAATTTGCATGTTAGTGAAAATGACAGCTTTGTTCTTCTTAAGTGACCCAACATTTCTCTTTATAATTGGTACATTTCTTCTAATTTTTATGACCTGAACATTGGAATATATAGTAGGATTAAATGAAAACCAAAGCAAATGGAATTATTTACATTGGTTCATACAGAAAAATCACCGAATTAGGGACAGGATACAAGTGTTCCCTTCAAATGAGACACTTGAGCTTCAAGACAAAATTATTGAAAGGCTCTGTCACTGTCATTTGCTATTAAACTACTTCAAATAATACAGCAATACAGGATGTATATAAAAAATTAACACAAACAGAACCAGGGTATATCAGTCATTGCACTACTTTCACAGAATTGCCTTGTACAAAAACAGCTGAAAATATCCTAAAAAATTTGCACATATTCCTGCTAAGAAGGTAGTAGGTGGTACTTAAGATGAGGGTTTTCTCTAATTACTTCCCTATGTTTTTCCTCTCTTCAGTCCTCAGCATCTTTTATTTTCAAGCCTTCTCACTTTACAGATATTCCTTGATCTGATTTATACACAACAGCAATTCTGTTCTCATTTCCTTTGATTACATCACCAATTTGAGTCCCGACTCTTTAAAAAATATTTTTTTTGAAGTCCAGGATATTTTTCTTTGTAGCAGTGTATCCTAATTAGTTTTAGAGACCCATTCAAGTAACCCTTGTCTCACAACCAGAACTCTTTCCTGTGACACTTCCAATTCAAAACCTCATAATCCATGAATTGCTCAACAAATTCTTAACATGAACACTTAGCCTATGCTAAATTCTACAAATCTGGTGGTAACCGAGACACAATTCAGTAAGACAGCAAGCAGTAACCACGTGCCTGCCTCTAGAAATAGGTGGGCAAGCTGTTCAGCTCACACTTAGGGTTGGAAACAGAGGGTACACATTGGTTTGTAAAGTAAAATCTTTCCAGGGAGAGTCAATGAACCATGCGCACATCTTTTCCTGTCACTTTCCCCATCCCTGCCTATGGTACAGGCAGGCGGCAGGGCAGAGTGGGCAAGAAGGCTGGACAGATGGGAAAAGGACAGTCCTGGAGCCCACAGAGGCTTTTTCCGGCCTTTATTGATCTTTCTATATCGTCTATAGTGCAGCAACCAGGTAAGAGGCAGGCAAGGGGGGATAAAAGTGGCAGACCTCCTCTGTAACAATCCATATCATATTTACCCTCTTGGCGAGTTATTTCCTAGGCTGAATTTTTCCAGTTTCTCTTCTTTACCTACATCTATTCATCATTCAAAACAACTCAATTTTCAACTCTGTCCATGAAATGTCTTGGGAAAATATCAGCTGGCTTTAAGTAATGCCCCCTCGAATTCCTAAATCCACAACACGTGTTGTCACTTACACTTAACATTGTTTTGCATCCTTGTTTTTAATCTTCCCAACTAAATGATAAATCTCAACACAAGTGGGGAATTTGTTCAATATACTTCTTACAACTTTTATAAAGCAAAATAGATAGGTACATTGAAAATATAACAGAAAGTATATTGCCCTGATTACACGGGCCTCATCTCTCTTTACCCTTTGAGACAGAAGGACTAGGTCAGATGGTCCCTATTATTTCTCTCACTATTAGGTAACTTATTCTGACTAATGTTCTGACAAATATAGGAAGAACAGTCTTGGTATGTGGTACAGAAATTGTTAAAGGGAGTAGCATTTCCACTATCCCAGTGATTATAGATCACCACTCATATTTAGTGCCAGAGCCCAGAAATGCTAAGTGCTATGGAGTGTTCCCCCAAAATTCTTAGGTTGAAGACCTAACCCACAATGTAATAGTATTTGGAGATGGAGCCTTTAGAAGGTAATTAGGTTCGGATAAGGTAATGAGGCCCTCACAATGGGACGCGTACCCTGAAGATAGGCAATCCTACAGTTTGTTCCCTGCCATGTGAGGACACAGTGAGAAGGCAGCCTTCTGCAAACCACTCTCATTACAACCCAAACGCCAACTCAGACTTTGAGCCTCCAGCGCTGTGACAAAATTAATTTCTGTTGTTTACATCACCCAGTGTGTGGTATTTTGTAATGGCAGCCCAAACCAACTAGCACACCAAACATCCTACAATGTTCCACAAGAAAAGATCTGTGTCACTTCACTGGAATGCTGCCTGACTCAGAGGAAAACACATTTTAAATATCTCTTAGAAACTGAAAACAATGGGGAAAATAATAAAAGCAGCAGCCACAATAAATTCTAATAATGATTACCATTAATTAGGCTTTCAAGTTCCCAAGGCGTCTACCTAAATCTACAAACCAACTGTGCACAAGGGTACGCTCAATCCTAACAATCCAATAATTAGTAGCTGGGAAGAGGTAATGCATCAATAGAAGTTTGTTGGATTCTGAAATTCACTATCATCCTTCTACCTTGCTGATTTTACACCCTCATTTGGGGGAGCAGGGGAAGTTAATGCTGCTCTACTCTTAATTTTAAGGAGAAGCTGAACTGTGAATCAATGGTAACTTGTATCCCTCAGCAATGTACAACTGAGCCATGCAATTAGAAATTAGACTTTTTAGTGGAAGAAGCAAATTTCTTTTTCCTAGCTTGACACATTTGATTATTTCCCTTCTTTTCCTCCCTTTTGCTTCTCATGTTGTTGCTAATAAAATGGACAGAGGGCAGTATCACACTAAGAAAGTTCTCATACTTGTGGAAATCTGGCAGGACCAATATGATACCCTAGGAAAGAAGTAAGCTAGAGTAGAGGGTTCTAAGCCTTAGGATAAAGAATCCTTTCACTGGACTAGGATCAAGAAACAGAACTATGAGAATGGGTAGTTCTCTACTCCCAGGCCTGCTATTAAGTTATCCTACAAAGTTCTTGATACAGTCCATTAAGAGGCTTCAGGGGTCCATGAATCATACAGAAGTCTACAGAAACTACTCTGTGCATTTTAATCTTCCAGGGAAAAGGGTTCACAGATTTTAAAAGCCTCTCAAAGACACTGAGTCAACTATGAAAAATAACAGATTCCTGCTAGAAATGCCTTAACCCTCACATGTGCATGAAGAAATTGAATAGGACACAAAACCAGGATCTGGGAACAAAGTCCTTGCTAGCTACCTAGGTTATTATCTTCTGGGTATATATTCCCATAACTGTGCAGGAGAAGTGACTGGTCAAGATATAGAATTCCAGAAATCACTATCAGAAGATATAAACAACATTCATCTCCTCCTAATTATGTGAACATTAAATAACTACAATTAATTTTTACAATATCTTTTTCTTGAAGTTACTGCCTTCATTCAGAGATGGTGACAGAGCAAGGACATAGGTAGAACTACTCAAGGAAAACATATACAGGGGGTGAGGGGAGTGGCAGTACTGAGATCCTTTCTCCCTCCCCCTTACCCATCCAATTCCTCACGCATGCGCACGTGCCCACACGGGTTCACTAGCACTCTCTCTCTTTCCTCTCTCTCTCTCTCTCTCTCTCTCTCTCTCTTTGACACACACACACACACACACACACAAAACAAAACAAAACAAAACAAAGAAAGTTACCCAAATTCATTTTTCAAATTATTTCGATCACAATATTTCAATTTAAAGTTATTCATTGCAATGATTTTAAATAATGCCAAACAAATCATATCTCAACTTTTTTCCCATGGAAGGAAATTTGAACTTTTGGGTTTTTAAATAATTCAAAAATTGTGGAAACCATTTTAAACTTTACCTTCTGACTGCGACAGACTTAGAGGTACAGTTGCTTGTGATGACAGGTATTAGCCTAGGGATGTGTGTGTGCTATGGAGAAGAACAGAAAACAGAGGTGAACACTTGAAAATGTAAAAATAAAACAAAATTAAGAAAACCACTTTCATATTAACCTATTTAAAGCACATATATATTCAGATTAGAATTTTACTGAGTTTAACAGGAAAAAGTACTTCATTAGATACTGCCACAGACCATGAAATACACTGACAGAGCCAAACAACTTAATGATATAAAAATGAGTCTATAAAATCAAAACAAATCATTGGCCATGAATTCTAAATTATCTGAGCAGCAGATCTGTGTGAGTTCAAAAGGGATCAGTAGACCAATAGTGGCTTTGGGTTTAATATCTGAAGTTGGCAGTACAAACAGTGAAAACTAAAAATAATACTAAGTAAGGCACTCAATCAGTAACATTCTGACTAATTTTAGTTAACATCATCAAGCCCCAATTTCAAGGGTTGCCTCTGGGAAAAAAGGGCCTTGAAGGAGGGAGAAGGTGATATGAAAAACTTTAATTTCAAGCCTTTGTGAACTAAGGTTTTATTGAAACTTTTATGTAATTACCAGGATAATCACTCAAATGTAAAGAAGTATTTAGAAAACTGAAGAGAATAACTTGCTTCTGGGCTTATAAGCAATTAGTTAAATATAAGTTTTCAAGCAAATATGTAAAAACAATGACTGGAATATGAAATAGTAAGAGTCACATATAGAGACATAAAATATATAAACTCAAAAGCAGATGGCCACATATTTAAAACCAACAATGAGTCAATGATCAACATGTCAAGAACTACATCATGCATCCTTAATTCACATAATGGAACTATCATTAAAGGGGAGAATAGTATTTTATTTATATCATGTTTCCAACCACACATAATTGCCCTGATGAAAAATGCCTCTCGTATTGTTTATCAACCACCAATATTACTACTTGCTTACTCAAAGTAAGTTCCAAAACATACTTACCCGAATGATTAACCTAACAGCTACAACACCAGAAGTGGCCATAATTTTGGCACTGTTTGGAATTAAATTAAAGATAGTTGGCATGATGGCTTCAGCTCCATGGTCAAACTTATTCCCCAGAACTGATGACAGATGCCTACAATAAGAAATGAAGACTGCACTGTAGTTATATTTCTTGCTAACAGTGAAGCATATAACCTCTTAACATTTTAGACAATTTAACATTTTTGAGAGATAAAGTACAAGATCTAAGTAAAATACTTTAAAAATATATCCAAGGTACATGCAGAGGACTTGGAAATTAGCCGCTAGTCCAAAATTTTGTTCTATTAGCAATTTAATAATTTGTATATGATTGATCTTAAATAGCAAATATATATATGTATATATATATACTTATATATATATGTATACCTCACATACCAGTAAAACAAAAATCCTTGTCTTTTTAACAAATGATATTCATGCTTCTATATAGCTGGCTGTAGCCACAGCAAGCACACTCTTCCTGTTAAGGCTTCTTTAAAATACTAGCATACTTTCTAACAGAGAGATTCTAGCTTCAAATATTGATACAGGTTCAGCTATGGTACATAAGGCTTTACTGCAATGCATGCCTTTAACCTTATAGCTAGAGTACTGTTCTACAAACAATCTTCTGATAATCATACTATATCCTGTCAGCAAAATCAATGAAAAGGAAACAAGTTTATAAAGTCACAGGTTTTTTTGTACTAATAACTATTTCAAGTAAACAGAGGCTTCAGAGTTAAGTCACTGAATAAAATACTGTTCCAGTTACATAACTGGGCAGGAAATATTGTAAAACTGCTAACAGAAGTGTAACTGGAATGTCTCAGAGATTAGTCAGAAGCTACATTCAAGAGACACAGCAGACACACTGAATGAATGAATCATCTTTGATGAGTATTTTATGATGTGTGAGAATCCAGAGCATCGCAATCCTTACCCCAATGTGATACAAGCCTCCCGCACTACCTGAGACCGCAGATCCTTAGCAGATAGTTTAAAGGCTCCATCCAAAAGACGCAAATGTTGAAAGAAGCTATCATACTCAGCAGCACCAGCCAAAAGTAAAGATCTAATCTTTTTTAGCTAATGGAATAGAGAAAATTAAGAGTTAAAACTTAAAGACAGAATATCAAAATGATGGACGTTATTAGGTACGAGAAATCAACATCGAAGATAAATGATGCAGTAATGATTTTCTAAAAAGAATTCAGCCAATTAGCTAACATACCGAGCAAATCTACATAGCACAAATAAGAACAAAGAATTTTTTAAAATACAGTATTGTGGGATGAATATACTAGAATTCTACAGAATGTATTTTTTAATTTGGAAACACTTCAGTGTATTCATAGCCTATGATACTGAGGAAATATCTAAAATCTTATTTTTAGCTTGAAAACAGTTCCTCTCTTAAGCCTACCTTCTCTTACACCGTACTCCAACTGTCATTTATTTAACGAATTCAAGAAAGAGGAAAGCCTATAGATCTTTCATAGTATCCACCACCATTACTAACAGGCTAGTCTGAATTTGAAATAGAAAACAGTGGCGATTTACCACCTCTCTTCTTGCCAGCCAACCAACGCAAAACAGCTTTCCACAGCTAAGACACACTCTCACTTCAATGTTTAGTCACTGATTTTCATTAACCCATTTTTAAAAATAGAGGGGGCAAAACCTCCTAATAAGTAATATGAAGAAGGGAGTGAAGGGCGTCACAGTGAAAATGCCACTAAAAGTCAATTTACTGACCCAGAATTGAATCTTTAGTAAGATGAGAGTAAAGGGTGGGGACACTTCACTTAGGTCTTGGCTACAAGTATAGGAAGTACACAAACATGCAACTTGGCATGTTATAAAAATAGATATAGAGTGGGCCTCCCTGTTGGCACGGGGGTTAGGAAGCAGCAATATGAGGCTGTCCACAGCCACTGCCGCATGAGTTCAATCCCTGGTCAGGGAGGGGACCCACACAGCGCAGCAGACCTCTCCTGCCTCGCCCACTGCTCCCCTCAGCAGTATGTTTCAGTCTACCCATCTATTCTGTTCTCTACTCTGTCTCTGGTGAATCCTTTCACACCCTCCCCCACCAGAACCTCTGACCTGTACCCCAGTTCCTATATGCATAAATAACTCTTTATCAGAGGGGGAGGGTTGAGGGCAGATGGGAGCACGGGGGACTGAGGTGATGGTGCACTGGTGATACGGTGATGGGGATTACAATTGATGCCAAATATATATAAATAAAGGAAAAACAAAAACAAAAAATAAAAGATATAGAACTGAAATACTGCACTGAAAAGGTAAAGTATACGTATTACATTTATATTTGAAATATTTACTATTTAAAATTTATTGAAGCTGTACCCAATTTCATAATACAGTATTTAAAATATTTAAATAAATCTAATGAAAATGAAGTCAATAGCTTACAGCATTTACTCTTTGCTCCCAATCATGCTTGTCATCAGATAATATTTCCCTAATCTTGTTTATAGATTCCTCAAGGTCTCGGCTGGAATAAATCTGTAAGCAAAATTAATTTGCAATCAATACAAAGAAAAACTACACAATAAAAACAGTTCTGTTATATATAAAACTGTTTCAAATTTTATATTATGTAAAAAAATTCTGTAATAAAAACTCTTGAAATCCAGAGCATTTAGTAAGAATAGTAAAAGAAAGTATTTCAATTTTCAGAAGGATCTATGAGAAAACATCCAGACAGATTTGTCTTAGAATAAGCTTCTTTCCCACCAGATTTGATACCCATGTATGGATAATCTTCCCTCAAACACAGTTTTATTATAAACTTAACAAAAGTTTTATGTACAAAAAGGAAAGAAGCTTACTTTCAAATTTATTTTTCATTTATCCTCACATCTTACTTAGACAACTAAGGAAATAATCAAGCTTGTGAGGTCCCTGTGGAAAGGTCAAAGATTTATGGATGAATCTGAGCCTAAGGTATCTGCTACCTGAGTTTTACACAGATGACAATCAAGTGACAGGTAACAAGTGATTCACAGATACTGAAGTCCTTCAAATTTATAAATTTTTCTTCCAAAAAAAAAAAAAATCCCTAAATAAGCACACTTCTTAGTACACTCATCTAATCAGTTATTTTCTCCTTCATGTGACCTGACTCTTAAAACTTATTACTAAAGCAAGCAACTTCTCTCTAGTTCTTATTGAAAGATCCTTTCTCGGCCTTGACTTCTGCTCTTCATTCCAGCGATAAAAGGCTCCAACATTGCCTAGTCTTCAACCTCGGCTATCCAATCCTGACAGTCAAAATTACCTTATCTAGCAAGGGGCTCCACATATCACAGACTGGAAGAGTGAAATTTGAATGATATTGTTGCTTATAATCAAATTCAAATACTCACTCACCTGCACTACAGGTACATCATCAAATGCTTTAATAAAGTCCTCTTCATCAACAGCCCCAGCTCCTTCTTTTGCAGCTATAAAAAAGATGAATTTTTGAAATGTAAACAATGTTCAGTGGAAGAGGAGTCTGACTATCCAAAATCAAAATTACATCTCAGCAGATCTGCAATGATTTTCCTAATGGTTTAGTAGAATTTTAAATTATGGTGGAATTGACAAACATTACTGTCAATTACACTCAGTCATTTAAAGAGCTCACTTGTTGGGTGGGGGGAAGAGGCTGGCAGTTGAGCCTTTAAAGAATTTAGATGATCTATACTATATAAATGTACAAATCTTTCGAAAGACTAAAAAAAAAGATACAATCAAAAAATATTTTTTAAAGAATAGATTATGCTGTCTTTAAGGAACGAGCATGACAAGTTTGTGAAATATATGTTCTGAAGAATTCAACAATTCCACCTCAACTTTATACTAGTCTGAAAACATTTCCATCTCCATGAATTCATGACACTCACGTCACGCTTTCATTTATACATCTATTTCAACTTCTTCCCCATAAAGCTGTGAGATGCTCTGTACATTTAAAAAAATAATTGTTATCATTTGGAAGGAAGTTTTTCTTTTTCCTAATATGAACTCCACTTGACACATGAAAGTCTAATGACATTTTGACACTTTTTTTTTTTTCATGAAAGGTTTCCAAATGGGTGTCTACGCTCATTCCTTGTAATATAAAATGATTTCCATCAATTAGTCTCGGTGCTTTCCCAGTGCTCTTACCAGATAAATTATTGGGTGTTCAGGTTCCACACAGACCACCTAGATGGAAAAAGGCTTTCAAGTCAATTCTAGTTGGTGGCAATGTGTGCCCTCAGACTTGATGCAGATTCCAATTGTATGTATCCTAGCTAACCACAGACAACTGTTTTAACACTGATGTGGTGCTTTATGTGAGGACCAAATCACACTGAGCAGACAGGTCCTGAGCACCTCCTCTGTGACAGGCACTGTGTCACATACTGAGAAGGTCTCAAAGACCAACCACAGCCCCAAGGAATCTGACAAGGAGTCAATTTAATGTATGACTATGTGTTAAACAAATGTGGAAAAAGGATGAGGGAAGGGATGAGGGGCAGACATGGCTCATATCTCTGCATAAATTTAAGTAGTTGGGATTTGGAGTAGGGGTATGGGAAAGGGACAAGAAAGAAAAGAAGTAGCCTCATTATGTAGAAAATGGCATTCCTTGCTTGTGGAACTGATGCCACACAGTAACAGACCCAGCAACAGAACGAAGAAGTCATTAAAGGAATGTAGTTCTAATACAAAACATGTAAATACACACAGAGAAAATACAGATTGCTGATTATGAGGGGCTCCAGGAAGGAAGAAATGGGGAGACACTGTAAGGGTATGGGGTTTCCTTTGGAATGATCAAACTGTTTTGGAACTAGAAAGAAATGACAGCTGCACAGTACTGTGAATACATTAAATGCCACTGACCTTTAAAATGATTCATATTGTGTGATTTTAAGCTCAATATTTTTAAAAAATGTATGAGTAAAGATAAGAAAGAAAAATAACAAATGTAAGAAACCCAGTTTCCTCCTCTGTCATCCCTAATATCAACATCACTCTCCCCATCAATACGGTTTCTTCAACACACGGATGCTGGTAGTGGAGGGCATGCAGGGATACCAAGCTGATGGAGTCAAGACACCAGCAATCTAGGGTCATTCTTCACAAAGCGAGACCAGTAGAAGGAGACACATTCTCATGCTGCTGCGTAGGCCTGCTTTTACTTATTTCATGCAATGATTAGCTCAAAAGCTCAAGGGTAACAACAAGCAGGCCCCTAAAAGATGTGGCTATAACAATTTTTTGAAGTAAACAGTAGGAGTTGTGCATGTAAATTTAAAAGGTGACAACAAAATGAAAGCTGTATATAAAATGTTACATCAAAAGGAACCAACTAAATGGGCCATGGGAGCAGGTAAAGAAAAAAGAAAAGAGCTAATCTCTACCCTATCTACTTTAATTCAACATCCATACTGGTCTCATAAGCAACAATGCTATGTACAAGAACAAATGTATTTTAAAGCCAAAAAGTACAATCTGATTTTTGGACAGTCTCAATCTTAACAAAGAAAACTCACTGAAAAGGCACCCCAGCACCACTGGATCCCAATCATCAAATAATGACACCTGGGCGTGCGCTCGCTCTCGCTCTCTCGCTCGCTTGCGCTCTCTCTCTCTCTGTCTCTCTCTCTCTCTCATGCTTTCCTCTGTGTGGGCTGTATGCTCCCACATGCTCTGTCTTAGCAAAATGTGGCAACTCAGCAGCTCAGACTTACACTTTACCAGCTGATCAGCATAGATAGCACAGTACTAACTTAATTAAAGAAAAGCAAGCAGAAACATGCCACCAACAGGATTACTTCGTTTCTGAAGGACACAGAGGGCAAGTACCAAGCACATCTGGTTTTTAAAGCTGAAACAAATGGCTCTACAATACCACTGGGGCTTGGTCTTACCTGATGACTTGGATCCAAGAGTGGATGATCCGAGCCGCCGGGTGGTCCCCATTCCAACGTTCCTCCGTGAGCTTGGTGGTGCTTTGGATGAAGTGGAACTGGCAGATGAAGGTCTATTACCATCCACAGAATCTTCATCATCAAAATTCTTATCTGAAGAGTAAGAAGAGAATTCATTGTGGGTTTTTTTAAAAATACTTTTTCACCTAAATTTAAAGCAGTAACCAACTTTAGAAATGAATAGCTTAACTAATCTTTTGGGATCTGAGGTGTCAGTCCATGGTCTAGAAAGGTTAAGGTTAAGTTCACAGCATAGCTACATCATGTGTGCGTCCACATATCTAAAATGTTCTCCCACCCAATTTTGGGAAACAAAAGATAACAAAGAAAACAACCTCATAAAATCACCACCTATCAATAGAAACTTACTTTAACATTTTGGTACATTTCTGACTATTCTTGCATGCATGTTTTTTATAAAAACTGATAAGAGACTTTATGAACTTTTGGAATACTGCTTATTCCAAATATGTCCATTATTCCATCTAATGAAATAGTCTTCCTAAATACCAATCGAATGATTGCATTCGTAATTTGAAAACGCTACAACCGAAACACTCTTTTATTGTTAGATAAAAAGGTGTTTCTATTACCTGATCCTTAGACATAATATTGCAACAAACACTTTCCTGCTTGCATTATGACTGAATTTCTAACAATTTTAAGGGAGGAAAAAAATCCCTCAAGGGATATTACTAGGATGAAGGTATAAAAGTTTTCTGATGTCTACCACCAAATATATCTTCAGAAAGGCCACATCAATATTTTTCCCTGGAAGTTCAAAGTAGTGCCCATCTTACCATACCCTTGTCACAAAGCTCTGAATATTGTCATTTTTCAAACTTCAACCAATTTGATAGGCCTCTCACCACACCCTCCAAAAATCCCCTTCCACCTTGTATTTCTTTTTAGTGGGGTTGAGTATTTTTCTTAAGTTCATTAATTTCTAAGTTTTCTAAGCAGCAGTGGTGCCAATCAGTATGCCTCAGGTTGCATTTAAAATCGAAAAAAAAAAAAGTTCGAGCTGTTAAAAGTCAACATATTTCTAGAACCCTTTTTAGGTGACACAAAATTAAAGCTTTCATGATGGCACTATAAAGAGTGCCAAGGGCATATAGAGCAAATGTGAGTCATTCAGGAAGCCAAACAAAGAACTACAGAGTAATTAAAACGAAAAACTAACATCTATAGCCGGCAGTAGTCATGATTTCTGAAAAGGGGCATTGGATCTTTACCAAGAAGTCTGAAGTAAATGTTGATCAGAAAACAATTACAAGTAGCACCTTGTTTTTCTTTCATAGCTAAACTATCAGCAGTCAAACAGGGTGTCTACTCAGGACCCTCATGTTCTGAGAGCTCACCACAGTCCACTTTAAACTGCATGTCTTCTTTTCCTCAACATCAACACGAAGGGAAACACATTCTTACAAAAGCATATCCTTGTGCAAATGAGCTTCCTTCAGCAGGCTTTAGCCCTCCCACATCTCTGTGTCAGTTATGCTGATTCACAGATGGTTCTTTCAACCACCTCACTTTCTTATTGATGCAGACATCCAGTAGTCTATTAGCATAGACTTGACATGTGAATTCAAAAGGTGATACTTAAAATGCAGAGCACATTAACAAGGTCCTTCCTCAGTAAATCTTAGTGTGGTGTAAAGCACAAGAAGAACCCAAAGCACAAGAAGAACAAGAAGAAGCCACTGCCATCATTAGGAGTGATAAAGACTGATCTCCACTTAACTGCCTCTAGCAGGCAAGCCCCCAAAGCATTTGAACTTCTGCCATTAATCAATCATGTTGAATAAGTAAAACCATTACTATGTTCAGAACAGTAATTATTCCAGTCTGTTCGAAAGGTAAATGATAAATGGGGGTAAACTCAAAATTTTATGTAAATGGTAGTAGTGCAGTCTTTCTAACATAGGGAGGGGCACACCATTTAGAGTTATATTATCAAGAATTATTTTCAATGAACCAATTTCACTGGAATTCCTGGGATTTCTGCTTGTAGCAACGATGGACTAGCAAGGATCAGACTTAACCTCTTGGTGTAAATAGCTTTCTAGAAACCAGACAGAATGTATGTAGCAACTATATGGGACAGATATAGTTTCAGATGGGACAACAGGCAGTGTGGGACTGTGGATCCCTGACAGAAAGGAAACAAACAAGATGAGCTATACAATTACCCCAACTTTCTGCAGGCAGACATTTTCCATTTCGACCTAGTACAAGAAAGGTGATAAGAAACTGAACCTGGCAGTCTTGCTAAACTGTGAAAATGAACGTCATAGTTCAGGAAAGCTGAGGTGGCTGGAAATTATAGGACGAACTGCCACAAAGGGAAAGCTATAACAGGGTCATCCCCAAAAAAGGCAAATTTCCAAAATCCCAGTTCCACCCTAAATAAATAAAACTGAACAGGGAAAGAAAAATTCTGCAAAAAAAAGGACAGAAGGAAGGGGGGGAAAAAAGCAAAATAAAAAGCAGCAAGGAGACCTGGAGGAAGCACGTGGAGCAGAGCAACATGTAAAAAAACTGCGCTTGCTTTTTAGTCTTAAACTAATTAAAACAAATAAAAGTAAGAGACCCGTGGGGAAGTTAACAATGGCAGCTTTCATCTTAATTTTAATTTTGCTCTTTTCCTCCCAAATTTGTCTAACTCTTTCTAACCCTTTTCTATAAATCTCTACTAAAAAGTCCTTTAAACATGTAGCAAGCTTTTAAACCTTGCTTTAAGCCAATCTATTTAACTAAACTTTTACCCTCAAAAAAATAAATAACTTTAAATACTTAACTTAATAACTATATTCTTTATCCTTTCTATATTATACCCTAATTATATTAAAGTTCCTTTCCATTAAAAATTTTATATGTTTATCTTAATACAACAAATAACAAAACCCACTGAAAAAAAGCAAGTTTAAGAGTTCTAAAGTACTCCTCTCCCTACCCTGTAACAAAGCTACACAGAAAAAGAGCTCAAGAAATGTAGTGCTCTCTAGGCAATCCTTGTGTGTAAAATCCACAAAGCAGGGCAAAGAGATGACAAGGAAGCTATAAACTGAATAATTCCCAAAGCTTACACAAAGTAAAAAGATGCTTTGGCACCAGAGTTGAGTATTCTCAGAGACTCCTCAACATTCAGTAGAGATGCCCCAGAAAGGGCAGGTTTTAATGGAAGGGCTTAACCTATTTCTGGAGAGAAGGTTACACTAAACCTGGGGTTAGAGAGATTTAGAAGTAACTGCTTTGTCAAACCAAAGCATAAAGGTCTTTAAAGGAATACAACAGAACTGAGACACTAAATAATGTAACATTCACAATATCCAACATCTAATCAAAATTTCCTGACAAGAAGCAGTAAAACATGGGCCATAATCAGAAGAAAAAAGTAAAAAAAAGAACAAACCAGTAACTAAAAATGTCAGAGGTGATAGAACTAGCAGATAAGAATATTAACATAGCTATGTTCAGTTATTAAAGGACACATCATAAGAGAAAAGGAAGATTTTTAAAAAACTTTTAAAATGGAATGGGATTAACAGATTACACACTGCAGGAAAAAAAAATCAGGGCATTTAAACACATAGTAACACAACTTCACTAAAATTACACAAAGACAAAAAGAAAAGACTAAATAAATAAATGAGGACTAGAGTCTCAAAGGCCTGTGGAATAGGATAATGTCTAGCAGTCTACACGCATGAAATTGTGTAGACTCACAACAACTCTTCCCAACAACAGGAGACAGAGGGAAGAGGACACAGTGCATACAGAGAAACAAAGTGATAGTAAGACTTCATTCAAAAGTCAGAAGACAAAGCGACAACATGCTAAAAACGGTAAAGTGGAAGTACTAACTTAGAAGTCCGAGATTTAGCAAAAACGTCTTTTAAGAGTAAAGGCTAAACAAAAACATACTCAAACTTTGTTTTTTTCTTTTTTTAAGATTTATTTTATTGCATACAAGAACTGGGGTGTCGGCCAGATGTGCGGTACAGTGAGAGGATTCACCAGAGACAGAGTGGGGAGCAGAACAGGCAGACTGACTGAAACACACTGCTGAGGGGAGCAGCGGGCGAGATGTTCAAACTCATGCCTCAGCGGCTGGTGAGAGCTCAACAGCATTGAGACTTTAACCTCTGCGCCACCAGGGAGACCCCAAACAAACTTTTCAAAAAGGGATTCATCACTAGCAGACCCACACTCCAAGAAATGTTAAAGGAAGAGCTTCAGCTCAAAGGAAAAGGGTACCAACTAGAAACTTGAATTTACTTGAAGAGATGATGATTACTTAAGATAATGTGTATGACTCTCTTACATTCTCACTTCTAAAAAAGATAACTGACTGTCTAAATCAATTATTTTATTTCTATTCCTTTCACATGCTCATGTTATGGGCAAGCAACCTAGCCACAGAAACTGCAGTTATGGCATATGTTGTTGCTATATGTGGTGCCACACAAAAAAACTGGGAAAGCCTGAAGAAAATGAAAGCAGTTCAGTTTCTGTCCTCTCAGAGAATATTTTTTAAAGTTCATTACAATTTGTCCAAATTTCTTTAAGAGTCATTCAGTAGTGTACTGTACTGACCATGTTTCAACAACAGTTTCTATATGAAAATTCCCCCCAAGCAAGGGAAGAGGGAAAAGGCAGATTTATCAGCCACTGTAGGGTTTTTTAAAACAGCACTCCAAAGAGTCACAACTCAGTCTTTCACTTGTCCTTGGGAAACAAATATAACAGGCTTACTTATCTGATTTTCTAACCAGATTTGAAGTAACTAAATATAGGAATAGTGAGAAGCGAAGGCACAGGGTTAAGCATAGTGATGTTAATGAGAAGTGACAGCTGAAAACCTATTAGCTAAGTAGAGACTATAAAAAGCAAACACACATTGGGAGAAAAAATCCCAAACCCAAATTGCTTAGAATATCAGCACTAGTACAGAGGTCAAATCACATTTACACAACTTAACAGCCACGGCAGCAGGTGCTCGTAACTAGGACCTTGTGTCATCAAGAGCAAATTATTTTTCATGTGATCTCTGTAGAAATGATGAAAATTGGTATTTTCTATCAAAATTGGAAATTCAGGGGCACAGGTTAAAGAGTCTACTCACTTTCCAGATGAAGAGACTGCCTTAAGTTTAGAGATAATTCACCTTATTTGGAGGATAAAAGCCGGTTGGGCTTATTACTTGAAAACCAGCATGCTATTTACAAGTAAGTTTACCCCAAGTCTCCCAGCTCTGTGAACACTTAGAAATTAAAATCAACTGTAAAAGGCTTTTCAGAGAGGTACCCAGTTTCCGTTAGCTAAGAAATGATCTTATATAGAAGTTGCTGCTCCTTAACTGGAGTATTTGCTGATGGGTACCTGTTATAGAGCAGATCCACACACAGGCCAGGATCAGAAACCTCAGTCCTGGTTCTAATATAGCTCAGTATTTCTCAGCTAAATCAATACATGCTGAATTCTACCAATCATTTATTTTTTAAAAAAAGATTTATTTATTTATGCATATAAGAGCTGGGGTACAGGCCAGAGTCCAGTGTGGTGAGAGGATTCACCAGAGACAGAGTGGGGAGCAGAACAGCAGACTGACCGAAACACACTGCCAAGGGCAGCAGCAGGCAAGGCAGGAGAGGTCTGCTGTGCCATGTGGGTCACCCCCCCGGCCGGCGCCAGGGATCGAACTCGTGCTACAGTGGCTGTGGTTTGCTTCACAGTGCATTGCTTAAACCACTGTGCCACCAGGGAGGCCCCTAAATTCTACCAATCATTTAAATTCCCATTTTCTTTAGGCTTTATAGCTAAGCAAACAGACCTATATGTTAGTATTGATATATAACCTCTTTGCTAGAGCTTTAAGACAAAACCATGTAAAAAATGCATATTTTTAGCTATGCAGGTGTGTGCCATGACATCAATTTAAAATCTTCCACACAATATGACAATGTGTTTTACATGGAAAATGGTCTTACAAAAGTTCTCCCTGAGCCCAAAGAAATAACTATCTCATGGGGATGGGGAATACATGGGGATTAAAATTGATGTAAATATATATATAAAAAATATATATATAAATAAAAAATAAAATGCACGTGTATAAAAAAAAAAAAGAAATAACTATCTCCATCCACCATTGTTAAGCAGTGTCATTCAACGACTAGCACAGAAGCCTGGAATGAGTTGCTGGGAGCCTTCAGTTCTCAGCCATCAGCGCTCCCTTTAATTCTTTAAAAATTACCTGAACTACATTCCTCCTTTTACAGCCCTAGACAAGACATTTTAAACTGGCTCAAGAAGTTTCTAGAGTGACACTATAATTTTCTTCCAATTCTCAGGGCCTCCCTAGTGGTGCAGTGGGTTGAGCACTGCACTGTGAAGCATCTGTGGCACAGCAGCGCTAGTTCAATCCCCAGCCAGGGAGAGGACCCACATGGCTCAGCAGACCTCTCCTGCCTTGCCCACTGTTCCCCTCAGCAGTGTACTTCAGTCAATCTGCCTGTTCTGCTCCCCACTTTGTCTATGGTGAATTCACTCACACTCCACACCTCTGGCCTGTACCCCAGCTCTTGTATGCATAAATAAATAAATCTTAAAAAATGTTTTTTTCTTCCAATCCTCAATCACCCCATTCCTGGAAACCCAGGTAGTAGGCACAGTGTAAAGAAAAACAAATCACACGGAATACCGACACGAAAGAGATTTTAAAATATAAGCAACAGTATCCTCTGAAAATTCAAAAAGGCCAGGGTACAAACACAGTCATTTGTGGACTCAAAAGCAAACCAGCAGAATCCTAAAAGATGAACAAGTCTGTGAACTTGTTTTGAGTAAGCCTTTAGCTATGGTCAAGATGCTGAGTGGATGCTAGAGAGTGACCAGGGCTGCCACTGGGTGGACAGACTCAGACCCCCTTCAGCAGCCTCAACTAATTCAGATTACCAAATCCCTTAAGGATGTTCCAGCAGAGTCCCAGCTGGCTCAGAACTGAACTTTCAAACAGACTACATAAGGGACAACATAAAGCAACAAGCTACAGACACACCTATGGGTCCAAATGATTGGAAGTACCATCATACATCACTGTGATTATAGGTTTGGGTACTGAGTGGCAGAGAAACATAGAGACCTACTGAAAGAGTTTTAAGTTTTTCAGTCTTTAAGTCTTAGTGTCTGGAAGTCAGGATTACAAGTTTTGGATACTGTCCACTAAGAAAATTTATACTCATCTATGAGAACCAACAAAATTTCACATGAACTGAGAAATGTCTTTTCCATTGTCCATCTGCCAGAAAGACCAGAAACTATACTACAAAGATTCTCCTCTTTTTCCATCTCTTGTGACAGGTTTTGACTGGTGAAGGCCTAAGAGGAAAAAACGTCACTTTTATTATACAGCAAAGCCAACTACTTCCCTGTTTTACTGCATCAGGGTCACTGTGGAAACTGATATTCCTGACAGCGTTCACAGATTCACCCACTCCCTGTTACTGAAATTCTCCTCCAAGGGCATAAGAAATGTGGCAGCCTAGTTACTAGAGTATAATTAGCATCCCCAAGAGGAGACTGCAGAGAGACATGATAATAAGCCCAAAGACTGGCTGCTTTGTATAACTATCCACAAATTTCTTCTTGATCTTTCACAGCTCCAAGTCTAAGTCTTGCCCCATATGCCAAACAGATTCCGAAGTATTTCTGAAAGCATTAGCCCATGTTAGCTCCTCTGAGATCTGGCCCAACTCTGTCCAGAAAGTTGACTGTGGCTTTCTCTGTGCTATATGACCTTATGGGTGCTTCTACTCCATTTCATCCTTTAATTAGCTGTAATAGGTCTGTTTCTCTGTCCCTGGAGTAGGGACCATTTTGTTATTCTTCATGGTATTCCTAAGACTTAAAGCAAAGTCAGGCATCCAAATACTAATTCTCATAATCCATATAAAGGCAAAATTTGGAAATGGATGCAAACCATGCTTCAGGTATCTTTTTTAGAGGCATTTATTAAATTCTAAAATGCATACCATTTCATTAGGTAATAAAAATCAAATGAGGCTATAAAGGCAGTTATAGCCTTAAATAATTTTTTAACCTCCCTAATGTCCCTCAAAATATTTTTTGATAAAATATATGTTTACCTCTAAGCTGAAAGTCAGAGTTCTCCTATAAACAATCCCCTCAAAATAAAACTACTAACACTGATATACACACACACAAATGCATTTTTGGAATTTAATATATTCAAAAACATATCACCATATATATACACAGAAAGATTACATTTTTGTCCAAACTAACATTTGGCAAATATTCTTCTATATCAACATTAATATCTAAAATTTTTTTAAAGACAATTACTACATTGCTGACATACTATATAAGTAGGTAATCAAATAACAAAACCCATTCAAAAAAAGCAAGTTTAAGAGTTCTAAAGTACTCCTCTCCCTACCCCCTCTAACACAGGACTCTCAATACCCTTCGCCACTGGTAGTTCACTCTACCACAAAACACACAAGCAAGCTTTCCAGTGAAGGATCACTTTCTGTTCCTTTAGCCAAGAGCTTGCTGCCAGGAAGCTGGGCTGGCGTTTTAAGACTATCTCAGTCATCACACCCCTAGTATCTGAAAAGTGAGGAGAGAGAAGAGGAGTAAAGACAGGATGGATGACAAGTTAAAACTTAATTTCAGGGAGCTGAAATGGAAAGAAACTGGGGCGAAGGCGGGCAGGAGCAATGCCACCAGACACTGAAAAGGGAAATGAAATGTGAGGAGGGCACGAAGCAAACCTCCAGATACCTGTTCCTTAGAAGCACCATCAGGAATGAAAGTTCACACAGGCTACAAACTGAGGAAAAGTGCTGGGGCTCATCGTTTCTTTGGGTCTCAGATGGAAGATGTTTTGCCTACTACCTCCAACTGATGAACAAGTAACAGTGAGTACGCACACGAGAGACGCAGGTATAGCTAACAACAGAGGAGTTCAAGGGTGATTTTGTGAGCGAGGTGAGGCCAGCACGCACTGGGCAGTGAGGCACCCTAAGGTGGGCTATCAGTCACAGGCCTGTAATTTCATGAAGACCACCCTCAAGGTTTTAAAAGAAAATGGAAATAGGCTTCTATTTCCTTTATGCAGAAATGTGTACCGCCAACCTGAAGGGAACACCCAGCGCTGCTTACCCACAGTCAACCCCGGCCACTGGCAGCACCTCACCTAACAGTTCTTGGGCACACCTTCCTCCCCTGCTTCAGAGAATGGAAGGACCTAGGCCTGACCGAAGCACTAAGGCTCAGTCCCACTCACCCTAGTAACTGGTAGTTTCAGGTAGCACTAGACAGATCAGTATCATACAGAAGTTTCCAGCTGTCCACAGCATAAAGAGCCTCTCTCACTGTATATCAAGCTGTATTCACAGCCCACAAACGCCAATGACCTGAATAAACAGGGAAGCCTTCACCTTGAGCACAACCAGCTTAAAGCGGTTTCATGCAAGGGAACAAGCATGGAGGTTGCTTAGTACCCATGGTACCCACAGACTCACGATAATGCTAAGATGGGATTTGCCGTCTATTTGCTGAACATCCGACATATGAAGCCACAAGATGTGACACAGTGCACACGTGCCATCCTGAATCTATGGCAGAGTTACCCATCCTGATGGAATGCAGCCAGGCCCCTTTCCCACCATCTTAATGGCATATAAGCTGAGGCTAACCTTCGTTTAGGGAGCCTTCCGCTTAAGTTCTCCCTGGAGCTTTGTTTCTTGTTGTCACTTATTAATAAATCTTTCCATTAACCAGCACCTCAAGCTCCTTATTGTAATTTTAATCTAGAGCTACTCAGGGGCCCAGGTTTCTTCTGGAGGAATGCGGCATCAGTTTGACCAGGATCCTCAGGACATTCAGGCTGGAGCAGGATTTCCCAGCTCCCAGCAAGTAAATAGCGGTCGTAGCAGCACCCACACTGCCAGAGACCTGGGTAAGACACTAAGACACCAACTACTATCCATACAGCTGGATCATTTGCCCCTTTACCTGTGAAGAAGTCTTGGGACTGCCTCAGTGACAGTTTTCTTAGGGTCATAGGGTCAAAGGAAAGAAATTTGTCATTTATAAAGTAAAGGAAAAAAGCTCAGTTAGAAATATGCTTGCACCAGGTGGTTTTTTTTTTTTTTTTTAATTCTCCCTATGGCCTCTCAGCAACTTGGAAGTTCAAGTACAAGGCACATGGTCATGTGAGAGGTTACTTGGTCTCCAAGTAACCCCTCTCTGTTGCTTCCATTACAAACCTGGCTGGATGCCCAGAGGCACCAGTCTCCTTTCCCTTGGGGGGCGGGGAAAGGCACTAAAGAGGACATCTCTTCTAAACACTAACAGCATACCATGTATACCTTCCTTCTCCCATCCCCACATTTATTTGTCAAGCACAACTGTATACCAGCTAATCTGCTGGGAGCTGGGAGGCAGGAAGGAAGACCATGGTTCTCAGTCTGCAGTTTTCCAGGCCAGCGTGGGAACAGACCCATACATCTACAAGCAGCGGCAGTTATGATTCAGTACGATGTTTTAAAAGCACACACAAGATTAGTCATGTGAATACCAAACAGAGGTATACAGAATAGGGCTATATAAACATAAAAAGGGCCCACTGTATCCGTCTACCCACCTTCCAATGTGACTCATTCTGTGTCCATAACATCAACTGGGTTGGTGAAATGCTTTAAATGTGTCTACATCCCACATAATTCAGAATGCCTTGGCTATACAGAGAGGACAAATTCCAGGAACAGCTTCTCTGAGACAGCTATAGGAGGGGCAAAGAATTTCAGATAGGAATAACAAACTATACAACTGCCCTCTGCATACAGAGGGGTCCAGGAGCTCCACTATTCTGGGATCGGTCCCATCTTGGTCACCAAGAAGCAAAGGATTGATGACAAGGACCCCAAGTCACGTGTAGCAGGTAGGATGCGGAAGTTAGTATCTTTTGACCAATCTGAAGGCCCAATTTAAATTAATAATACTGTTTATACTATACCTTCCCCAGAGAAAAGAACCTATAGTGACATGGCAATAATACAGGTAAGGATCAATATTGAAGAATATCTAATAACACACACTTTAGAATGATTATAAACTCACCCTTGGGACCAACCAAAAGCTAAAGGGAATATGAAGCAATTGCCACTCAAGTATCCTAAGTATCAAAGAGCTCCCCAGAGGGAAGATAGCTATAAACTATCCTACCTGCTGAAAGAGTAGCCACTGAGCTGTGAAACCTGAACTGACTCCACATTAATAAGTCCTGGAGAGCCACAGTAGGATGAAGGCAGAAAGAGCACAAGGGACTGGGGTGATGGTGCGCTGGTGAAATGGTGGTGAAAACTCCATGGGGACTACAACTTTTGTCAAATATATATAAATACATTGATTTAATAATAAAAAAAGTCAGATAAAAACTTGGCTTTACATCCTGTTAAGACCACCATCATATCTAGACATGTCTGAGTACCTTAAACTGTGCACAGGATAAGAGAAAAAGTGCGTTTTCCAAGAGTGCCTCTCCTGCTTCTATTGCCTGCCGGGTTCTCAGAGCAGGAGAACCCTGACCCTTCCATTAGCCATCTAACCCCAGGTTCTTCAGCAGCAGGAAGGGAAGGAAGGGAGAGAAGGGTTAAGTGGTTATTGTGTGACTTTCTCTTCTAGATGTCAAGCTGCCCTGCAGTAGATGATAAACCTCACACATCTTGGTGTCCTGCATTATTATCTTTTCCTTTAATTTCCCCACTCCCCCATAGAACACCCACCATTGTCCATTAGAGCCATGCCATCCTTGTTCCTATTCCCAGCCCTCTAGTAAACTTCTACTGTCAATGTCTGCTGGGTTTTTTTTTTTGGGGGGGAGGGGGTATTTGTTTCATTTCCTTATATTGTACATATAGGTGAAATCATCCATTATTTAACTTCCTCCTGACTTACTCCATCTTGCATACTCCCTGAGTTCCTCCCACATTGCTATGAATGGAAAAATTTGAACTGTAATAGCTGAATAGTATTCCATTGTGTGTGTGTGTGTATCACATCTTCTTTATCCAATCACCTATTAATGGGCATTTTTAGTTCCCATTCTTAGTTCCCTTACATATCTTAGTTACTAAAAATAATGCAGTGTGGTGGTGGGAATGCAAGCTAATCCAACCATTATGGAAGGCCGTATGGAGATTCCTCAGTCTACTAGAAATGGAACTATCATATGATCCGGCATTCCCACTCCTAGGGATCTACCCAAAAGACACAAAAACACTGATCCGAAAGAGCACCTGTACTCCTATGTTTATCGCAGCACTATTTGTAATTGCTAAGA
>JAGFMF010011399.1:1677790-1711360 GCA_019455555.1 Galemys pyrenaicus
AGGGACTGAGGTGATGGTGCACGGGTGAAATGGTGGTGGGTACTCCCTGGGGACTACAAATGATGTCAAATATAACTAATAATAATAAAAAAAAGAAAATAATGCAGTGTGGTACACAGATAACCAAAAGTGGTAGATCATATAGATATAGTGTTGATACTGTTGGATCATGCAGTAGCTCTATTTTTAAATTTTTGAGGAAGACCCCATAGTGTTTTCCAAAAACAGTTGCATATTTACATTCCCACCAACTGTATATGAGGGTTCCTTTTTCTACAAACACTTGCCAATACTTCTTGTATACCAGTTTTTTGATGTAAGCCATTCTCACTGTGATTTTGGTTTGCATTTCTCTAATAGTAAGTGATGATAAGCATCTTTTTCGTGTGTCTGTTGGCTATTTGTATCTACTCAGTTCTACTGCCCATTTTTTAATCGGGTTGTTTGTTTTTCTATTATTGGGCTGCATCAGTTCTGTGTATAGCTCAGATATTAACCCTCTGTCAGATGCATGATGTGCAAATATCCTCACCCATTCAGCAAGCTGTCTTTTCATTATGCTGATATTTCCTTTTAGTGTGCAGAAGCTTTTAATTTGCTGTAATCTCAATTATTTGTTTTTACTTTCATTTCCCTTGTCTTTGGTGTCAAGTTCCCAAGAACACTTATAATGTTGATATGAAGGAACACAGGTATCACCTATGTTTTCTTCTATGCATTTTCATGGTTTTGAGTTTTATAGTCAGGTCTTAAATCCATTTTGAGTTTGTTTTCTTAATTTTTTCCTTCTTGCTCACTATTTGTATAAAGGAATGCAACAACTTTTGTATGCTCACTTTGTAGCCTGTCACTTTACTCATTTATTGTTTCTAATGCTTTTTAGTGGTGTCTTTATGGTTTTATATTTATATATATAATATTATATCATCTGCAAATAGTGAGTGTTTCATTTCTTCTTTTCCAGTCTGGTTTCCTCTATTTCTTGTTCTTGTGTACTTGCTCTAAGACCTCTATTGCAAAGTTAAACAGCAGTGGTGAGAGTGGACTTGTTTTGTTTCTGATCATCAAGGAAAAGCTTTTCTTTTTTTCACCATTTAGTATATTAGCTATGGATTTGTAGCATATAGCCTTTATTGTGTTTTTTATTTAAGATTTATTTATTTATGCATACAAGCGCTAGGGTACAGGCCAGTTACAGGGGGTGAGAGAATCCACCAGACAGAGTGGGGAACAGAACAGGCAGATCGACCAAAATACTCTGCTGAGGGAGCAGCAGGGAGGCAGGAGAGATCTGCCTGAACCATGTGGGTCACCTTCCCAGCCAGCGGCAGGGACCGAACTCGTGTTGCAGTGGCTGTGGCCCGCTTCACAGTGTGTTGCTCAACCCACTGCTCCACCAGGGAGGGCCCACTGTTTATTATGTTGAGGTATGTTCCTTCTATCCCATATTAAGAGATTTTATCATCAGTAGGTATTGAATCTTGTCAAATGTTTTCTCTCCATCTATTTGTATGATCATATGACTTTTGTCTTTGTTTCTGTTGATACAGTATACATAGTTGAAACATCCTTGTATCTCTGGAATAAATCTTAGTCATGGTGTATGATCCTTTTAATGTATTGTTGAACTGTTTTCCAGTTATTTTGTTGCGAATTTTTGCATCTAGGTTAATCAAAAATGAACATAGAAATCAAAGAATTCTTTGTCATGTCCTTTTCTGAATTTGATATTAGGAAAATGCTGACCTCATAAATTGTGTTTGACAGCATTCCCGCCTATAATTTTTTTGGAATAGTTTAGTATCCTGCTTTGTTTAGAACTCTGCATAGACACTGGCAGAAAGTTAATTTAAATCAATTCACAATTAACTATTGTACTCACAATCATGAATGTTAGCTACTTTGAAGCTTTTCTTCTTAAAAACAAGATTATTGAAATATGAATCCTATGAAACAAGACAGCTCAAAAAAAATTTGAGGAATGATTGTAGTGAAGAAAAAACTGAATCATTATCTAAGAATCTGAAGTTATTTCCTAGAAAATGTTTCTAAGTAAATATATGGAGAGTTTGGATCTATTTTTTTTCCAGCTGTCACTGCACCTTACTTCTTTTGCACAAGGTTCATTTGAGTCTAAATAATTTCAGTCTTACAGTTTGAAAAGTTAAAATTCAGTCAGTTGATGATTTTCTATGTTTTTAATAAGGTCTTTGGATAAATATAACACACACAAATAAAAAATCTATAGCTATGGCCTTACTATTTTTTATTGCACCTATTGCTGGAGTTCACAAGGCTGTAATTATTTATATAATTACAAAGCAAACAGCAACATAAACCAAGAATAACTTGTTTCCAAAATGTCAAAGTAATTAGTTTTCTAAAGTCCTTTTAATTACATTTAGGTACCATTACATGCAAATAGTACTCTGGTTTTTATCCAGATTGAGTCTTTGCCTACTAAGAGCTGCTAAGATGGACATACTAACGTATGGTCACAATGTAGAGGCCATACAGCAGCAAGCAAAGCAACACTTAGGAACTATCAATGGTAGGTTACAAACAGTGCATTATAAGGAAAGAAAATATAGCACATAGGATAGCCTCAAGAGTTCTCTATAAATTATAGTTATATTATTAAAAGTACTTGCTTGGTAACTGTGCTTTCATACTTATTTTCTAGCTATAAGAGTGATACTTCATTCATAGAAATATCTAAGTATGTACCCTACTCACACTTCCATCATCGTGGAGAACCAGACACCTGTTTACCATTACCTTTGGCTTCCTGCAGCACTCCCCATCTCCCAAACCAATTCCCCCAAACAACCACATGGTCCAAATAAGAAGACCTGTTTATGAGCACTGATGTCCTATACACTCCTCTGTCTACCTATCAAAAGCCTGGACTAAAGACCACCATACAGGGCACTTCTGAGCACACCAGACGGTGGGGGTTGGGGGACAGGTTAGGCTTCCAGGGTACCATCACAGCCTCTCTGACCAGCTCAAAAATGTACTCTGACCCAGGTGGTTAGGATTCTGTCTCAGTAGACAATGGACTTCTTAAAGCAGTGGGAGGGTCAAAAGGGAAAGATACAAGAGAAAATGGGGGGTGGGGAGGTATATGGGGTTTAGGATAAAAGGGGGAAAGAAAAAGAAATGACAAAGAGAACCAATTCTCTTTCTTAAGGCCTAAGTTCATGAGCAAAGCACCAATTTATCCAAAGAATAGTGAAGCAAATTTACAGGACTAGCAGGTTAGTTGCTACCTGAATTAGATAACTATCTCCTTCATCTATCCATTTAATAAATGCATGAGGATCTGTTGCTGGAAAGATGAGCCCTAGAATACAGTAAGAACAAAACACGCAGGCTAAGTGCCAAAAGGGCACTTTCAGTATAAAAAGACAAAACAAGATTTATAAACACAGATATAACAATAAATACATGACATAGATAATGCAGAAAAAGAACAGTGTAATTAACAGAGGAAAACAAGAGGCATATTTTTGGATCAGGTAGTTCGGGGATGACCAAATCATGCTGTATGGTTTTCACCAAAGATAGAAAGCTCACTTATAATGGACAAGGATTACTCAGACACCTGTGTCATGGACCAAGAGTTCAAGAGTAGGAGAGGACAAAAGGGTAGGAGTAAAATTCCTATTTACTATGAACAATGAAACAAAAGAACGCCTTTCATTAAGTAGCAGAGCAGGACTTGCTTTTTCAGCAAGAAAAGGGGCCCTACAGTGGAGTTACTCTCTTTGGAAAAGGCATTTTATATTTGTGATCCTGTACGTCTAACTTCGTGGCCACATTGCTAGGTAGCTGTTAGTTTATTATAGCTGTTAGACACCAAATAGCTGCAGTTATTAGCTAATAGCCAGGAACTACATATAGTAAGTAACACTCAAATATAATTTTCATATCTGCAAGAAGAAGTCATGTAAACCAGAAGATTCCAAAAGGGAATTTTAAGATAGAAAAGAGGGCCCTTTCAACTGTGTATTTTTTCCAATTTCTTTTTTTAAACAAACGCATACAGCTATTCAACTGTGAACCTGGTTAAAAGAAGAACCCACAAAGCCCATCCTATGTTACAAGAGGGGAATAGGAGGATGAAAGCACCCTAACTCCAGAAATACATTCTTGCATGCCCAATGATAATTTTGGCATTCCTAACACAGGGGGCAAATCAATGAATTACATGCATTTTCACTGAGAAAATGAAATAATACCTGGAGTTTGATCTCCCACATATGACTAATCTTGGAAGACAACAGAGCTAGTGGTGAAAGTATACAGATTTTAAAAACCTCTCTGGTCCTCAAAACTCCTGCCAACATGTCATTGTTTAGATAAGCCTTGAACTTTCCTCAGTCTGTTTCTCATGTACAGAGTAAGAATCGTTCATATACTTTATTTGTGTATCCAGAAGATGTTTTTTAAATGCCTACTTGGTGCCACGCCCTGAGCCGGATGCTGACAATGCAGAGAACAGGTCAGTGTCTCCTCCCTAACCTCGGAGGCAACAGCCAGTGAGAATGATGAAACTTTGGAAAATAAATTCCTAGGAGACAGAGGTCAGGGAAGGCTTGTCTCTGCCCCATGAAAAGCGGTGCCTGTCAAGTGGGCAGGTTTCAAGCAGAGTAAGATGAAGCGTAAACTAGTGGGAACAACAGGTCTGAAGGTCCTTGGTCAAGAAAGACCGAGCAGCTGTGAAGGACAGATACGACACAGCACACAGAAAGGCTTATAACCAGGAAAGCTGGCATGATTAACAATCATAATGCCAATCTCAAAACATGCCATGGTAATTAAAGAACAGTAGGGTATTTAAGTTGCTACTTATGCCTTACAGAAGTAGCCAAAAAGTTGAATACAGATAATTAACTAACCGTGTTCAGACTTACATTTTCACTACTTCATGAGAAAAAGAGGGAATTGTAAACAACTTTAAGAACTATGAACAAAATTTGTACAATGATGACTTAAAACTAAAAATGAACTTCTAAGAACAAAAACTATTATTTCAACATATCTTTCATTAACAAAAATCACAGTATTATCTTTTCACTAAAATTTTTTTTCTCCCTCTGACCACGGTACTTATTTTATCTTTGAACTTTTCTGAAAGGGCATAGGCATTATACTTTAATGAATGCCAGACTCCAAATTGCACAGACATCAGATCTAATTATCACTGTACCAATCTTGACTCAACCTTTCTTGATAACCACTGTGTAGGCAACAAAAGTAAATCAGGTGGGAAAATTCAGAATCAAATTTGGAAAATAATTCCTGTCAACATGTTTTCTCAGACTTAAGAGACTATACCAAGAACTATATGTTTCTTATGCAATAATCCTGCAAATCACCCACTCCTGCTTTAAAGAATTCTTTCTCAAGAACCCAAGAGAGGCAAATAATCATACTTCTGCATAAGAGATAAATAAGATGGCAATTTAAAATAAATCTTAGGGCTTCCCTGGTGGCACAGTGGGTTAAGCATTATGAAGCAAACCGCAGGCCACTGCAGCACGAGTTCAATTCCTGCCGTCCGCCAGGGAGGGGATCCACATGGCACAGCAGACCTCTCCCGCTGCTCCCCACAGCAGTGTGTTTCAGTCAGTCTGCCTGTTCTGCTCCCCAGTCTGTCTTGTGAATCCTCTTACCTCCCGTGACTCTGGCCTGTACCCCAGCTCTTGTGTGCATAAATAAATAAATCTTTAAAAAAAAGAAGAAGAAACAAGGTACTTCTAAAAATGAATGAATGAAATCGTAATCCTCTAAAATCAGCTCAATTTCTGTTTTAGGTTACAAACACAACTGAATCAAACCCCCACAGAAAAACAATTCTAAGTCTAGTGTATAAAACTGCACGATCTCCTTACCTTCAAAAACTGTTCACCCCGCAAGTTTCCTACTTTAGTTGTTCTACCAACATTCACCCAGTCAGCCCAGACAAAACACCAAATCATTCTTAACTCTTCCTTCTCCCTCATCACTTCCCACCATTTCCTGCTCACTCACCCACCCAAATAATCAACAAGGTGACCAGTGCTGCTTCCCTGCCATCTCCACTCCCACTTCCTGTCCAGTCCCACTGAAGCTGTCCTGATTCAGGTCTTCCTCATCTCTTGGATTTTTGTTACCTAAAATAGCCTCCTAACTAGTCCTCTTCCCTTTGATCGCCTTTTTAAAATAAATAACATTTGGTGTTTTAAACACATAAAACATTCAAAAATATGAAAACTAAAATCACAGAACTCCACCACTCAAAAGGTGGTGGAAGCTTTTACAGAGATGAAATCAATTCATGGACACATACGGCTAAACAATTTAAGTATTACCAGAAAAAAGATGAGACTAAAAGGCTTCTCAATTCCATTAGTTTGTAGTTTTTAAATTTTAATCAAATTTTTATTATAGAAGAGTAGCAGAGCGATAGGTAGATTATGAAGAATACAAAGAGTCCCATACATTCCTCCCTCCCAGTCCCCCTATTAGTAACATCTAACATTAAAAGGAATACATTTGTTGTGAACCAATACTGATCTTTACTAACTAAAGTCAGTTTATTAGCGTTCCTTACTTTTTCCCTATTGCTGTCTATCTGTTCCAGATTCCCAGTGAGAATATCACGTGACATTTATCCAGTCTCCCCAGGTTCATCGAGGTTGTCAGTTTCTCAGACTTTTCTTATTTTATTTTTTTTAAAAGATTTATTTATTTATGCATACAAGCACTGGGGTACAGGCCAGAGGTGTGGGGGGGGGTGAGAGGATTCACCACAGAGAGCGGGGAGCAGAACAGGCAGATCAATGGAAATACACTGCTGAGGGGAGCAGCGGGTGAGGCAGGAGAGGTCTGCCACACCATGTGGGTTCCCCACCCCCAGCCGGCAGCAGGGATCGAACTCGTGTTGCAGTGGCTGCGATTTGCTTCGTAGTGCGTTGCTTAACCCACTGCGCCACCAGGGGAGGCCCAGACTTTTCTTATTTTAGATGACCTTGACCGTTTTGAGGAGTCCTGGTTGGGTAGTTTATAGAATAACCTTCAAATTGGGCTTGCCTTAGGTATTTGTCATGTCTAGACAGAGTTTGTGGGTTTGGGAGGGAAGAGATAAATGCCATTCTCATCATGTTAAATGGAGAGTAGAGGCTATCAGTCAGACTGCTGATCTGACATTGATAACAAGGCACAGCTAGCGTTCATTAGCTTTCTCCACTATAAGGTTACTCTTCTCACCCTTCCATACTGCACTCTTCGTAGGAAATTATGTTCCTCCACTAGGTTGGAGCAGCTGTAAGGTGATTTCAAGTCATGGGAGAGTTGTCTCTTCCCCTTTGCTTATATATTTATTCAATCATTCATTTTTACAAGGATAAGCACTTTAAGTTATAATCCAGTACTATCCTACTTTACTTTCCAAATTCTTCCAGTTTGGGCCACTGGGAATCTTACAGTACACGCCTGCATCCATTGTTCTGTTGTTTGAGCATTTCCTTTCTTTTTGTCACTTCAACATGCACCAAGCTCATGAGGTGTATTCTCTGCTCTAGTCCTAAGATGAGTCATTTATCCACGGAGCCCTACTGGTGTTGGAAACACATTGCCAGGCTCTGAGGGGCAATTTCTTTATAAAAGGTGTTAGTATATGTCTAATTCTGAGTTTTGTTTTTCTTAAGCAAGCTTCCCAGATATAAAGAAAAGCATCAATCATAGCACTTTAAACATTCCAACATTTGCTTTCCATTAGTGCTGCCACAGTGGAGTGTGTTCCTGTGGGTGGTATTTATGGGCCAGCGATCCACATGCATCATCTCATTCACTCCTCTTAGTGGTGCAGAAGTTATTACTGTGCGCCACTCACACATGAGAAAACCAGGCCGACAGACAAGTCGCCTGTCCCAGGTCACACAACGTTCACGCAGGCAACATAAACCACTCCTCCTGAGGGTTCCAAACTCTACAACCTTACTTGTTCCCTTTACGCATTTATCTACTTCCAGCACAAACCATTAAAAAACCACTGATGACACACTGGATGATTTACACTATCTGCACCAAACAGAGAGCTATCAGGAAAAACTTAGATATTTTACACACAACTAAATTTATTTCACTTATAAGACTTCATTCTAAATTATTTTTTGTGAATGTGAATAAGACATTTTATGAAACAGCAAGAGATATGTCAGGGGTCTTATTATTGTTGTTATACTTGGTAAAATAAAGGTGGTCACCCTGTATCGATCGCTCTATCCACTCTCACATGGCTTTTCAAACTGAACTCTGAATGGTCAGTGGCCTACAATAAAAACCTCAGCTTCTTAGCATGGTACACACAATGCCCTATCCATCTGCCCCTGCACTGGAGGCAGCACTACCAAGCTACTTTTTCAAACTAACTCATCCCAGAAATGGACCCTCTCTCCCATTCCCTGGGTAAACAACTGACCAGGCGATAGAGAAGGAGACAAAGTAGGGAGGGAATCCGATAGTCTAGGGTTACCACTAGGATAAAGGACTACGGATGCTTTAGTGGGGGTGTCTAATATGAAAGTCACAGCTGTGGCAACAGCAGTGGAGGCAATAGCAATTACTGCGGGCTGCCCCTAGTGCAAACAGCCCCATTGGGGATCCAGAAGCTGGGCTTGGCAGCCGGTCCAAGCATGCTGCCTGTAGGCACCAGGCAGGCCCCACCAACAGTAGGAAGGCCCACCCTGCCCCCAGTGTGGGCTGGCCCCTGGGCTCTGGCAGTGGTTTCCCTGGCCCACAAGAAGCCAGCCTTGGGGCTCCAGTAGTGGAGGTGACTCCCAAGCTCAAGCTCCAGGTTCGGGGTACTAGGAATTGTGCTGGACCTGGCTGCAGCAGCTCTGAGCAGAGGAAGCCATTACCCACCAGGCCAACAAGGTGGGCTCCTAACAGGAGCACCCAAAAAAACTCCTAGGACCTGTGTCCCAGGAGGCCTGCCCAGCACTGATAAACCTGACCCCACTAAGGGGTGCCAGGTGCAGTGAGTCTCTGGTCCCACTGGGGTCAGCTCGAACAGTGGCTCATCCAGGCCCAAGGATGACCAAGGCAGGTTGGGTCTGAGCAGGAGCTGGGATTTTCCCTTTTGAATCTGGCACTAAGAACATGAGTAAACCAATCAGGTTCAAGCGCTCCAGCTACTTCTAAGGTGGAGTTCATTATGCAGATTAAAATAGAGCAAGTTAACTGGTACTTAACCAGCACCAAACAAGATTGAAACCTGGTCTAATCAGGCTTGTAGAGTGGTGACCCTGAACAGGATATATGGCAGTGCAGGAGCTACCTTGATTCATTCAGCAGACAATCTCCACGATTTCTAAGACTTCAGAGAGATCCACATATTTCCAGACCTCTGTACATCTTCAGACCTCCACGGGCCTTCGCAGATACCTGGCCATTGCACCTGCCCCACCTCTGGCATCACCTGCAAAGAGCACCCACCTGGAGCCCACGTCCCTAGGAGGGCTGTTTGTTGTTGGCTGACAGCTCACAAACAGCTGTAACACTGGTGTCCCTGACACCACCTCCTGGTGACCAGTGCTGACTAAATACAGCAGCTCAGTGCTAAGCAGCGCTGCTGACCAGTGTCAGGCCCTCTTGTGTCCAGCCGCTTTAAGAGCTGTTCACAGCTTCTGATCACCTGGCACCACCTCCTAGTGCTGCTGCCTCTAGCACTGTCCACTGTGGCATCTGGTGCTGTCTAGTCCAGCCTTCTGTGGGTTGCTACAGTGTCACTCCAGCAACTCCACCTGTGACCAGCTGCCACCGTGAGCTGGATCCAGGCCCACTGCTTACTAGTGTGCCACTACTCCAAGCTCTCATGGGGACATCACCATCATGCATGAAAGTCTCTGTTTTGGACTACTGAACACAGTGGACACAATCTGGGATGAGAGAGCTAGTACCCTAGCCTTAGAAACTCTTTCCCCAACCTCCCACTTCTTGATAAAATCCCACTGCTGTTGCATGAGAGACCCCACAGTGACCTGTCACTCTCCTTGGCACTGTTTTAGTGACAATTATCTGAGGAGGTATGAACCCACTCCCCTGAATCACATACAGAGTTACCTCAATTTAAAAAAAAAAAAAAAAGCCCAAAACTTGGGTTATGGAGTTCTAATTCATGTTTTAATAATATCTCTTTAAATACTTTCCATTTTTAATTATTCCCTATGGCAACTTTTAAAAATGGCACAATTCCACAACCAATGGAACATAAGCCAGTTTTATCCTAATAGTAGGGCAGAAGCAGGAGGCCGACAGCACAGCTTGCCTGAGGGAGGACTGGTCTGAGTCCAAGGCACTGCTTCTCTCTGTAGCCACCACCCCCAATAAGAGAAAACCTGAAATCTTCCTTATCTGTGTTTCAAAGCTTCCCTGCCTACTTATGAGGCTGCTGGGAAGATCACAAAACAAAAACATACAGGAAAGTGTTTTGAAATTACTAAAATACTCTACACTCAATCGTGGCACAACATTTGTCAGACTGTTAATGGGCCATTTGACTGACTGACTGACTGACTGACTGACTGACTGACTGACTGACTGAGGTACATTCAAATGTGACACCGCAGGGAGCTGCTTTTAATTCACGTTTCCTTCTATATTTGCAGCTTCTTTGGGTAGAATTTCTAAATGCTTCTAAATTTGAGTTCCAGGTAACAGTGACCAAGGACGCAGGTGATGTTAAAGGAATTAGAGTAAGATCTTGTTTTAAACTCAGATCCTCCAGGTTTTTTCCATGGCCTTTAATAGAAACAGTCAACCCCGATATTTATTTTGCCCGGTAGTTTAAAAAAAAACATATCCCAAATACAATAACTTGAGACAATACTACTTTTAAATAACACACTTTCAAATCCCCGAAAGACAGGCTCTAAAAGAGGTCACTTCAGAACATTAATTATTTAACCCCCCTGCCCAGGTGTTGAGTTCCTGCAGCAGCTAACCTGAATATAGCATTCTGTAAGAAGGGATGATGAAATCAAAAGGAATACTATCAATATAAATTTTAAAGTCTCAACTTGAAAATCTAACAGAAACATAGCATCTTTCAGAATGTCCATTTTCAGCAAACTGAACCAAATGTGGTTTAAGAAGATGGATATACATGTGTTAATAACCCACTACAAAACAAAAACAGAACAAATGAGCTGGATGTGTGCCAATTTCCCCAGAGTAGCGACAAATGAACACTTGGTGTTGTGCACGATTTTACTCTCTCATACCCGTCTTCAGTTGAAAGATTTAGAAATATCCTTTAGAGTCAACAAATTAAAAGGCTGCCCAGAAAGAAGCCCTTCCCTTAAGAAAGCAAGGCAGTGACACAGTAGCTCCCATCACAACACTGCATTCTTCCTTCAAGCACAGCCCTTGCTCACATAGAGCTCTTTCATTTCATTGCTGTTCCCAACTGGTAAAACCTCCATGGAGAGACGGAAGGCTCATCATTAAGAGTTGTAAACAACACTTCACCTTTCATTTTTAGTTCCATTTTAGCATTTAAAAGATGCAAATCTTTAAAAAGGAAGGGAAAATTTTGAGCAAGGATTCTCAAGACAGAAACAGCATCCCTGCACCACTCTGGCTTATGTGTTTTCCCTCTTATCCCCTATTCAGGAACCTTTAGAATTTCTAGCCAGCAAGCTCCTTTCAAGACAGCAAGCTTATATTTATTGGCAAATGTCCTCTAACTACAAAGAAGTTTATTTTCAAAACCTACAAACTGTAAACACAGGAAGACAGAAAAAAACTAAGAGCACATGAAACAAAGGCTGATGAAAATACAGTTAAGCTCTCTCTCTTATGAGTACTTTCCGCAGAGATGAACATTTATGGGAACATTAGCGGTGCTCACAATTTTCCCTACCTAAATGCAAATACTGATAGCAATTATTTTCCTTAGTTTCAGCTACAATTTTTAGTTCTCACATCAATCATAAAAGATCTTAAATACTTTATTTATTTCCTAGGTAATCAGGCATAATTATACTTTCCAGACTAGATAAGAACAGCCTACCTTTGCCAGTGGTCATGGTTGTCAGTGATCTCGGTACAAATAAAAACACTGCTCTGAAAGCTATACCTACTCGCAGCAACTTAAGCATCAGCAAACTCTCCACCCACACGACTTCTTTGGTGTGATCCAGCACCAATGACAACTGCCACCCTGTTCCAAAATAAAAGCCTAGGATATATAGAATAGTGATTTTTTTTTAAATGGGGGGTGGGGTTAGAGCCCTTTCTCCATCTGACTTTACTCATGTGAGAGAGCCTTCTATAAAACTGTCATCAAAAATTTTTGGAATTGTCTAAATTATCCAACCTTAAATAAGAAAATGCCAAAGAGCAATCTTATTCCCACATAGCAGATAAAGTATGCTGTCAGTTGCTGCTTACACTGTTATCAAAAACAGTCTCTTTTCTATTTTAGGTGGTCTTAACAGCACAGCTTGGCACCAGCGTCAACACCATAACATGGTCTCCTGCATCTGTGATTGTGGAAATATTTTCTGAAGATTCTGAACCAGAATCCCAAACCTTGTAATATGCAGAGTCTATTAACGGAGGGAAGACCTATTATCAGAACCTGGTTCACTCAGTCACAAGATAATAATGGCTTGGCTTCTTAGTAAAGGAAAAACAATTCACCTTTCAATAAATGCACTGTCTTAGTTCTAGGCAACTACTTAGCTCTCACCTAGCAATTCTATTTGTTTCCAGCTTAAGCGGGTATTTCTCATTTCTGACTTAGAAGTGATATTAAAAATCATAATTTTTTTTTAGTAAAAATGCATGAGGCAGGATGTGTTTGGGCAGCAGCAGGCCACCCTAAATGCCCTAATCATTAGGGCCAATGATGTCTAGTTTATAGATACTAATCTATAAATACTGTGTCTTTATTTTGGAATTTTCATGGACTCCACCAACATGATATTTTCATCCTCCCTTCATAAACACATTAGCTTTACTTAAAAAACTCAAAAACATGCACATTTTTAACCAAATTAATGTCCACGGGCCTCACATCAATCAAAACCAATTAAAGATCATTAAGTGGCTGCAGATAAAGGACATGACTAGTCTGTAATTATTGGCTCTTTCATGCTTAAAATCCAATTCTCCCAAGAGCATAAGCACATCTGCATGATTAGAAAAACCTACAAAGAAAATAATTTGCTTTTTGAAACCCATGGAAGGAAAAACTATAATTTTTGCTTCAAGGGGTTTGCTAATTACATGGAGATAGGAAAAAAGAGAGAGAGAAAAAGAAACATCTAGAAAACAACATATTTTTAACTCCATAATCTTGCCATTCAAAGCCAGAAGGCCTTTGGGTAACCTAGCAACACAAAAGAATCATACAGAGATGATGTATTTGATTTGAGAAAGAATGCTCAGTGACAACTGCTACTCAGCTGCTTTTTCACTGCTGTTTTAGTCACAGTTCTTACACTTACAAAAAAATCAAGTCCAAGGAGTTCATATAAATATAATGCCTTAAAGACCTTAGGACATAATTTGAACCTGACAAGAAATACAACCCAGGATGAAACACCGTTTCTTCCCTAAGAGTTGTCATTATAGTAAGTTTCTTCCAACTTAGCTCAAATCCAGACTTTTTGTTTCTTACTCGAAAAAGCCCTGTCAGTGACAAATAACGGAAGAATAGAAAACAGATTTCATCAAAATGTAAAACTCTGAAACACCAGAGTGAAAAAAATAACCCATAAAATGGGGGCTGCAAATCACATAGCCAGAGTACATAAAGCACTAACAATTCAACAACAACAAAAAAAACCCAGTTTTAAAATGAATAAAGTATTCACATAGAAATTTTTCCAAAGGTGATCTAAAAATGGTCAAGACACATGAAAATATGTTCAACATCACTAGTCATTAGGGAAATGCAAATCAAAACCACAATGAGAAACCACTTCATATCCACTAGGATGACTGTAAATGTAAAAATGGAAACTTTTTGTGGAGGGTTTTGTAGGAGAAAAGGGGGAAACCTCTGTAGAAGAGACTTTGGCAGTTCCTCATCAGGACAAACATAATTACGTAACGTTACGATATAGCAATCCTACCTGCAGGTATATAATCAAAAGTTCTGAAAGCAGGTGTTCAAACAAAAGTGTTCATAGCAGCACTATTCTAATAGCCAAAGGATAGAAATAATTGAAATAATCACCAATAGATGAATGGACGCACAAAATATGGTCTATCCTCACAATGGAGCCCCACAACCAATAAAGTGATGGTGGCACTGCGGCATGTACAAACCTTAAAAATAATAATGGCAGTGAAAGAAGACAGTCACAAAGACCACATTGAGATACTCCTTAGCAGAAATGTCAAAATAGGCAAGTATATGGATAAAGCAGGTGAGTGGTGCCTTTGGGGATGGTCAGAGATAATGGAAAGTAACAGCAAAGGAACACAATACCATGGGAATGGTTTCACGTATTTGTGAAGAAACTAACAATGAGTGAGTTATATACTTTAATTGGGTGATGGCATGGTTTGTAAATCATAGCTAAATAAATAAGTCTTTTTAAAAGAATACTATTATTAAAGAAAATTAATATACATTCAATTTTAAATGCTCACCCTAAAATAACCCAAAACTAAAAAAAATACAAGACAGTTATTTTTAACAACGCTTTTATTTCAAAAGAGAATAGATCCTTTAGAATGGAGCAACTGGAGACAAAACCTATCCTTCCGAGCAACAACACGTCCAGGTATTGTGCTAGGAGTTTTACATACAACCTCATATACTCTGTACCTCTCTACAGGGTGGTCACTCCATTTTACATACGAAGAAACTGGATCACAGGAGTTAATCTGCCAAAGTCACATAGCCAAATGACAGAGCAGAGAATTCTTTCCTAAGGAGAAAAAGATGGCCACACTTACTTTCAAAGCAGCCCTCTTTTAGATTCTCTCTGACACCGACTGCCCTTTCCTTCCTGTGAGGGGAAGTAGGCAGCCACATGGCAAAATTAACTATTACCACCAATGCCAAACAGAGTTACCATTTGTTAAATGGATACCTGTCAATGACAACCTACTGAATTTTCCACAAGTGGGTGTTTAAGCAACACTGAGAGACATTAACAGATACTTTCTGGGGTGAGCACAGTGCTAATCAAACCAGGCAGCCTTCAATTCATCAGAACCCCTCTCCCAAAGGCTGTTTGGGAACCTGGAAACCAGCCTCTTGCTGCCATTCTCTCTGTGATTCAGTCCTTCCTCTGCTCCAACTCTTAACTCCACGTCCCACTGGTACTTGTGGGACTTAAGTGCCCACAGTGTTAAAAAGCAGAACACTAAAAGTGTCTGGGTAGCCGAGACACAGAGCACTCACACATGTACTCATTGTTATTGAGAGATGACAAAGAGGAGGATCACAGTCCCACGTGCTGTTGTTGCTTCACAGGCACCACCCACATTGCAAACTTTGGAGATGCTGCTCTGGGCTGGAGAAGGGGTGCGCTATTAGAGAACTATAGGAGGGATGTAGAGTGATCATTACTAGTAAGAGCCTGACACCTCCCCATGAAAGAACAGCTAGAGTCTCAACTGGTGGGAAGAGCCAGGTTGGATCACTTGTGTTTCTTCACAGAAGAGGCTCTTAGAGCTCGCTTGATGTGATTTGAAATTGCAGCCTTACCCCTACACAAAACGAAACAACTAAAAACTCTCACTAGCCAGAGCTTCAGCACCTGGACCTTAAAAATAGTAGCAAGTGCCCTAGGATAATGCTCCATTCTGGAAAAACAAATAAAGTAATTCCAGTTTATGGTTCTGTCTCAACTGTAATTCTCACCTAGCGCTACATGATACTCATCACAGCCTGGAGACTGTGGCCAAGAAAAAACGTTAAAGAAGTTGGCCTAGAAGAGGGAATCACTGTGGATCTCCAACACAAAATTCAACAGTATTTTTACAGGCCAGCACTGAATAATCCAAACATGGAATTAAGAAAATAATTCCATTTACAATCTAACCGAAAATCCTGCATGAATAAATTTAACAAAATTAGTGGAAGATTAGTACACTGAAACTACAAAACATTGCTGAAAGATCTAACTTGAAAGGTGTCTTATGTTACAAGATTGAAAGACTTAATATAGTTAAGATAGTAATACTCCTCAAACTGATGAGCAGCTTCAGTCTCTATCAAAATCAGAGCTGCTCCTTTTAGCAAACATTGACATTTTATAAAAACTGATCCTATAATCTTTATGCAAATGCACCCAGAATAGCGAAGTCAATCTTGAAAAGAAGAACTGAGACTCTTAACTTGTAAATACCAAATCAAACTACAAAAAGCTTATCATCAAGACTGGGTGATACTGACATAAGAATAAATACACTAAATGAATGGTATAGATCTGATAGTTCAGAAATAAATCCACACGCTTATTAGTTGATTTTTGAGGAAAAGGAGGACAATCCAATGGAGGAAAATATAGTCTCTGCAACATACAGAGCCTTGAAAACTAGATTCTCCACATGTAAAACAACAGAGTTGGGTATCTACCTCAAGCCACCTACAAAAATTAACTCAAAATGGATGGAAAGCAGACATTTGGTAAAGATCATAATATATATACAAATGTCAAATCATAAAACTGTACATTTGATATCTGCATAATGTTTTAGACCAGTATTATTTAAAGAAAAAAAAGGACACAAATGTAAGCTCTAAAACGATAGAACGCTTACAAGAAAATATTTCATGACCTCAATATTTTCATGACTTCAAATTAGGGAGACCTTAAGTTTCTTAGCTATGGCAGCATAAACACAAATAATGAAAGAAAAACAGATAAACTACTACATCAAAATTTAAAACTTTTCTGCTACAAACAGCAGCAACATGAAAGTGAAATAAAAGCCCAGAGATGGAAGAAAATATTTTCAAATCACATAATGATCAATCAGACTTTTTATCCAGAATATATAAAAAAATTCTTAAGACTCAACAATAAACAATTAACCATATTAGAAAACTGGCAAAGGATTTGAATAGACATTTCTCCAAAAAGATATATAAATGGCCAATAAGCGCATGAAAGATGTTCAATATCATTAGTCATTAGGAACCACAAAACAAAATTGCAATGAGATACCACTTTATATCCACTGGGATAACTAAGATGAACAATAAAAAGCTTTGATGTAGACGAGAATAAATTTAAAGTTTCATGTGTTGTTCATGACAGTGTAAAATGATACAGCTATTTTTTTATACTAAAGCAGCAGTAAGTCAAAAGATTAAATAAAAGGTTACATTGACCTTGCAATTCTACTGCAAGGTATATATACAAGAAATAAAAACAAATGTCCACATCAACACTTTACACAAGTATTGGCAGCAGCAATTATTCCTCAGAACAATCAAAAAGTAAAAATACAACCCAGACAATCATCAACTGATGTGTGGATAAACAGCATGTGGTATAGTTTATAAAATGAAATATTATCCAGTCAAAAAAAAGGATAAAAGACACATACTTGCTACCATGTGGATGAGTCTTGAAAAAATTATGCTAAGAGAAAGAAATCATAAGCAAATAGCCATATGTTGTCTACTTTTATTCATTTAAAATGTCCACAATAGGCAAATCTGTAGGTACAGAGAGTATGTTGCGAGGGATTGGAACAAGAAGGAAATGGGGAGTGAATGCTAATGGATATATAGGTTTTCCTGAGAGTGATGAAAATAATCTGGACTTATACAATGGTGATAATTGAACAACGTTGTGAATAAGGAAAAAACCACTGAATTGTACACTTAAAGAAATAAATTTTGGTAAGTGAATTATATCTCACTATTTAGAATATGTGATTTCCTGCCCCCAAAAAATCCAACACCCCTTTGTGATAAGAAAAACAAAACAAAAAACACTAAGAAAAACAGGAATAGATGAGAACTGTATTATCTTGCTAGAGAACATCTATAAAAAATTTAGTTAAACTTAGTAGTGAAGACAGGGAATGTCTACTCTTGCTATTTTCTAAGTTTACATAGTTTTGGAAGTTCTAGCCAGTGCAGTAGGGCAAGGACAAGAAATAAGTATGCAGATCTGAGAAAGATAAAGCTGTTCCTACTGGCACATGATATAACTGTCTGCAGAAAATCCCAAGGAATCTACAAAAGCTCCTAGAACGAATAAGGAAGTTTAGAAAGTTTACAGTTTAAGCTGTGTAAAGAGCAAGCTGGAGAAGCAGAGAGAGGGTAGATAGGTTGAGAGAGGAAGAGCAGGCAACCCAGAAGAGTTAAGAATGGTTACACTGGGAATCATTGTGAGGGCAGGAGGTGGGGAACAATTAAACTGGCTTTATTCCACTGCCACGGCAGTTTCTCTGTGCCATCGGAAAAATTTAGCGAATAGCAAAGAAGGAAGCTACATAGTTTATGTTTTGACAGTTAAAGAAACATGGTACTAGTCTTTCAAAGTTATTGTAAAGTGACCAAATTTATTTGGATTAGAATGTCTTAAATTTTTAATACATGTCTTTAGATTATTCTATGTTGACTCTAACAATTTACATAGTGTTGCTGCACAGATATAGTAAAAAGCTGAAATTATACACCTGTAATAAATTTTAGTTAAGGCTTCCTTACTATCTTGCTATTTTAACTCTTAAAAAGAAAAACAGTTTTCATCCTCAACCTTACCCCGTTATCACAAATACATATATACGTACATACATACGTACATAACACATACATATGTACGACACACACAAGTGAGCAAATTTGGGGGTGATATTTATACCTAAACATTTAGAATAAAATGCTGCTTGTGATACATCTGATGCCACAGAACTTTAATATGACTGACATTTAAATTGATTTAATAGTACTGATGATCACGATATCATGACCACTGAATCTCAGCGTGTATACATATATCCCCTCTAAGCATGGCCTTCAACATTAGATGTGGTCCTTCTCAAGGTCAGCAATAACATGAGGTTCTGCTTCAGAGTTATAGTACCATCTATGAAGCACAAACCTACTCTTCTACCACCATCATCCCCTTGCCCAGTACTTTGTATCCTAGTGCCAACAATGTGCAAAAACACACACTGAAAAGTAACAGCAAATGTTTAGAATGGACTGGGGTGCTCTGCGCATGCTCATGGCCAACCCCACTCAACAATGGAGCACAACTTCAAGGCCAGAGTTTTGGCCCCGGCTCTACCAATGATGCACTTTCTAAAGTATATATGAAAGTATATGCTCAAGTAGGGAGGCGATTTACAGAAATTATGCCATGGTTAAAATTACCTATAAAGTATTCAGTTGTAGGAAAATTACATACAAGAGAATTATTCAGTTTTTCTTTTAATATCATGTTTTTACAAATATGAAAAAGAAATAGAAGAATAAGAAGGAGGGTTAATGATGGCATTTTAGAACATGTGAAGCACTTTATAAGAAACAAGCTCTCTAAAGCCAAATTCCTTACTGATAATGGTAAATATACAGCAGTGTGTGCGCCCAAAGACCTGGCCTTTGTCCCAGCTCTGCCCTTATGTACTAAATCACTTTAAGGGAAATCACTCAAATATTTTTACTTAAAATATTCTAGTTTTGAAAAGTATGCTAAGATCTAAGATCCCTAGCAATTCTAAAATAGCTATTATGTAATGAGGTATCCAGAATTAGAAAAATTGTTGGCAATTGACTATTTGATGACTTGATTCATATGGTATACACTCTTTTCTTCCTCTTCTTGGGTTCCAAGAACTACCCACTTGCCCTCAAATAGCATAAGTAAAATGAAAGGAAGAGACACAGCAAGATGGTAAGTCACAATTCAAGTGCCAATTATTATTTTATTTAATGATATTTATTGCATTTCTACTACATGCCAGGGACTCTTTGAAGCACTTGAAATAAAGGGAATAAAAAAGTTCTTGCCCTCATGAATAAACAAAAAAAAATTTGTAGTGATATGTGCTAAGAAAGGAAATCAAGCCCAGTGAAGGCACTTGGAACACTGAAAGAGTACTAGATGGCCTTTGTAATCCAGTGATACTGCACTCAAATCTGAATGGAATGAGGAAAAGGGGCATAATGACACCTGGGGACAGATATTTCAAGCACAAAGAATCATAAACACAAATATTTTGAAGCAGGAGAAGCTAAAAATGTTCAAAATTAGAAGAAGACTAGTGAGAGCCCACAGAACTTCTGGAAAGAACACTGTGAGATGACATCAGAATGGTGGTCAGCAGGAGATGTCGCAGGACATGGTGAGCCCTATTGTGTGGGTCTCTGTGTGGTGGGAAACCACTGTCAGATTCTAAACAGGGGATTAACACCACTTGAGTTACAGTCAAAGGATCATTCTCATCACTCTGAAAACTAGACGTCAGGTATCTGGGAAAGAGGAAACTGGTTTGGAGGACACCATGACGGCATAGGTAAAATACCAAGATGGTTTGCACTCAGAAGAGGGCAGCCATGGCAGTAAGAAGGACCAGGATTCTAGATGTATTTTTAAAAGTAAAGTCAACACGACCAGCTAGTGGATTCAATGTAAGTTATGAAAAAAAGTCAATGACAACTCCCTATTTTCTGGCATGGGGAAAGGGGTAAATGAGGTTAAGGGCGAAGACCCAGACCCTCTACAAAAATATCAAATTTAACAGTTCATAAAGTACACAGGCATTACCAACACAAAACTGAAACGGTAAAAATAGAGGGATTACTTTTGCTACTCACCATTTGCAGATTGTATCATGTTTCCAGATTTTTGTACTTCATCAAATTTTGTAAATATTACATTCAACCTGTATTAAAATACATGTAAATTATTTTCCATCACTGTTTACAGTCACTTATATTAAAACACTAATGTGAACTTGAGTCCCACGCCTCCCCACCAAAATAAATTAAGTGATATAAATCTATCTAAAGATAAAAAATAGTAATTACATTAGTAACACTAGCTAGAGTCAACAATAACTGAACTTTTACTATGGATCGATCAAGCACTGACCTAAAAGTTCAATCTCAAAAGATCTCATTTCATCTTAACAGCCATGTAAGGAATTCTCATCCCCATTTTACAGATGAGAAAATCGAGACCTCATAACTTCATTAAGATTAGCTAACACAGTTAAATTGTTAGTTAGGATGACAATGCCAGCCCTGAGAGTGAGAATACAAAACCCATGCTAACACTGTGTTAAAATTTCCATACAAAATATATATACTACAAAAAGTTATACTTTCCCTATTTTTAAGCACAGCCTAGATTACTTAGGATATTTTCAAAATGCACTGATAGTAGAATACAAGGGCTTTTCTGTGACCTATGCTTAACACAAAAGTGCTGTAAGTAATTTCTCTAGAAGCAAATTTTGTGACTGGGTAATCTTTAGCTTCAACAAATCTACATGACATTTATTTTCTATTAATGGGTCGTTTTCTCTTGACATTTAAATTGAAGCAAAACTCCTTAACCAGTCAAAATATTCCATCCTAACGACACAAAAAGTGAGAGGAAAATTAGGAGCGAGGTAGTAAGAAAAATAAGGCTTTCTGAGCAAAGATACAGATACACTGGAATACTTTGTATAGGGTGAGGTTTCAAAGCAATGTACTTCTACAGTCAAACCTATGCCATCTACTTCAGAGATGAGTCAGATATTTTAGTAGCAATTCTTATAAAGCAAGCTGCCATACAAGTTCTAATGATTTCAAACATGTTTTCCCAATCAGAGTGAAAGCTTCCTGAGAAGAAATAGGAATTACATTCTTTTGATATTCTGGAAACCAAGCACTATGTTATGCAGGGTAGTTACATCACCTGTGTGAGAGAGCCAGTGCCTAATCTTATCCTGCTAGAGTAGAACTTTAGCTATTTCATTCATTCTGGTCTTGGGCTGAACACTGAGCTAGCCAGATGCTGAATGCATAAAGTTCCTACTCTCTACAGCTATTTGTTTCTATGTCATTCTATTTTACACAGAACGTTACATTCAAAGTTACAGGGGAGCCAAATACATACATCAGCAAACAGAGGTTAAAAAAAAAAAACGGGAATGAACTAATCTGATATACTGTCTCTCCCCCTTCCTCTTCCATAACCTTTGCAAGCCATCTTTCCATCTAAGCCCAGATATAACTCAGAATCCTTCTAAACACTACTGCAGGCAGCAACTGCCAGTTAATCAAATTTGGCATTCCATCAAAAGTCTATTTGCCATCTCAGGACCAGATATCAGTAAAACTATCACTCACTTTCAAATTCAGTGGTTACTAAAAATCTGGAAAGATGCCTTAGAGTCAATTTCTTATGATGTTTCCATCACCTTCCCTTTTATAAGTAACAAAGATCTCCAATGGCTTGACAGGCCCATAAATAATATCGCTGTACAGACTGCCAAGGTATGCCCTGACCAAGTTACCACTTTATTGTGTCACAACCATACCCTCTGACATGAGCATGCCTGTACTCTCCCAAGTTAGGGCCAGTCTTTCTCTCTAATCTGCTGTTCCTGAAATTATTGGTAGGGGGCAAGTATTCCTTCCATTCCTGGGAATTAGCAATGACAACAGTGGAAGAATCTTACAGGTCATCTATATGGGGGAATGTCTACTCACTGTGGTCACATTACCATGACTGACAGGCCCAAACAACTAGGAACAAGAACATTAAAAATTCCTGTCATTGGCACCTGTACCTTAATTCAGAATTCTCTGAGGGTGTGTGCCTTTCCCACTGCTTTTATATTGCTGTTCTCTCATTCTCTCATCAACAATACCCGTAACAATGGGTCCTATTAAGTAAGCCACTTTGAGAGATCAGTACCCTGGCTGTAGGAGAGTCGAACATCAACAACGTATTCCTCATGAACAGCTTTTGTCTAGCAATTCTAAGCACAGCAGTATAGAATGCCTGTCTCTGGAGCTATCGACTTGCACAAGTCTAAAGGGTGAGGCTTACACATTCAGAGACAGTGAGTACATCACCAGTGATTACCTTCTGAAGTCACTGACTTCCTTTCATTTTTTTACCTTAACTTTTTGGATCTTAAATTTGAAAGTTCTTTCATAGTTTGATAAATTACTAATACCTTTTCCCAGGTTTTTCTGACTTTGAATTTTATATTCAACTCTGTGAGCCAACTGATGTTTATTTCACTATATGATTAATATGTATTATCCTTTCCTACAATGTTTTATAATATAAATTAAAATAATTTCCTAGAAGCAAATAGTAGCATCTCAACACTCTCCCCACATACACTCAGAACTCCTAATTAGCATCTCAGTCCACTACTCTTTCTTGTTAAACCTGGTTGCTTTAATTTTGCACGTTCATATTGACAAATTCTGCTCTCCAGTTATCTGTCACTGGGCAGTTAGGCTGGAGTTCTATGAATGGCAATTGTGGCTAATGCTGCTAGGAAGATTTCATATTAAATTTCATATTCTTTGTTGTCTACTCATTTTCATATCAGCATTAATCACAACAGCCAAATGTGGAAGCCACTCAGTGCCCATCAAGAGAGGAATAAACAACAAAATGTGGGGGGGGGGGGTATGTGTGTATAACAATTTTATGCAGCAATAAAAAGGAATGACTGAGGTTATAGTATGGTTTGACCCTAAAGTAAGTTAAAGAAATCCAAGATTATTTTGTGTGAATTTATGTGTATGAAATGTCCCAAACAGGTAAGTCCACAGATATTAAAAGACCAGTGGTGGCCAGAGGGGAGGAGGAAATGGGGAATGACTGTACACAGATACTAGGTTTCTTTTGGGGGGTGATGAAAATATCCTAAAACAAGATAATACTAAGGGCTGCAGAACTTTGTGAATATAATAAAAACCACTCTTGTTCATTTTAAAAGATTATGAATTCTATTTCAAGAAGCAAAAAATGAAAACACTACTATAAAAGGGACTATACAGTTGTTTTTTTTTAAAAAAAGGAAAAGCTTATAAATCAAGGACCTGACAGAATGGTTGGGAGATGAATTGGAGAAGTTCTCCCAGAAGACAGCTAAATTGAACATTTAAATGAGGGAGAAAAACAAAAAAGAAGATCAAAGGACTTGTCTAAACAGTCATAACATATTTTTAGGAGTATCTGCCAGATGAAACAAGAGGTTCCAGAATGAAAGGCCCTTCAAGAAATGAAAATAATTTCATGTAAGACCTATCATGTCACAGTTTCAGAGAATCAGTTACCTACACAGGATGAAGAATCAGAATGACTTTGGATTTCCCAACAAACACAGCAACAGCCCAAACACAATGGGTAACACTAGCTTTAACATTCAGGAAGAAAATTATTTCTAACCCAGATTTCTAAATCCTGACAAAAAGTCAGTCTAGAGATACAGATATTCTCAAACTCAAGAAAATGGTCCACCTCTACCCCTGTTCTTAGAACGCTACAGAAGGACACACAAACTAAAATGAGAGAGAAGACCAAGAAAGGACATGGTCTCCAAGAATAGCACACCACCTGCAGACAGAGGAAAAGCCAAGAGGAAGCTAAAGAGACATGCAAGAAGGTACCAGAAGACAGTGAAAGCAGCCAGTTCAGACAGATAGAACACTCAAGAAGATTTACGCAAACGGGCAACACACAGACAATACCGTAATACGTCAGTATGTAGAGACGTACAAATCCAAGTAAGACAATTACTAATTTCATGGATTATGAGGGGAAAAGTACTCAATTCCACCACACTGAGCTGTGAATAGCAATCACAGTAAACTTAATCACATTAAAAAGTGGCTATATTTGGTGGGTACAGAGATAATAGGCACACATGGGCAAAGTTAGAAGAAAAGACGGCTGAAATTTACCCTTCATATGGAAAGTAAAATTTTTATTGTGACAAAAAACTGAGAAGTAGCAACACAAGCATGGTATTTAGAGAGAGAGCAGTACAGAAGAGTCAATAAAAATAGCTAACAGCACATGCCCCTGAGGGATGGGAAATGGCACAAGGGATAAAATTGCCTTTTTCAATGCATCTTACAATCAAGTCAACTATGTCTGTATAAATGACTGACAAAAAAATAAAATTTCAAAATGAGAAAGTACTTTTCTCATATGCTTCTGCTTTGGTCCTCTCTGTTACACTAGAGCTTTATTAAGCTTAAAATTTAAAAGTTTCAATTTTCTCCTCAAATACAATACAAGCATTCATATATCTAACAGTCAAAGTTTATCTCTTTTTTAAACAGGCTGAAATAGCTAAACAAATTATTATGAGACCTGTTCAAAACTGTTGCAAGGTAAGCTTGCCAAACAGTCACAATGCATCATGGCATGTGTTAGTGCTGTTATCTTTAGGTTTAAAGTAGCGGCTGTTACAACAGCTTGGTTCCCAAATGAAGATCCTAGAAATATAATACCAGTGGCCTTATTTCTAAAACTCTAAAAACCAAAATGTACATGATGATATGTCAGTGAAAGTCAAAACATGTTGAAAGTGTAAGTTCACAAAAAGAAACCATGAAGAATTATAGCTGATCTAATGACATTTGGGTGCCAGGCAGGCCTCGCAGATACACAACTATGGCACCTTTCAATGGCTCAAAGTTGTGCACTTACTTTCTGAACATGCATGAACTGTGAAAAAAATACATGTTAAATGTTTTAAGTGCAAATATGTGTTAAATCATAAATGTAAAATGGTCAAATACTATGCTGGCTGAAGCTCACAGCTTAGCTAGGCCAAGAAGTCATATGAATGGAGAGAGGCTGTCACTTGAAGATTTTGTAATATCTCTAACTTCTTGCTCCATATGACTTTAACCACCAGATGCAAGACTTAAATTACAACACATGACCCAAAAGCATAATTGGGTTGTAATTCAATAAATGTTCAATGTATAAGTCTCTTTTCCCAACTGTGAAATGGACAAAGAAAACTACTGTTCAAAGGAGATGGTCACTAACGTGAAATAAGACATTTTAGCTAATATTACAATATTCTTTTTTCATTATAGATTTCTTAGAGATATAATTAATCTTGTCAAAGATAAAAGTCACTCAATGAAAAAACTCGTAAGAGGACATTTTTATTCCAGGACCAAGTCCAGGTTTTAGAAAGCATTAAGCAAATTCTACAATACTTTACTAATCCCATGGAATATTGCTAAACTGAAAAACCTGTAATTACATGACTATCTACAACCACCAAAAAATCTGTAATAATGTAACAGAATCTAGAATATTCAAGAATCTCACTTTGCCACTTGGAATCATATTTATCAGATACTGAATTTCCCCCCAAAAAAGGTATGATTCTTTAAAAGTCTCATTCCAGGGCCTCATGGTGGCACAAAGGGTTGAGTGCCATACTATGAAGCATCTGCAGCACAGCAGCACGAGTTTGATCCCTGGCCAGGGAGGGAACCCACATGGTGCAGCAGATCTCACCCACTGCTCCCCTCAGCAGTACATAATTGTACACTGCAGTACACTTCAGTCAGTCTGCCTGTTCTGCCCCCCGCTCTGTCTCTGGTGAATCCTCTCACCTCCCGCTCCTCTGACCTGTACCCAGCTGGTATGCATAAATAAACAAGTCTTTAAAAATAAATAAAAGTCTCATTACCTTTGGACACATATTTAACAAAATTAAGTAGACAGTCAAAGACTCTGACCCTCATAGCATATTACATGTTAGGTAACTGTCTTGTAAAAATATAACGGAACATGAAGTTTTGGCTCCGTTGACCAGAGTAAAGTTTTAAAAGAATGAACAGCCCAGTTCTCCAAGTATCGTGTCTGCTAAAACTCCACAACAACAGTTGTAGAGGATTTGGGTCCATTTCTCTACTATCACTCACCCCATTGCTCTAAAATCTTCTTTCATAGGAATTTAGATAACATGAAATGGAAGAAATCCTCATTCTTATTTACAGAGACCAAAAGTCTCTAATAGTTTGTTTTCAATATACATTTTTGTAAAGGAAGGTGGTACAGAAAGAACTGGGAACACTGCTGCAGTCTAGAAGAAGATTCTATTTTTTTTTTTTTACTTATTTATGCATGCAAGAGCTGGGTGTGCATGCCAGAGGTACGGGGAAGTGAGAAGATTCACTAAAGACAGAGTAGGGAGCAGACAGGCAGATTAACTGAAATACACTGCTGAGGGGAGCAGTGGAAGAGATGGAAGAGGTCTGTTGCACCATGTGGGTCCCCTCCCTGGCTGGGGATCAAACTCGCACTTCAGTGGCTGTGGATAGCTGCTTAGTGCTGAGACTTAACCCTTTGTGCTACCAGGGAGGCCTATAGAAAAAAAGATTCTAAACCCAGCTCTGACATCAACTGCCTCTAGTTTCTTACCCAATTCACCTTCTGTGTTGGAGGCCCCCAAGACCACCCCCTACTTTAGTGTTTCACTAGGAGGACTAACAGGATTCAGTGTGTATTCACACTCACACCAATGATTATTAGAGCAAAATGAGAAAAAGGAAAAATGTGCAAAGGGAACAGATGCATGAGCTAAAGCCCAGAGGAAATCAGGCAGAGTTTCCTAGTCTCTCCTGGTGGAGTGGGGAGAGGTCGTGACAACACTCTCTACCAGGGAAGCTGAGCAAGTCTCAGCACTTGAGGGATTTTACTGGGGATCACCCTCTGCCTCAACACCATAATGCCAGACTTCCAGAAAGCAAGCAAGACTTGAGCACAACATCTGCACGGTACGCACAGTGGGCCACTGTGAACTTACTCTTTGGGAGTGGTGGGAACCCTCTTAGTCCAAGTTCCCAGACACCACACCAGGGCCAAGCCTGCAAGCACAGCTGTCTCAAGGACAGCTCTCTAAGGACAGCTGTCTCAAACATGCTGTATCAGCTCTTTTCGGTACTCACCTCTCTAGATCTGTTTCATCAAGTCATATCCCCAAAATGATTAGCTTGCTTCAAACATCACACAGGATTCCCACTGTGTTAGAGGGTCCATTCATGGCCCAGGGCCGGGAACCCCAGAGTGTGGAAAGGGCTTCACCGCTCAAGGTGTACTTTCAAACCATGATGAGGACTGCATTAGTAAAAGGCCTCTCCCTCCAGCCCTGCTCTGCAAGCTGATGTGGACCCTCCAATTTTTCCCAAGAGAGGATGTTTAGTACTTTTGTCTTTAGCTTTCTCCTAAGTGCTCAACACTAGAAGGCTGAGGTTTATAAAACACAGGAATGAATAAAAAAAGCTCAGTTCTTAGTATCTTTTGCAAAACATGAAAAGTAGTTTTATTCCCATCTGTCACGTGTACACAATACAGGGGCCGTGGTGAGCGCAACACAGGGGTCAGCTATGACTCTTGACAATAAAGAGTTGCCTCACATGTCCGCTCACCAAACCCCTACTGCAGGGCAAAAGGGCCCACTGCTGTGTTACCCTCTAAGGGAGGGAAAACCCAAAGGCTCTGTCTGTTCAATCCTCCACTGCTTATCTAATGCCGAAGCCCAGCCCTGTGCACACACTCTTGTGAAATGAGGTAGAGGCAATTATGAGGCGAGTCAGAAGAGTCTTGGCTCGGACTTTCACTGTATGATCTCTCAAGGCACTTGAGAGCATCTGGCCGTGCTGTTTCCAGGGACACACTGCAGGACAAGAGGAGCAGCCGGGCTAAGGTCTAACTTCCCAGGATTTTCACACCACTTTCTCCCTTAAAGGAATGGGGTGGAGCAAACATTAATTCAGTGTAAGGTTTCTCCATTATAGTTTAAGCTATAGAAAGCCGATCATTATTTTTAAAATTTTGGTAAGGAAGACATTTGTGGACTCAAGTTGGCTTAGAGCTGATAAAATGCTGATTCCCTTACTTTGGCTCCATACAGAGACTGGTATCAATGAACAGAAAACTGGTGTTGCAATGATGTTTTTCAGAATTATTAGTTACATATTTCTATTCAGACTCATTCCAGAAATACTTCATTCATTTAAACAAATATATTCTAAGCTAGTACATCAGGTACTGTGTGTATACAAGATAAAGACCCTTAAGTACCTAAAGAATGCTGAATTTTACACACTAATCCCTTTATTGTACAGGCTCAGATATTGAAAATGTGGCAAGGGACCCGATTAATGTCAGGGCGAGAGAGATAGTCTTAATTCTGAGGAAGCAGAATGGGAGGGATGTGAGTCCCTGGGTTTTTGCTCTGGTCAAGATCTCCAATCCTCTGACCAAACATTCTTGAAATAAAATTACCATGACAAAATGAGTAGAACAATCAAAGATGTTAGCTGAAAAAGAGTCAGGGGTGGGGGAAGGGGCGCGGGAAGAGTAGAAGAAAAGGAAAAAAGTCGGAACTCACCGAGACTGTGGCAATCCTTTTTTACTGAGATCTGCCCTCACACGTTCTCCTACATGTCTGTAAATTTCCACTAAGCTGTTTATTGCTGCATCTCGAACCTAGATGTAAAAGAAGAGAGCTTACAGCTGCTCTGTGTCAGTCCACACCACTTCCTACTGGGCACAATAGGCTAGACAGCACCCCAAATTTATCACTAGTTTAACAATAATGCAACTGCGAATACAACCCTGTCCACAGCACTTCCTGCTGGGACACAATTGGCTATATATACAGCACCCCAAATTTATCACCAATGTAACAATAATGCAACTGTGAACATAACCCCTTAGGTATTTGACTAGATCAGGCATGCGTAACAGTTTTGACTCCAGATACAATTCCAGAGAAAAAATACAGGTTGCATCCCTGTACACATGTGAAAACCCAAATCCCTTAGTTCTTTCCATTCTTTAAGATGATGTCAGGAAACTATAGAATTTTCAGACCATCTTCCCAAAACGGAAAATGCTACAAATAAATGAATCATACGAAAATGAAACATATGTAAAGCATTCTGTATTTAAATCAATAAAATACTAGTGAACACAAAAGTAAGAAATGGGTACTATGACTACACTATATTCAGCAAGTTTCCAAAAAGGGAGATGGGATGGAGGGATGGCCATGAATTCTACCGTAAATACAGAGCAGGATATACTAAGTGTCTTAGAAAATACAAAGTTCAGTTTAGGGAAGGGAACAAGCATGCCAGAGGATACCAAGAAACAGTTTTATAAAGAGGAAGGAACCACTTATATTGTGCTGAGAAGAATTTTACCAGGTAAAGCTGGGATGAGACAGGTTCCAAACAAGGTAGGCCTGTGCAAAGGTATGAAAGTAGAGAAGCAGGGCATAAGCTTCAGGAGAGCAGGCAAGCAGGTTGGCCAAACACAAATATGAACTAAGAAAGGGTTAATGAGGCTTAAGAGACAGGATGGATCCAATAAAAAAAAAAAAATTAGGGAAAGTTTAAACTAGATCAAGTATTATCACTGTATCAAAGTCAAATTTCTTAAATGTGAAAATTACATGGCTATTTGAAAAAATATCCTTGTTATTAGGAAACGTATAGAAGCATCTAGGGGCAAAAATATGACTATTAGTACATTTTCAAATGTTTTAAGAGGGGAAGAGACATGTTTGTATAAGAAAGATATAAAACAAATATGACATTTGGTAAATATGGGTATTCATTATATTGCTCTGAATTTTTCCAAGGTTTAAAAATTTGCAAGTATGAAGGTGGGAAGAAAATTTAAGTACACAATGAAACTAATGCCATTCTGTGGCAGTTACAAAGGTCAGGATGGCAAGAGATGTGTACTTAATTTAGTAGGCAAAGTTAGAGGAAAAACATGATTTTAGATCTGTTCCCAAGCAATGAAGTCAAAGTAAGAGAATGAAAGAGAGGAAGGAAACAAATAAAAACAAAATTTACAATTCTAAATATAGAAGGCTGCCCTTTGATTTAACTGGATAACAGGTAATCTTATTTATTATTCCTAATATGGTGGGGAAAAAGCAAATCCAAAGCCCTATTATCTTCTTATGCAAACTGTATACTTTGAACTGAACTTATCCCCAAAGTGCATGTTGAAACCCTAACCCCAGTGTGCATGTATTTATAGACAGGGCCTTTTTTTTTTAAAGATTTATTTATTTATGCATATAAGAACTGGGGTACAGGCCAGAGGTGTAGGGAGTGAGAAAAGTCACCAGATACAGAGTGAGGAAAAGAAAAGGCAGATCAACTGAAATACACTGCAGAGGGGAGCAGCAGGCAAGACAAGAGAGGTCTGCTGTGCCATGTAGGTCAGCTCCCTGGCTGGGGATAGAACTCGTGCCACAGTGGCTATGGATAGCTTCATAATGCTGCGACTTAACCCCCTGTGCCAACAGGGAGGCCCCAGTGTAGACAGGCCCTTTGAAGGAGGTAACTGAGGTTTAATGAGGTCCTAAGAGGGGAGCCCTTATATGATGAGATTTCTGCCTTTCTAAGAAAAGCTGACAAAGAGCTTGCTCTATTCTCCACATGAGCACAAAAAGGACAGGTAAGCACACACAAAAAAGCAGGAGAACGCCTCACTAGACCCCACCCATCCTGGCACCCTGACCCCACACTTTTAGAACCATGAGTAGCATATTTCCATGGTTTGGGTATTAGTTTATGGCAGCCCAACCTGACTCACACAGACTATAAATTTTAGAGAAGAAATAATTTCTTATGTTAGGAAATATTTATCTATTGATACCTACATGCATCATCAAAAAGTAATTGATCCTACTGTATCCTGAATAATAGTATTAAGAACATCACCTCTGCTAATTCCTAGGAATGACTTTTGCTCCCAACTGATCACCCTGGGTGATCATCTCAAATAGCAATTAATATTCTGCCCACTATTCAGAAACTGTGAGTCAGGAAGAGTTGGATAGATTTAGTGGAAACATTACTAGCTTTAGAATCAAAGAAGTAAACCTCAGGACGTGCTTGGCCACTGAGGATCTATATAACCTTAGACAAAGTCTTTAAACTCTTTTTTTAAAAAAATTTCTTTTATTTATTTACACATGCAAGAACTGGAGTGTGTGCAAGAGGCCAGAGATAAGAAGATTCACCAGAGACAGAGTTGGAAAAGGACAGACTGAAATACACTGCTGAGGGGAGCAGCGGGTGAGAAAAGAGAGGTCTGCTGCACCATGTGGGTCACCTCCCTGGCCGGGGAGCGAACCCATGCTCCAGTAGCTGGTGGTAGTTTGATAGCTTGAGGCTTAACCCCAAAGTCTTTAAACTCTTTAGTCTCAATTTCCTCCTCCGTAAAGTTGAACATTGATCAAGGACTGAAATGAATAATGGATTCATTCAACAAACCCTTGAGCAAGCACCCACAGGTCCTGGTAGGTGACAGAGTAAATGAAAGGGGCAAGGTGAGTTTCGGGTGACAAATGGCATGGGACCTGCTGGCAAAGAGAAAAGGGAATGTGCAGGTTCAGCTAAGAGGCCATCACCCAGCCACAGAGGACTGCCACACAGCTCTGCCATATCTTCTGTTCTTTCCAGAAAAGTCAGAAAAACCAACCTCCCAAATATAAAACATTTCAACTCTAATTGTGAAATTGAAATACCTGCAAATACAGGCACACATGCATATACACTAATCTGTAAGTAAAATTAGCCTCCAAGCCAGCAGTTTGTATGTATAAAGCATATACACAGTGGCTGGTGGAGAGAGTGTCAGCTGTAACATTTAAAACCACATACTTAGCCATTAAAATAACCATCCCTCAGGTTTAGGAAGCTGTGGGGTCAGAAGGCATTGAAGGGTCTAAGCCATCCTTGAGTTAAGAAAAGATCTGCCTTGGTTCTACAAAGCTCCTACTGAGGAGGGAAGCTTCAAAGTAGCTCAGCTCAGGTTGCAGGGTCAATGTAGTGTTTACATGGGTCCCACAAGGCCAGACTCAGCAGAAAAAGGAAGTCAAAGTTTCAGGACATCAGGTCTATAGAAGACAAACACCACACAGATGAAGCACTCCCTGCCAGGTCTGAGCTTTGTAAGGCTCTCGAGCTTCAGCTCTATGACCTTCCTCACCTGGCCACTGTTCACAGCAGATGAGTGGCAGAAGGGGGCCCTGAAATTCCATCTGCCTGAACGCCAGCCCACACTCTTCAACTGTAGCACCCACATTCCAACATGGGTGTCAACATGAGGGTTCACAACAAGAACTCAAAGGAGGGCTTCACTCAGGGGTGGGGGTTACCTGTGAACTAGTGGGAAGCCCACCCTGTTCTGTGCTGTCCCCTAGAGCAGCAGCACTGTCTGCAGTCAGCCTGCCTAGGAGAGTGAGGGCAAGATCTGTCTGCTCACCAGGGCCTCATCCACCCGCCACCTTGCCCAAAGCCCACCTCCCTCCTCCAGGGGTCAGGCCCTCAAGAGAGGTGCTCCTGCCCCACTTCTGAGCACTATTAGCACAGCACAGCCCAGGTCCAGCTGTACAGAACACCAAGATCAACAACAGTCCCCAGTCATGATGTTTCTAGACTTTAAAGATGTGCACCTAACATATACATGATGGAATACTATTCAGCAATCAAAAATGAAAAACTAGATGCATTCATAGGAACATGGATGGAACTGGAAGGGATTATGCTCAGCGAAG
>JAGFMF010011399.1:1711410-1775994 GCA_019455555.1 Galemys pyrenaicus
ATCAAGGAAAGGAATAAGAACAATAATAATAACAATAAAGACACAAAAACCAAAAATGAAAAGACAAGGACAAATTGGGGACACTTGGTGGGGAGGGGGCAAGGGGAGGGTTGAGGGCAGACGGGAGCACGGGGGACTGAGGTGACGGTGCACTGGTGATATGGTGATGGGGAATACATGGGGATTACAACTGATGTCAAATATATATATAAATAAAGGAAAAATTAAAATAAAAAATTAAGGATTACCCAAAAAAAAAGAAAAAAAAGATGTGTACCTAACTCAGCAGCTAGCTGAGAAAGAACAAGGATGAAATCCAACGTTTTCAAGCAGAACTGGAGCTGCTGTTGTCTAGCAAAAGGACTTCCTGTTAGTGGGAAGTCTCAGACTACAGGCTGCCTCTCCTGCAGCCACTGCCCCATCCTACTCTTCCACAAGCACAGGCCTTGTTCTGGAATGCAGCTCAAGTCAGAGGTCAAATACCCTTAGTGCACAGTCACCACACAATCCTAGTCCTTTCCCAGTGACTTGGTTGGACAGATACATGGGATGCAAGTCTCCACAATCAAACACAAGGGAGGACGACGAGAAAGCTTCTGGAAAACTACTCTTGGAAAGAGAAACACAAAAGAACTCTTAAAAACACAGGATACTTAGGGAAAGTAAATAGCAACTGGGTATATCTACTAGTGTATGGAAGAATTAAGTGAAATTGATGTCTAAGATTTGCTTCAAGATGATCTAAATTTTGCTTCAAAATAATGGGCTCGCGGAGGAATACCAGGTAGCTCTAAACCAGCTTAGTCTTATTAGTTGCTGGAGCTAGTTAGTGGACATGGGGGATGCTTTATGTCATTCTCACTACTATGTAAGTTTGAAGTTCTCAATAAGGAAAAGTTGGAAACAGGAGAGGAACACAGGAAGCACCGGCTTTCACCTCCCAGGCCTACCTAGTGCTGCACGGTGCTGAGAGCATGGGCCAGGACAGCCAAGAAGAAACAGACAGACAGACAAGGTTAATGTCTCCGGAGATAGCATTGGCCTAGTTGCCAGCAAACCTGGAGTCTTCCCACTTTGGTACCGGTCTTTACATGGGACAATACACTTGCTCCATGCTATCACAGTTCTGAACTGGATTTTAAGTTACTGGTAGCCAAAAACCTTTCAGTCCACATCTTCAGTATATGCGGGACCTCTGAGATTTCTAAGGGGTTTGCCCTACTCTACGACCAGTACAAAAATACTTCCCATCCTCAAAGGCAGGAGTGTTCTTAGAGTCGACCCTAAATGCAACACAGACAATGTCAGGGGCAGCTGCAGAGCTGGGGGAGAAAAACTGGGCACACGAGGCTGTGGAGAATGTGAGCTGGAGGCTGAGTGCAGCCTCAGGCAGGGAGTGCAACAGCAGTGCCAGGACAGTACCGTCCCCCTGCCTTAGAGGCAAACAGCCATACAGGGAAAATCATTCAAACAGGTCTAGGCATCTACTCAACCCCAAGCCCACTGGAAGGCAGTCCTGGGATAAGCAAGAGGATAAGTGACAGTCCTGAGCCTCAAGGCTCAGATGCCAGCACTGACGATAGAGGGAAAGAATAAAATACAGCCAAAAGCAAAAGCATACACACCCCAAGAGGAGGAATAAATAACTGGATTAATATCAGAGAAGCAGGTAGTGGTTTCCTGACTGCAGGGATTCTGGAAGGTGTGAGTCGTGTGTGCCTGTGCTGACATACACACACGTGCACAGAACATTCCTACAGGAGATGTGAACACCTGGGTTACTTTCAGAGTGCTCAGTGTGGAACCCTCTGGCTATATATATTCCGTACTACCGCTCAAGGAATAGGGCAAGCTGACACCACACAGCAAGCTCATTTCAAGCCCAGTGCTGTCTCCCACAGGCAAGTGTATATATTCCTACCACCTGCCTGGCCAATGTAGGCAGCTGAATGAGGAACAAATAACCAACTAGCCAAGCTGGCCTTTCTAGTTTACTAAACGATGCCCTGTTTTTTTTTTTAAAAAACAGAAAACAAAAATGGAGAAAAGACCAAAAGGGGGGGAGGGAAGGAAAAATACTCAATTTGATAATTTAGAATCAAATTTTAATACTTTTGAATTAATGTTGAAGACCAAGTATGTTTTACTCCATAAATAAAAATATCTAAGAGTTACATTTCAGATATCATATACTTCCGAGGAGGGCTGGCTAAGAGACTAAGTGGAAAGGAGGAGGTAGGTGCAAGCCAAGGAGACTAAGAAAACAGCAGCAGGAGGGAGCTGGGTCAGGACAGGCAGCAGCAGAACAGAGCCAGAGAGAAGATGAGAAATGCAACTGGCTCAAGGGCAAAGACACAGAAGAAGGGTGAGGTGGTGGGGTTCAGACTGGTGAGGCCCAGGGCTAGAAGAGGCAAGGGGAGGTGGGTCACCTCTCCGGAGGGCACTCAGCACTTAGATTTAAAATAAGATGCCTGTCTACCATCTGTATTCCCTTTGTAAATTATTGTTCCTACTTTGGGCCCCTTTACCTAATGAAGTGTTCTTCTTCTCAGTTATATGAGTTAATATAATAAAAATGACAGCTGATAATCAGAACTGAGGAAAGCAGCACTTCAGGCCCACCTGGAAACCCTCACAGAGGACCAACTCCTCTCTCGCCCTCACACTGAGTATGTGGTACTCTTTTTTGTTTTTATTTTATTTTTAATTTAGACAAAGCTTACATAAACTTGACACACAGTTCTTAAGGGTTGACTTCCAGAAGTTTCCACAGTGCTACACATCAGAAAACTTCCCTCAGGCCATTGTAATCAATCTACCCCCACCCCAAGAGGTTAAGAACCACTATCTGACTTCATTCAGCACTGACTACTCTCCCTTTTGGCGGTGGTCTGAACGAGATGACATTACAGGGCACGGCGAGAGAAGCAGTAGCCACACACTTACTCATGGTATCTCAGAAGTGCTAAAGGGCAGCTGACTTTAATGATATGGAAGGATGTGCTCTGGAAGGATGAACACGGTCCCACCCACCTGCCAGGCCTGTACAAGACTCAAAATGCACCTTAACTGTCTCAGTTGGTATTGGGTTTGTTTTTTTTTTTTGACCTCACTAAAATGCACTCACCTGGCTGTTTGGATCTCCAAGTAAGTTACATATATGTGGCACAATCTTGTTTAGTGTTAAAGTATGTGCTCCGGAGCTGCAAACAAAAGGAGTGCTTTATTACTGGGGAACAGAAAAAAGAAAGACACCTCCCCTGTCCACACTCACCCCTTTCTCTCTATCTCAGGGCCTCCTCTCTGTCTCATACCAAGGCTTTCTTCCTATCTGTTTCCAAAAGAAACACACACCATGGACCCCTTGCAGAGTTCAAAACCAATCGTTAAGTACTTCACCCTTATACTCAGGGCTCTCGCTAAATCCCAGCCTTTCCCACGTACGGCTGTCTCGGCATTACTGTTTTATCATATAACGCTCCCTATCTCACCCAGCTCGATCTGTCCAACTAAACTGCAGGTCCACTGTGGGTTCTCTCTGCATTCTGCATCTGTGCCCAGCTCTGCAAGCACAGAGAGTAAGCGGACTGCTGAGGGAGACTGATAAAATGGCTGCAGAAGATTCGGCAACAAGAAGGAATAGATTTCTGTGCAGACAACAACATATATGCAACCTCGAGGAAATTCTGCTGAGTAAAAGAAGCCAATCTTGAAAGGGTGCTATTCTATATGACTTAATTGATAGAGCACACTTTAAACAACAGAATCACGGAGATGGAGAGCAGATTAGTGGTTGTCAGGGACTAGGGTCTGGCTCCAAGGGGCATTGTGGGAGCCAGCAGTGATGTACAGTCTATAACCTTGACTGTGGTCACAGTCCTGTTATATGGAGCTACACAAGTGACAGAACTGCACACAGGCGCAGACACACACACACAAGTGTTTGTGCTAGCTGGAGGATCTGAATAGACTTTGTGGAGTGTATCAACACCCATTCCCTGATAGTGACATTCAGCTACAGAGATGGAAGATGTTACACAGTGGCACTGTGTGTGTGTGTGTCTCTGTGTGTGTGTGTGTGTGTTCGGTGGGGGTGGGGGGGGTGGATGTCCCTGCTGGGGGGTGAGCAGCAGCACCTCCCAGCACATTTCTCTCCAACTTCCTATCAACCTTTAAGTATTTCAAAAGAAAAATAAGAAAAGTTGAGCCAAGGAAACCCTCTGGTCCCACCAAGACTTACGCGTTGAGTGTGGCGACCAGGCAGAGACAGGTGCCTTCCCGAGTCCGGAAATTCTTGTGCTTGAAGCCTCCCAGCATTCGGTCCCAGACGTACTGCAGCGACAAAGAGCAGGTGAAAAGGGGAGGGGGAGGCTTTGCTGGTGCCTCCTTTCACCCAGGGCCAGAAATGTCTCTGGTGCCACATGAGCCAGCCCCTACACTAAGGTATTTCATCCCCCCAAGAGCATGCTGAAAACGTGCTCTTTTATTTTATATCAATTTTAATTTTTCAAAACATAGCCCCTTTACATTATCACATTTAATTCTCTTTCAACCCTGAAAGTGAAGTGTGATTGTCCCTATTTTTTTTTTTAAAGATTCACTTTTTTATTCATACAAGAATTAGGGTACAGGCCAGAAGTGTGGGGGATAAGAGGATCCACCAGAGACAGAGTGGGGAACAGAAAAGGCAGAACTGGTTGCGGTTTGCTTCATAGCGCGTTGCCTAACCCACTGTGCCACCAGGGCGGGCCCTGATTGTCCCTATTTTACTACGGGTGAGCAAAGTGATGACAAAGTAGGTTAGGAACTGGTCAAAATCAGATACTCAGACTGCTCTCTCTGCCTACAACAATACTCCCTTCCTCGAAAAGTCCAACACCCACTCATCCCTTAAGATAAGTCTAAGTTTTACCTTCTCTGGGAAAGTTTTCTGATTATACTTCCCGTCCACTTCCAGCTGGACCCTAGAAGAGAGTGCTATGTCCCTCTGTCTATCCCTCCCACACAGGAATGAGGGCCCAGCCAAAAGTCTTGACTTCCCAGACACTGAGGCTGCCTCTTGTCAGAGAAATGTGGTCAATGAGCAAAATGAACTCAAAAACCTGATAAATTAAACCAAGCACACAAAACTTGGCTCGTGTCCACTCACATTTAGTCAAAGTAAACCCTTCGCTATTTGCTCCTTATTTATATATCCTGTATTGAGGGGGCAGTGAGGGGTGGAGGGCAGGAGTTTGCAGATCAAATGCTATGAAAATTTCCTTTTGTTATAAATCAGCTTGAAAGAAAGGAAGTCTTTCTCAGTGGCATCTCTACGGATGAATCCTGGTACCAGCACGCGGCCAGGTGAGAGCACTTCCCAGCCATACCTGAGGATTAGCAGCTTGATCCATGATCTTCAGCAGCAGAGTTTGGTCTTGCTCCCTCACTGAGTCTTTAGCATCTCCCAGTCTGTCTATTAAACTTGGCAGCACTGGAAAGCAAAATGCAGACGGATCAAATGAAAATCTATTGGGGCGGGCCTACAATTACCAACTGCCAATTATTTCAGTACCTATAAAGACAAATCTTAGTCTAAGTGCTATATATCATTCTCAAATTCTACATTCTATTTTCCTTGTTAAAATCCACAGGAGTTACTCTAAGGATCTGCAAAATCCTTTGCATGGACACGCATATAGTCTGTCTTCTTCCTTATCCCGCCTGCCTTCAGCAAGTTCCAAACAGACTTTTAAGCAGACTTTTATTCAAATATATATCAACAGAAGACCTTGCAGTAAGGTCAACAAGAAGAAATTAGGTAAGAGACAGGGCCTACAGCATAGTTGCTTGCGGGTTGAAGGGGTGGGCACTGTGGTTCGATCTATCTTGCATCTACCCTGTGTATTTTTAATTTCACATAGCACATATAGATGCATATAAAACAGAACCCAGCTTTTCACTCTTCTTCCACACTCTGGGCTGAGGGCCATCGGCTAGCACTCTAAGGGCACTTGCACAGTAGAGGTCAGCTTACTTTGCTACTTCTGAGGGTCTATAGCCTTTCTTTTACAAGAAATATCCTGAGCAACTCAGCTAACTTAGGAGGAAAATGGAATATTATTAAAATAACATTTTTTTTAAAAAAAAGGGAGATTTTTATCTGAAGATAATGCCAGAATGCGAAGAGTTGATCACCTTACCTAAAGGGGTACACTGACCAGAAACTTAACAGAAAAGAACATGTTTGCACTGAAAAGCAGAAATTCTAGAAGGAAATGCCTGTACACACAGAGCTGCCTGATGTTTTTGTTGTCGTTATGAAATCTCAGAAGCCAGGACTTGGAGATGACTAAATCATCTCATCTATGAAAACTGAAGCTATTTTTATTCATTTCATTGACAGTTTCCCTTCAAAATATGAGTGAGCATTTACTCTTGTAAAGACATTTACAATCAAAGTGAAAAAAATGCCAACAATAATCTGGGGAAAATAAAGCCTCATGGGATTTACAGAACTTCTCCCAGAAAATGTCTCTCCAAAGGAAGGGTCAGGAATAAACATGACTTGGTTGGCACCTAAACTGATAACTAAGCTGTATTAAAAAGAATTAGGAGCAACACTTCAAATTATAACACAACATTTGGGAGAAGGCAGAAGAAAGGGTTGTCTGTCTTTGAGGGGGTGTGGAGAGAGGCAGTGGAGTCAGGAGAGCCTTGGAGGACTTGAGGGAGAGGGGCAGTAGGGGGAGCAAGCATTCCCAGCCAGTAAAAACTGAAAGAAGGAGCACTGGCTGGGAGGCTGGGAAGGAAAAACAGGAGGGCTGGTTGGGAGGGTCAGATATAGTTGAGTGAAGGATTTGGGGAGGCTGGGGGAAGCTTGGGGAAGGGATCGTGGAGAGTCTGGGGACAGCGCCACACCGAATCACAGCTCACCTGTGCCGATCTGCGCCTTGAACCGATCCTGCAGCCGGGTGACCAACGCCGACAGGATGTCCATGCCCAGAAGAACCACCTGCAATGGTAAATACCAGGGAGCCCGTGAGAGGCCGGCCGCGGGTCCAGAGCTCTCGACCTCGAGCTCCCAGGGTGCCCCCACATTTCTGGCTCAGACGTCTGAGACCCCGAGGGAAGCGGCGGTTTGAGGAAATTGAATTGGTCATCTAGAGGGGGCTGCTCTTGCATGCAAAGGGCTGTTCACGATTTTGACACAGAAAAGTTGGCAGCCAGAAACGAAATAAAATGCAAATACAGAGTGGCTACTTCCCCGTTGCCTGCCAACTAATGTGCAAACGCGCGTAGCGGCTCCGCCCCCGCCTTGCCCCGCCCCGGCTAACTGTGCGTATGCAAATTATCTCGCGGCTGCCGCGAGGTCTTTTGGGTAAAGCCAAAAGGCCTCTGTGCCACCTTCGGAAGCCTCAGAAAACAAGGAGTTCGCGGTGTGCTTCGGGAACTGTGATCAGCATTCGTACACTAGCTACCGGGCGCCTAAGGCGGGACTTGTGAATTAGTCACCACAACCTAACCTGGTATTGGTGCTTCCGGCTCGCCGCGCACGCCCAGTCGCGGACAACCATCCTTTTCTTGGGGTTGCGCTACTGTCCAATGAACGTCTAGTGAGGGCAGTACTGCTAACACCTAACAACACGCTCGCATCAGCTAGAGCTCTGCTTTATCTTGGTGCAATTTTTGGAAAAAAGAAAAACCACTTTTTCCACGACTTGTCAATTTAAAAATAAGTTTCTGGCAACTAGTTGGTAGTGCTACTCCTCACCAGTAGATGGGGAACGAAGCACAGACTAAGCTGGTTTCTTTATGGTTTCCGGCGAGCAGCGCACAGACTAAGCTTGTTTCATTGTTTCCGCTATTGAAAGGATACTTTTTCGTCCCTTTCTCATCTATTAGGCGTTTCACATCTTCGTAGTAAGCTCTATTTCTGTTTAGCTGTATGCAGCTACCTGTATCCAAATTATATAGTCAAAACCTATAAAGTGACAAATATATGCCATTCTACCAAAAGATGATTTAGAATGAGTCATTTGTGGAATGACCCAATAGTCATCATTAAAATGTCTTCCCAACAAACCCTTTCTCAGTAGGTAGCACCTTTGTATTGTGCAACTTTATTAAACATGGTTCAAAAACAGGGCACAGGGCAATGTTCATACATAACAAATGATAATTATCCTGTTAGGTTAACATCAGGTAATAATTATAATTCCTTGCACCTGGCTGTCCTGCATTTTGCAGCCACTAACAGAAAAAACTGCAGACTTTTCTAGTCATCTCTGGATCCACTGCTCCAAAACTGAAGGAAGCAAAATTCACCCAACAATCAACACAATATAGAATCTGTCCTTGCAAGGGACCAGTGACATGAAGGTATTAAAGGATATTCCTTACTGTTTTAAATTTTTGTGGGGAACACTGGTTTGTAAACAGTTACTTTTTTTTAAGATGTAAGAGGAAAAAGCACTTTAAAATAATGACTTTAAAGGGTAAATGGAATTAGATAATCACACTTTGCTTTCTTGCAAAGAATACAGTACAGAAAGCAGAGTGAAGTAACTACAGAGGAGAAAGTGACAGACTTTACTGGGGCCTGACCATCAAAGTCAACATCAACAGTCATAAATCATGTTGCCAGAATGTACCCTTGATGTGATGTAAAATGGCATTTTACTGCCTCAAAACTCATAAACCCAGTATAATCATGAGAAAAGCACCAAATTCTAATAGAGGGATATCCTACAAAATATCTGCCGATACTCCTCAAAACTGAGTCATCAAAAACAGCTGGAAACTGTCACAGCCCTGAAAAGCCTAGGGAGACATGACAGTGAAATGTAGCATGGGACCCTGGAACAAATACAGGACATTAGATAACAATTAAGTCTCAAAAACTCTCCCACAGATCGACCATGGAGCCCAGAGATTCCCCAAGTCTACCATGGCAAATGCAGCTAAGCCCCAGAAAAACAGGATGGGCTAGGCCAAGGGTGCCAGCTGGAGAGAAAAGACACAGCCCCAGGCACCTTCAGAGCAGAACAAACAACTGGACTTGGGGAAGAAGCAAAGGGCAACCCAGGGTCACAGCCCCAGTGGCAAGGAAGGGAATCCTGTTAGCCAATAACGTTTATCTTCACTGCTCAGGACGTATGTTTCCAATTTCCTACTAAAGGGGGGAAGAGAATGAATTAAGTTTGTATAGAAGACTACTCAGATTATTAGTTGTGAGGCCTCTCTGTTTCCTCACATGGAAATGGGGTCATGCTAACAGGTATCTCACGGGGCGGGGGGGGGGGGTCATCATGTGTGAAGTGAACTGATTCGAGCTGCTGAGTGGTCCTGGGGAACCCAATGATTACTGTCAGAGACGTCTCCCCATTAAAGATTATACTGCATGACGCTAAATCTGGAAATGCTAGCCTCACACCAAAGAAAAGCCGTCCTCCAAGCATAGGGAAGAGGGCATGCAAGGTACAAGTGTGACAGCCGCCCCCAAGCAGCAGAAGGCTGAGAAGTCTTGGGGAGGTTCCTGAACACAGTAGGGAAGGTGCTGAAGAAGAACTGCAATCAGTGAAAGGGGAGCTCAAGGAAGCTGGACACATCTCTCCAGAATATCTGGGACACAGCAGTTATAAGAAGAAAAATACAGGTTCACATTAAGAAACCAAGAAAGGGGGATAGCCCTGGTAGCACAGCAGGTTGAGTACCAGGCTGTGAAGCATCCGCGGCACAACAGCGCGAGTTTGTCCATGGCGCAGCAGACCTCTCCTGCCTCGCCCACTGCTTCCCTCAGCAATGTACTTTAGTAGATCTGCCTGTTCTGTTCCTCACTATATCTCTGGTGACTCCTCTCACCTACCCCGCCTCTGGCCTGTACCGCAGCCTTTGTATGAATAAATAAATAAATCTCAAAAAAAAAAAAAAGAAACCAATAAAGAACTCAAAGAAACAACCTAATCTCCCATTTAAAAAAACTGGAAAAAGAATAACAAAAAAACCCAAAAGCCAGTAGACGGAAAAAAATAATAAAAATCAAAGCAGAAATAAGTGAAATAGAAGAAAACAATCCAAAGATCAATGAGACCAAAAGTTGGTTCTTCTAAAAAATAAACAAAACAGACAAATTTCTATCCAGGCTGACAAAGAAAAAACAGGAAAAGATTCAAATAAATAGGACCACAAAATAAAGAGGAGAAATTACAACAGGCAAAGCAGAAATCAAAAGAATAATTAGAAACTACTATGAACAGTTATACACAAACAAGTTCAACAATCTAGAAGAGATGGACAAATTCCTGCAACTTTATAATCATCTAAAGCTAGATAAAGAAGACAGAGAACACTTAAAACAGCCCAATCACAAGTAGTGAGATAAAAACAGTAATCAAAACTCTCCCCCCAAAAAATCAAAGCCCAGGACCAGATGGCTTTACAAATGAATTCTACCAAACGTTCAGAAACGAACTAGTGCCTATCCTCCACAAACTCTTTCAGAAAATTGAAAAGGAAGGGATACTACCAAACACGTTTTATGAAGCCAGCATTACAGTAATGCCAAAACCGAACAAGGACAACACAAAAAAAGAAAACTACAAGAGCTGGAGCTTTTAGACAAGACCGTGACCACATGGGGAAGACAGCTTGAAGAGCGGCAGACGTCAGCAGGAAGCAGTCACACCAACACTTACTGCCTGTAGTTTTACTAAGTGATTAACTCTGTATTAACCTTGAGTAATAGCCAATTATTTCCCTCCAATATCCAAATTATTTTCTGATTGTACGCTTCCAAGCTAAACTACCTGAATAGCCTCGAAACGTCCATAATATATGGTACAACACTGAGTACATGATAGGCGATCAAGAAGCCCTGACTTGAGTAGTTAGGAATGAGGTTGAACAGGTGAGTTCTCAAAGTGTAACACAGTTCCCCTTATCTACAACCCTCATGAGAAAACAACTGAAAATGCTGACAAAATATAAAAGAACATCTGCTTGTAAGCATCAGAGAACAGAGAACTAAGAAAGCACAAATCAATTAGTATGACAAAACATAAGACTAAACTCTACAGGGATGAGCCTGCAGCTAAGGGTCGGCTTTTGCCCTGGGGCCATATCCGTACTGGGCAGGGGCAACCATAACACTGATTATTGCTTTTAATAACTATTAGGGGTGAGGAAAACACAGGTTAAATTTCAAAGTCTTCAAAGATTATAAGGTAATGCCCAACAATATGGTTTGGCGATCAAAATAGCTATAGGGCAGTGAATTGGAAACAAGCATCCTTCAGATGGACCACAGGCCAGTTTCAAATAATTTAGATGATTCAGAAAAATATGAATCCTTGACGTCAGATGGAAGAGACCTTTGATAGCTGGTGTCCTAAAGCCCCTGGCAGATAAAATCCCAAACCATTTCTGGACTGAGAGTACATCATTGGACTCTAGTCCTCAGGTATTTCTGTAAACAATTTTCAAATACAATGTCCACAACACGACTAAAGGTAACCAGGAACACAGAGCAAAATAAATAAAAACTAGCAGAAACAAGACCCACAGGAACTAAAGATGTCAGAATATAAAGAAAAAGATGTTAAAGAACAATTCTTACTATTTATAAAACACACAACTAAAATGGGGGAGGGCAAGAAGAAGATATGACAAACCTGAAAATTAACATATTTTTAAAAGAACCAATATCCAATAGTAAGTACTCAGTAAATGAGCTTTAAAAGTACACTGAACATAGATCAAGAATTAAACAAGAATCTAACCTGCAGGAAAAATACAGAGTGAAAAGCACCGGATGAAAAAGGATGGGGGAGCAAAAGGATGGCAAATCCAGAAGAATAGAGTTAAGAGAAAAGAACTAATATTAGTTTAAATGGAGTGCTAAAAGGAGAGGTTAGTGACACTCAATAAAAAGCAGTAGCTGACACATGTTCCAACCACTACTATCAAAAAACAAAAAGAAGATAACAATAATGACAGTGAGACTATGGAAAAACTGAAACTCTCCTGCAATGTTGGCAGAATGTAATAGAGTGCCATTGTTGTAGAAAATGGTGTGGCAGTTCCTCAAAAATTTAAACAGAATTAATTACCATATGATTGGGTAATTGCACTTCTGGGCATATACCCAAAGAAGTAAAAGGTTGGGACCCCAACAAACACTTGTACACCCATTTTCCTCGCAGCCTTATTCACAACAGCCAAAAGGCAGAAACGGCAGCAGTCTTTAATCCAGCATCACACTTGATAATACACGCAGGAAGCTTTTTCTTGGACATGGGGAACATCACCATCTTCAGTACTGTATCTGAGGACCTAGCTAATGCTTTACGGCATGAAAAAGGGTTAAGTTATAACACAAAGTTTTAAGCAAAGTCGTCTTATTAATGGAAAATATAAGTAGAAAATCTACAAGTTATTAAAAAATTAGCAAGCAAGCTTTAGCAAGACTACTACAAAGTCAATATACAAAAACACCATTTACATTTCTGTACCAACAAGTCAAAATGGAAACTTTAAGTTTCCTTGTCTAATTACATAAAAATAAACACCTAGGAATACATCAAGCCAGAATATCTAACCCAAAAAGCTTTGAGGCAATTTTTAAAAATTAAAGATGACTCCAATAAAGGGAGAGGAAAATAATAGACTGAAATACCGCAAGGTTATAAAGCTTTCACTTTTTCCCAAACTGGTCGACACATTCAGTAAAATTTCACTCAAAATCCCAACTATTTTTTAGGGGCTTCATAAACTGAATACGAATTGTATACGGGAATGCAAACAGCAACATAGTTTTGGCAAAATACCTGGCCCTGCTGGATGTCAAGATTATTGCACGGGGAGCGGGCCAGTGCTGTAATCCAGGGGAGACAGACACATCACAAAGGGAATAAGGAAACGCGAGTGCACACATGGGACTTTCTCTGTGTCTACGTAGTCACCACGGTGCAGTGAGAACGGGGTGGTTCTTTTAAATGATTGCCCCGGGTCAGGTGACTGTAAGGAACCCAAAGAACCTGACCCCTCTTCCACAGCGGGCTTCATGAGGGTACAATTCTTAGAACTGCTTCGTCTGATGACCTAGGCATCGTGAGAACATCACAGAATGAGTTGATGCACAGTGGATGGTTGAGGCCACCAACCATCTTTAAGCAAAGACAACTTTGGTTAAAGCCCGGGCTGCAGTGTCGTAGATGAGCTCTGCAGAGCATGCCTATGCACAAAAATGAACTGGTAATGGAAGTGAGCGTGAGAGCAACACAATAAAACTTGTAGAAAATGACACAGGAAAATAGTGTAGGGTAGGAGAAAGTATCAGGACACGATAAATACAAAGCACAAAGAAAAAGATGGAAAGAACCCAATTAAAAATAAGAACTTGGTTAATTTATCAAAACACTATGAAATACCTGGAAAGTCACCTGGAAGGAGATATTTATAAAAGAAATGAGCAACAGGCTTGATTCTAGAATATATAGATAGTTCATCTACAAATAAACCAACAAGCAACCCAGTAGAAATGGCAGCAGAAATGGGCACAATATTTCAACAGACACAGTTCATAAGTATGTGAAAAGTTGTTAATTTCCATTCATCACTAGAGAAATGATTGAAATTCAAAGTTGTAAGAAGACGTCACTATAGATTCACCAGAATGGCCAAAATTGAAAATACTGAGAGACCGAGTGTCAACAAGGACATGACACCACAGAAACTCTGGCATGTGCTGGTAGGATCAGCTGCCAGCTTTGAAGGTACACACATGCAACGACTGTGTGCGGGGAGTACGCCCACTGGAAACACGGCCAGGTGCCAGTGCAGACACCGGTGCCAGAGGGGCCCTATACCAATACCCAACTGCAAGGCCAAGTCCATCCATCGCAGAATGCATAGTAAGTGTGGTTTCCATGAGAAGGAAAACTAATAATATTCATCTTTGTATGGGGTTCAAAAATAAGCAAACATAAACTATAATTTTAAGGTACACATTTTGATGACCAAAGTAAAAAGAAAATGATCACCACAAAGTCAGGAGAGGGGTTACTTCCTGGAGGGCTGCAAAGTGCCTTTTGTTGTCCTGAGATGTGATTTAACAGTTATTAACTTTACAACTCATTAAACAGTGCCTTGGTGCCCCATGTACTTTTTATAGACAGTTCACAGTTTTTCTTTCAAAGAGTTTCAGAGACTGGTGGGAGGGCCCCGCACCAGTCAACCTGCAGGTCTGCGGCCAGTGGTTTAGACCTGCCTCTTCCTTTGCTTGCTTCCCAAGTCACTAGTAAAAGTGCCAACATGGAAGCCATCACAATTCTCTTTTCAGAGTATGACATCTGCTCATGGGTCCAAGAAAGAAATACTAAGTCCTTTGCCCACAAAAATGACCATGAGGGACAAGTGAGGTAGGAAAAAAAGATTGTTGCTTGAGCTTTGGTGAGCTTTGGAAGGCTGGAAGGCCTAAACACAACACACTATTCTTTGTTGTTTTTAAGGCATTTGGGGGTGACTTAGAATTTCATAATAACCTGAAATAAAGAATGCATTATCCTTACTTTGCAAATGAAGAAGATGATGACCCGAGAGGTAACGAGTCTTGCCCAAAGTCATAAAGCTTGAATCAGTACACATCCAACATCAAAGCCATCTTCATCATAGAAAAGCACGGTGCACGAAACCCACGTTATGGTCGTTTTCATCTCTCTAGCTAGCTCCAGTCCTTGGGCAAGTCACAGTACTTCCCTACCAATTCCAGAAAACCCCTAATGTCAGTCTCAACTCTGAACTCCTACGCTGTTCTGTAACACGGTGGTCTCCAGGAAAAGAGGAGGTTCCAGGTTCCCTGCCGAACCCAAGGCAGGGTGGAGCTGAGCAGGGAGAAGAAGCAGCTAGAGAGGAGACTGAAGGAGGAAAGGAGCAGGGTGCAGAGCAAGGAGACCTAGAGGCACATGGAACACAGAGACATGTGAAAAAGCTACACTTGGTCTTTGGTTCTGGACCGTTAAGACAGAAGTGAGACAGAGATCCACGGGGAGGTGAACAATGGCAGCGTTTATCTTGATTTTGATTTTTCTGTTTTCTTTCCAGACTTGTCTGGTTGTTTCTGACCCTTTTCTATGGATCTCCGCCAGAAGGTGCTTTAGACTTGTGGCAGGCTTTTGGGCCTTGCTTTGGGCTAATCCTGTTTGGCTGGGCATTTACCCACAAGGGGATGGGAAACTTCAGGTGTTTGATTTGGAAACTATATTCTTTGTCTTTTCTGTATTGCACATTAATTGCATTAAAGTTCCTTTCCATTAAAAGTCTTATATGTTTTGTCTTGATGCAGTGGATGGCAGAACCTATTTAGAGCAGGCAGGTTTGGGGGTCCAGGGGTGTCCTTCTCCCTTTCCTATAACAGTTCTGCTAATGCCCATTATAGAGGAAAGCACAGGAGTTTGTGAACAGAGATCTTACTGGCCAGCTGAGCTATAAAATCCCCAAGCTTCAAATGCTTTATCAGTTCAACCAAAGTTATAATACATTTACCTTAAAGAATATACATGAGGGCAAGAGTTTTAACAAGGCGCCTTAGTGCTCAGTAAGTGCCTGTTGCCTTTATAATGAAGAGGAATTTAAACAAAACAACAAAAAAAATAGACTTACTATGGAGAATAATAATCAAATTAGGCATCAGTCCAAAGAAGAAAATAAGAGTGCCTACAATCCCATCACCCAAAGAGAACCCTGTTAATATATTGATTAAATCCCATCAATACACACCTTGGCACACCTGTGTGCACTCATGTGGGCATACATGAATTTTAAATAAACAGGTGTGTTTTGTATCTACAGATTTTGGGCAGTGTTCTATTTCTTGCCTTGTATAGCAATTAAACAGCTGTTAATTATATTTAGGTTTTTTTTCCTCAATGTGCCATAGAAATCTCCCCAATAAATATAGCTCTATGTCCCCATTTTCAATGGCTGTGTGATATTCTATTATATCGAGGCATCAAAATCACTGACAACCTTCCAAATCCCTACTGACATACAGACCTGGTATTTCTGATTATTTTTAAACAGCATGTGACGGATATACACTTCCAGGCATGTGTTTGGGAAAAAAAAAATCCCTAGAACAAATTCTGAAAAGGACAAAAAGAATACAGACTGTACACTTCATCAGCACCACTTGTAACACAATGCACTGAGTGCCCTATGGAGCTGATGTCACTTCTATACAATGTTTAGCTATTTTTAAAAGCCTCTAAACCACAACCGTATTAAATAAGGAGATTAATTAGCACTCTGCACTGTACTTGCGTTCAATTTCAAGAACAGGACTACAACACAAATACCAAAAACATCATGAGAAAGTCAGCAACTCTGTGTTTTCACATATATTTGGGAGAATTATTCAGTGATACTTGTTTTCCATTAAAGCAGCCACCAAGGAAGTCCTACGACACCCATCCCAATAATGATGCTACTAGGCTGTCTGCTTTTTAAGTTCCTCTTCTGGAATAAACTTCAGAGATAATACAATAATACAGAGATAATCTGCAGAAGTCTGTTAAAATATAAGTAATTGATTTTTAGACCAATGGAACTAGTAAAGTTACAGACTGGTTACCTGTTGCTGTCTACATACAAGGATTTTACTACTAAAAAGGAGCTTACTCTTCCCCTTCTGTGGGCATCGCTGATGCACCACAATCAAAGTGAAGTTCAATTCCTTGGGACAAGAACTATAAAGCCCATTTCAACACAGCGGCCCACATTCACAGGAAGATTGCCTCTTCTCCTCTTTCAAAGAGCTGAGAGAGAAGAGTAATGTTAAATCCATGCCTGTCTGAAAAGATGATGAAATTCAGATTGTTTGAGAACATTACGAAGCAAATGGCAAAGCAGCCCAGGTTCACAGGGCAAACACAACATCAACACTGAGCAAGCGCAGCAGCAGAAGGCAAAGGGCACAGCTGCCCATGCGGCATTCACCCCAACGAGGTGGCAACCGCTAGACTAACCAAAGGCTGCAAAAAGATCCTTGAACATAAACTAAATCTCACCAAATAGGCGAGGAAAAGGGACAACACAAAGAAACAACTAAGAAGCTGCAGGAATAAACTACAGGTACATACGATTTTTATTAGGGACTGCTAAAATGAGAAACAAAATGGAATGTATAAGCACACCGTCAAGCACTTTCATTTCAGACGTGAGCACCAGCAGCAGAGCAAGTTGAGGCAAGGGGTGGATGCAGAGCTAGTAGCCATCTTTGTCTAAAGAGCTAGCCCAGGGCCTCCCTGGTGGCGCAGTGGGTTAAGCAACGCACTATGAAGCAAACAGCAGCCACTGCACGAGTTCAATTCCTGCTGCCGGCCAGGGAGGGGACCCACATGGTGCGGCAGACCTCTCCTGCTGTGCCCGCTGCTTCCCTCAGCAGTGTACTTCTGTTGATCTGCCTGCTCTGCTTCCTGCTCTCTGTGGTGAATCCTCTCACCCCCCACACCTCTGGCCTGTACCCCAGCTCTTGTATGCATAAATAAATAAATCTTTAAATAAATAGATAGATAGATAGATAGATAGATAGATAGATAGATAGATAGATAGATAGATAGATAGATAGATAGATAAATAAAGAGCTAGCCCAGTACAGCCTCCGGCAAGACACAAATGTCCTATACCTGCTGCTGAACACAGTGGCCACTAGCCATGGCTACGTGTGGTTACGGAGCAACTGAAAAGGGAATGGGAAAAACAACTTTTCATTTTACTTAACATTACGTAACTTAATTAGAAATCGTACTGTGAGGCTGGTGGCTATCGTGTTGGTCAGCACAACTCTACATCCTGCATGTCAAGGTGAGGGGGGCAGGAACCATGGAAACCTAGACACCTCTTAAAGCTCTGGTTAATGTGATGCCACGTGGGAATGTAACAGGGTGGTCCCAGGAAAAGGGGAAGTTCCAAAAATCCTGGTTCCGCCCTAAGTGGGTGGAGCTAAGGAGAAAAAAAAATTTCTGCAAAGAAGAGAGGAGAGAAGAAAGGAAGATAAAAAACAGCAAGAAAACCTAAAGGAAGCACGTGGAGCAGAGGGACATGTGAAGAAACTGTGCTTGCTTTTTGGTCTTGGACTGGTTGGGACAGATGTGGGTGAGAGACCCATGGGGAGGTTAGCAATGGCAGCTTTCATCTTGATTTTGATTTTGCTCTTTTCCTCCCAGATTTGTCTGACTCTTTCTGACCCCTTTCTATGGGTCTCTACTGAAAGGTCCTTTGGACCTGTGGCAGGCTTTTGGGCCTTGCTTTGGGCCAATCCTATTTGGCTGGACTTTTACCCTCAAAAAAATGGGTAACTTTAAATGCTTAACTTAGTAACTATAGTCTTTGTTCTTTCTTTATTGTACCCTAGTTATATTAAAGTGCCTTTCCATTAAAGGTTTTGTATGTTTGTCTTAATGCGGCGGATGGCAGAACCCATTCAGAGAGGGCAGGCTTGGGGGTTCTGGGTGCTCCTCTCCCTGCCCTGTAACAGGAATGATGGTAAATGTGATCAGATCTCCAGGTGTTTAACCCTAGTGACTTGCTGGATGATTTCAAAGCACCAATAAGCCCAAATCAAACCCATTTGTGGGTTGGAAACAACCCAAGACCCTACCTCTCTCTACAACCTCTCCAACCTAGTTATCTCATAAGTGTAGATCAGGCACCCAAAAAGTCACGGTTGCTCAAGGAATTAAACAAAGACCCAACAGGACTTTCAAAATTCTCCCTAATAGGCTCCCAAGTTGACCAATCCATCTCTCTCTGCGAGCCACCGGCAGTACACTTCCAGCTCCTCCTCCTGTTGCAGGGTCTCCCTATTTCTGACCTCTCCAAAAGACCTTGCCAGTTAACTTGGTCACCAAAATTTCCAGCCTCTCAACTCCACCCAGCCTGCACTTCTCTCTAACTCCCTTATAGGCACTCCAGGCATCTCTCCAAAAAAGACCACAAACCCTACTTCCTTAGGGAAGAAAGAAGCTGGGTGAGAGGGAGGGACAACTGACTAGTACCCTGCATATATCCTCTATATTATCTTAGTAAACTCTCCCAACACCTTAAGGCACATACCACACCTACAAATATCCTTACTGTAGAGATAACTGTAGAGATAAGGAAACCACTGTAGAGATAACTGTATAGATAAGAAAACCATAACTAAGAACCATCTGTCTACTGGTTGCTCTTCCAGCAAAAAGTATTCACAGTAGCCAAAAAGTGGAAATAACCCAAATATTCAACTAATAAGTGAACAGCCAAACAATTAAATACCACTCAACAATCTAGAACTAGTGATACATGCAACAATACAGGTGAATCTAAAAAATATGACCCAAGTAAAACAAATCAGACACAAAAGCCTCCACACATGTTGTATGTATCCACTGATATCAAATGTCCAGAAAAGGCAAATCTACAGAGAGAGAAAATAGATAATAGCTAACTACAGTTGGGGGTGTAAATCAGGACTGACAGCAAATGGGTGGGGGCGAGTTTTTTAATGATAGCATTTCTAAGTTTAGACTGTGGGAATGAGTGTACAACTGTATCCATTTACTAAAAATAAGTCAATTATACACTCAACAGGTAAATTTTATGGGATGTAAAGTGCACTTCACTAAAATTGCAAAGAAAAAAAATCAGTTACTAGGCTTACAAGAATTCAATCTTCTCCTTTCTTTTTCGTCAAGGAAGAATTCATTATACCCACTGAAGCAGGTATTTATCTCTCCAGAAATAGTACCTATTGTAGAAGGAAGCCAGGCCAAGGGTCGGGACCTGATGACTGAGAGCGGGCAATAGAGCCTGTGTCGATGAAGGGTCCAGACAGAACTTTCACGAATTCTCCCAAGAGCTCATGGAACACACCTACCTAAACAAACCTCTGTGGCCGATGAATCACCCATAGTTTTCCTGAATGTTCTGTCCCCTGAACGCAACATTTAGCTTTTCCTTTTCCACATGGTCATGATCCTCTTTCCAGGCCCACCTCAAACACCTTCCAGTGTCCTCATGTTAGGGGGAAAGCTGGTCCTAAATGGATAATGGGTGTGTGGACTCCAACCCCCACTCCAGACCATCAGTGTTCCAGAACCACAAATAAGATGAGATGATTATCGAAGAGTGGATCACTGGGACCTGAGGGCGGAGTTGGGCAGCCAGGTTAGCTATAAAACCAGAGGTGAGCCTGGGGCTCTCTCTCTTACTGAGGAGCCAGACCCCTTCCTTTGGAGCCATCTCATTCGACTTGGAGCCAGCTCTCAACGCTCCATTGCTTAGATCTGGTAGGGTATTTGTGGATTTGTATCCCTCTCTTTTCCCCTACTATTATTATTATTACTATTTTAATCCCCTTCTTTCATAAAATAAAACGTGTTAATAACTTTTGCCACGTGTACCTGGAGTTGGGACTTTAAAAGTCTTCTGAGCGCGGGTGGAGGACCCAGTGTGGGGAACCCATTTTATATTAGGGTTGCCCTGTAACAGTTTGGTGCCCAACGTGGTTTGCCACGTTACACCCGTGGTTGACCAGCCCAAGTAACTTTCCTTGCATTGGTCACCGTAAGCGCATAAGTTGCCCTGTAACACTCACACCCAGATCCACCTCTGACTGCCAGAAAACAAAAAGTTGCTTCCACTCTGCCCTAACCACAGTCAGACACAAATGAGACACTGGTTTTTAAATTATCTAGCTCTCGAGAGCAGAGATCTAGTTCCTGAGCTTCCTAAAGCAAGTTCTATATTCTACTCATTTCGAATCATCAGGCATCAAGCATCATGCTAGCAAACAGGAGAGGTAGATAGAGAATGACCAGATGAGACATGGGTAGAAATGTAGATAACAACAAACTAATCATCCAAATTAACAATCCCAAATACAAGGCTTGCGTCGGGACATCTTACTTATAACCTTGTTTCCGCCCTTCCCCCCACACGGCTCCATCTATCTTCAACAAAACCAGAGTGGCCTTTTAAAGGGAAGTCCTATCACATGACTCCTGTCTAGCACCCTCCTGGGGCTCCCATGGTAGGTAGTGCTGGGCTTTACAATGGTCTACAAAAGCCCTCACAACATGCTCTCCCACCCCACTCTCAACTCATCTACTGCACCTTTGCCTTCACTGGCCTGGTTGTTCCCCAAATAACCCAGAGATGTCCCCCTCTTGGCACAAGGTGCACATGTGCACTCACTCTCATTTTCACTCTCGCTCTTGCGCTCTCTCTCTGGAATGTTCTTTCTCAAGACTTCCAACTAACTTGTGCCAGCGTCTCATTCATCGTCTCAGCCAGGCTTGCTCCCAACCAACCTACTGAACAGTGGGGCATCTTCCCTATGCCCACTCTGCCTTATTTTCCTCCAATGCACTTATCACTTTCCAATACTCTATATAATTAATTTACTCAGTTTACTTGCTTATAGCTTCTCTCCCCCAAGTAGATTTTCAGCTTCATGATGATAGTGACTCCTTGCTAAGATCCAGAACCTTATCTGTTGAATAAATGAGCAAATCCCACTGACATGCCTAAGTGCAAAACTGTCTTTACCCTACATTCAAAATTACACTGAAAAAGAGTGATTAACTTCTGATCTAACTCACTCCTTCCATACCTCCTTGTGCTAATAAGTGCAACCAAAACAGAGCTAAAGCACCACGAAAGAGGTTGTAGCATGTAAGAGGTCCTGTACTAGCTTAAGAAGCCTGGATCTGGTTCTGCCAAGAAATGACTGCAGGCATGTTGCCTTTACTTTTGCGTCTCCGTATCTACACGCAGTGTTCTCTAGGTCCTGCAAGATCTGTGGTCTGAATTCTGTTCTTCATTTACCCAGTTCTGCTACGATGCTCCCAGAGAACACTGTCAACCCCAGTGTTGACAGCCTTTGCCCTGGACATCTCTGCCTTTCTCAAGGGCCTGCAATGGATCCCCTGTCTGGTTATCAATTCTGGTGATAGGTTCTGCTTGTGCCTCTCTCACTTGGTATGACAGCTTAATGCAGTGACCTCCATGCATTGTTGATTGCTCATCGCTATTAGAATACCTCATGTGTGTACTTATACTCTTAGAACCCACTGTTATGTAAATATACTGCACTAAAATACATGCTAAATAGAACATATTTAAAGAAAAAGTTTGAAAATCACTATTAACAGAAACCACAATACGTTTTTACTGCAGCCCAACAGACTGCCCTGCCTCCACCGTGACGCCCACTGATCTAAGGGGTGAAAGCAATATCAACTGAAAGAATTTTACCTCACCTCCGAACTGGAGGCGCCCACTTCCTAGGAAGAATCTTACTGTCAATCAGGGAAAAAGTGATAGTTTAAACCACATGTTCCCACATCCCTCAGGCTCCAATCACAAGAACGTAAAGCCAGTCAGATTTTGTTACACTCTGCTCAGAATGTTCAGTAAGGATGACTTTGTGAACCACAGCTTTCAACCTGGCCTGGGTTTATGAAAAATCAATCTGGAAACCACTGCACTATATCCATCGGCAATACCAGGCTCACTGCAGAGAGCGCCAGCGTGCCATCCTCTGTCTGAACTCAAGGACAGGACATTTGGTCATTATGACGAAGGAAGGCAAGGTGTGGATCACACCTGGTGAGATGTACAAACTGCATGGCCCAAGACAAATCCACTAGTCAGTTCAATCTTTAGAAATCCAGTATGGGGGACTAGAGAGGAAAAGAGGGATCATCAGGGAACAGGATTTGGAATCAGAAAACTGGGGTTCAAATGTAACACCACAACTAGCTATAGAAACTCAAGAAAGTTCCATAGAAAGACATCCCAAGAAAGACATCTCAAAGTACATGTATCTGTAAAAGGAGATATTTAATATTCCCTTCTGCAGGTGACTAGGATAAACACTGAACCACACATAGTAAACATGGCCTTTTTTCCCCCTTTTTACAACTGTAAAAATCAAGTTCAAGAGTATTTGCAGACATCAGGTCAAGTGAAATACTTCTGACAAGAAAAACTACATAGTGTATGATTGCATCTACATGAGGTACCTAGACTAGGCAAACTCTAAGACAGAATGTAGAGTGGTGGTTCCTGTAGCTGATGGGAAGGGGTGATGGGAAGTCAGTGCTAATGGATGCAGGTTGGAGTGGGAATGATAAAAAAGATCTGGAGATGGAGAATGGTGATGGTTGCACTGTGAATATACTTCAAGTCACAAAATTGTGACTTAAAACGTATTGTAGTTACCATTATGTACGTTCTACTGGTGTATAACACAAAAAAATGTTCAGAGCATTCTCAGGGAATATCAAAGAACAAATACCCAAATGGCAAAGGTCAATCTTAGAAGATGTGGAGTAAGTAAGCTCTGAATTCTTTTAGCACCATCTACAGTCCTTTCATTTCCCCTGTGGAATTGTTTCCTCACTATAGGCTGGGTGCAAAATGACATTAGTCCTGTGAGCGAGATGGCAACACCCACCTTCATCACTTTGGGTGACCCATTCTTACTTCCAACCCTCTAAGAAGTGATACCTCTACTCACAAACCTCCAGGCATTGAGAAGTGGAAGATTCTCAATTTATTCTAAAAGTGAGCATCAGTCTGTTTATAAACTAAGCAAGGGTCACACATAAACATAAGAAAATTGCTATCCAATCTCGCACATATAACAAAAGTCCAACATAGCAGCAAATCAAATCCAGCATCTTAGTCAAAGAATAACACACCATGACAATGTGTTGGTGTGTTGAGGTTGCTCTAGGAATTAAGACATCAATATATCATTATCTCAAGATATAGGGGCCATGTAAAAAACTTAGAGCCTGGAAAGAAACAAAGCTCAAAGCATGATAAGAACTTAGAACTTCTTCCTGAGGAATTGAAAGAGCCACTTAAAGATTTAAAAATTGGAAAGAGAGCAGAATGAAAGGAGACAGGGATAAGGGCAGGAAACTATAAAATGATTGTATTTGTAATTTTGAAAGGATATTTTTGCAAGGTGAAAATAAATTTTGCAATTGTGAGGACGAAACTGGAGGCAGAGAAGATACTGGACATAGTAAGGGCTCTGGGTTTCTCAGCTGAGCAACAAAGCTGATGGTCAGTCATAGCCGAAGATGGGGCATATGGGTTTGGGAACAGAGAAGAATATGGATTAATTTTTGAAATGTTAAGCTTTGGGAACTGAAGGATATCAAAATGGAAATACCCTGCAGACAGGGGTGTGTGTGAGCTGACGCACAGGTGAGAAGTCTGAGACCTACAGATACAAATGACTCCCCAGTGAGATGTGTAGAGTCCAAAGAGGGAAGACCAAGGATGAAATCCTGGTGAGTCCCAATGTTTTCAAGGGCTGGAGGTGGTGGTAGTAGTGAAGTAGACAAAAAACCCACAAAACCCCTAATGTTCATAACAGCATTATTCACAATAATCAGAAAGAAAAAACAACCCCAATATGCAACAATGGTCAAATAAACACAATACACCTACATAATGGAATATTAATTGGCAATAAAATGAAGAACTAATTCATGCCACGACATAGATAAACCTTAAAAACATTATGCTTTAGTGAAACAAGACATTAAGGCAAGACATAGAAGGTCATGTATGATTCTATTTTATGCAATGTCCAGAACAGAGACAAAAGAAGATCCATAGCAATACAAAGTTTAGTGCTTCTCAGGAGTCTGGGATGGGGAAACTGGGGAGTGACTGCTAATGGATGTGGAGTTCTTAGTTGTGATAATGGCTGTACAGAACCCTGTGAATTTTACTAAAAGCAAAACAAAACACTCATTGCATATTATCCTATAAGACTTTATAATTACAGCATATGAATTATATTTCAATAAAACAATTTTTTATTATCATCATCATTTCACTTGATTGGATCCAGCGAAAGAAAGAGAGCATTGCTGGAAATATTGATGAAATACAAATGAATTTATTTATACTTTGGTTAATAGTGTTGTATCAAGTCCCTGGCCATTTCTTAGTTGTGACAAACATGACACACAAGTAAGATGCTTAGTAACAGAGGGAGCTTTGGAGAAAGGTATATGTGAACTCTAAGATCTATACTACCATTCCAGAAATCTAAACCTATTTCAAAGTACTTTTTAAAAATGAAAACAACATGATATTTTGATACTTATACCATACAATGAAGTTACTAGAGAAAAAAATTAAAATCTACATACATTTAACATGGTACAATGTCTACATTATGAAGTTTAAAAAAAAAAAAAAAGCAGGAGCTTCCCTGGTGGCACAAGGGGTTAAGTCTCAGCACTATGGTGCGCTATCTGCAGCACCAGTTCGATCCCAGCCCAGGGAGGTGACCCACATGGTGCAGCAGACCTCTCCTGTCTCGGCCGCTGCTCCCCTCTACAGTGTATTTCAGTAGTTCTGCCTGTTCTGCTCCCTGCTCTGTCTCTGGTGAATCCTCTCACCCTTCCACACCTCTGGCCTGCATAAGTTCTTATATGCATAAATCTTTTTTTTTTAAAAAAGCAAGCAACAGAATAATATGTAGTGTGACTTTTTTTTTTTAAACCTTACATACAATGTAAGTGTGTGCTTGTATTATGACTTAGGCCTTTGACCTTGTGCTTCTTACTGTTGTGAAATTTTCACAAGCACATATAAATTTGTAGCTAAGAAAGTCACAGGTTTTGTTTGTTTTTTCAATATTTTAAGTTTTAAACAAATTTAAATCCCCTGAGAGGTTGCCTGCCAAAAAGGAAGGGAAAAGCATCTTCTGTCCAGGTTTTGTCTGTCAAGTGGAGAAAGAATGCACGAGAACACCCCGTTGCTAGCCGCCTCCAGCAGCAGAGCGTAGGGGAGCAAGTTACTGACCCCACTGAAGCTAGGTGAAGGGTCCATTATAATATTCTCCCTATTTTTGTGTAGACTTGAGACTTTTCAGGGGGGAGGGGGCGGGAAAGGGGAGAGATGAGGCCTGGTATTGGAGGATGAGTAAAACACATATGGAAAGAGGTATACTTCCCAAATTACATAGTCATGTAAAAAATTGGCAGATTGATAAAATTTGAGAAAAAATTAAAAATGTTAATTTAAAAATTTTAAAAACAAAATAAAGGAAATAAGGTGCCTCTAATGTTGATCTTTAGGATTCATCTCTCCTTCTTTATCTAGGAACCAGGCTTAAGACTCACAACAAATAATCTGGGAAGAAGAATCTCTCACCATGAGCCCCAAGCACCCCAGTGATATTTAGAGTGATCCGTGTCCACTAATCTAGTACCACTGCTGTCATGGAAAACTCAGAGAACAATACAGGTATCTGGAGTTGAGATGAGGGCAAGTCCATCTTTCTGAAATATTGGGCTTCCTACATAAGTATTTAAATGGTAAAAAAAAAATGTTAAAGTTACAACCAGTATGTTCGCTTTTTTTCTCATGTGGAGAATTATCGGTTTCTTCCCACAGCTACCACATTCTACAGGGGCCATGGCATGTCCAAAGGTGCAAGTTATGCTAACGTCAATGTCACGTGGTTTTCATTAGAGAATCAACATTCACAGAAGGGCTCAAGGTTTCATTCTTGTTAGTGCTTAGTGTTAAACGAGGTGTTCTTGTTTTCCGTAGCTTTCTCAAGATGAAACATTCTACCTCTGACCAATGGACATAAAATGAATTTCTTACTACAGGTCCCAGCAGAAGGGCCGCTGACTGGTGCCTCCATGCAAAGCCAGCAGGAAACACGACACAGACCCCACCCCCAAACCTTCTGCCTTCAGGGCCTGACGGTGACCACCTGCTCCCCTGCACTGAATAAACATCTGCTGAAGGAGCTGAGCACTTCACAGGCTGGGGAACAACTCAGGGGAAGTGAAGCACTAACACTTCTGGTTCTCCCCTTTGTCATCCCTTTTCCTCGTCTCTCATCCCTTTTCCTCGTATTTCTGCCTTTACTGACGTATCTAGTCCCCAGTGAAGAACTAAGAACGTCAAAGCCATGTGAGGCTAGAACACAACAGAACTACTCTGACACTGAAGAAGTCCTTTGACACCCTCCATTTAAAAAAAAAAATTCGGGCCTCCCTGGTGGTGCAGTGGGTTAAGCAACGCACTATGAAGCACACCGCAGCCACTGCAGCACGAGTTCCATCCCTGCTGCCGGCCAGGGGGGGGACCCACATGGTGCAGCAGACCTCTCCTGCTGTGCCCGCTGCTCCCCTCAGCAGTGTGCTTCTGTTGATCTGCCTGTTCTGCTCCCCGCTCTGTCTGTGGTGAATCCTCTCACCCCCCACACCTCTGGCCTATACCCCAGTGCTTGTATGCATAAATAAATACATCTTTTTAAAAAATAAAAATTAAAAAAATTTTTTTTAATTCAATTATTCAGAACAGCTCCTCTGAACACGTTCAGATAAATGTCATTTGGAAACTTTTCAGTTTGGGAACTATCTCAAATTCTCCAATTATTTATTAGAGGATCAAGCACAAGCACAGAAACACAATAAGCAGGTATCACCTCACCTGGGGTTTTGTGGGTCTTGTTTTTAGGTTCTACCTTTCAATGATAATGGCAACAGACACAGGATCCTCTCCTGACTCTGATTTTGTTTTTCAGACAAGAGGAGTCACAGTGCCTTCTAAGTGTCTGTAGCTTACTTGTTAAATGAAGATGCTTGTTGGAAGTGCCTAGAGTCCACTGAAAACAGGCTGGTAAAAGCAATGTGATCTTATTCAAAGAGGGCAAGGAACAGTTTAAGGAGGAGGCAGAAAGAATCAGCAGAAAATCCACTTGTGGGCTGAGGCCCTCCTCCTCCATTCCAGAAGCTCATTCATGCTTTCAAACACACGATGAATGGAAGTCTTGCCAAAAAATAGAAAGAAAAAAAAAAAAACTGTACATGCCTACACACTTAATGAATTCACTTAAGAAAAATATGCCAACTTGTTCTAGCAGAGAAAGCTTAACAGCAGGATAGAGTAATGAAAATAAAATTGTCACTTTAATTTCTCCTAACTTCTATTCTCTTTAAAAAAAAAAAAAAAAAAAAAAAAGGCCCTGGGAACTGGGAATAAATTCTCAGCTTTGAAAGGTGAGCATCTTCTCTACTCCCTCCTACTCATTTCCAATTGTGATTTCAAATTTCAAAAAGCAGGCTGATCCACATTTGGGGAAATAAGCAAAACAGAATGGGTAAGAGATGAACTTGAAAGTTCCTGACGCAATTATTTTCAATGAGGAATTCACAGTCCAGTCAAAGGTAATGATGAAGCCCTAACATCTATCCATTCCTCTACAAGGACACTATCAGAATCCATGTTCTATTCTGAGACTGTCACTTAATCTCACCAGCAAAGCACTGGGCAAGCTCACTTATAACCCCAAGAGGCTTAATTTCTCCAATTAGGCCTTCTCCCTCATTCAAAAACCATAGAAAAGGAGTTATCGAAGGTGTGAAGCACAAAGGACCTCAGTCCCAACCCTACGCCTGATCTCCAGTCTTAGACAAGTTTATCGTCTGTGCTTTCACCCAAGTCTGAGGAGCTCCAAAGCCCAGCTCTTTCCTTGGCACTATTTCCTTCCCAGGGTGGAGAGAGAAGTAGGAATCAGAATCCAAAGTTGAAGACAGAAAACCAAACATACATTATATCAACCTGTACTCCAGAGAACCTATGACAATCTGGAAGTACAAAAGATTATACCCAAAAGAAATGAGGAGGACAGGAAATTAAGTGGGCTTTAGCAAGTGAAATTTTCCTGAAACACAATTCTAGAAGAAGAGAGAGGGCAAGCCGCAACCCAAAACAAGCTTCAAGAAGGTGGAAGCTGCAGTAGGAGGTAAAGCTCATACAGCCTGGGTTCCTGTGGGCAGCTATGAGGCATGAAGGAACTGAAACACCGGAATAAGTAGGATAAAAATGGACAGGGAGCTGCTGAGGGAAAAGCACAGAAGCTGTGCAAACAGGTGAGGTAGGCAGGGGAGAAGCATCTATGAACCGGGAAAAACATCTAAGAACAGAAGAGGCTGGGTTCCCCGCACTTAGACTCCATTCTATGATAAATCTGTGGCCCACGTTTACATGTTTGTCTCTTACCACTAGAGTATGAATGAATAACCAAATAATTTATCACCCACACTGGGGAACTTGAAGATTCAAAGCGAGTGCCCTTCCTAATTACCCCAGGATAGCAAGCAAACGTCAGAACTGACCTGAGCAAAACGGACACGTGGTCTCGTAGACAGGAGTGCCTCAAAGCAAGAACTATGTTATATTCTACTCCTCTTCCCAAGGCCAAGTAGGTGCTCAGTAAATATTGGTTGAACAACTGATCTAACAGGCTTCATTCTAAACTTGCCAAAAACAACCCGTGTGCTCTTCCTGTCAGGGTTGCCTTGCTACCAACTCCAGAGGCACTGCGGTAGCCATTTGAAGCAAGTGTACTTCAGTAAACAGAATTTTTAGTTAAAGAGCCAAACTTTCTCCAAATTATCTTTCAAATGAATCTCACTCACATTTACACCCAAAGTTGTACCCTCAAGCCCCTTCCCCAGTGACTGTGCATGCTCACTTTGTCCATGACCGAGAAAGGCTGTCAGAGAGCCCCGGGAGCTTCTGTGACAGCTGAGAGCCACTGCCTCCAACCCAGAGCCTTTTTCTGGAGGGTGCTCTCCTTAGCCATTCTTTGGTTTAGCAAATCCAAACAAAGATCACCAGTCATGCCCAGCAGATCTGCAAACTCCTAGAAGCTTAGAACAATACTGAAAAGTCACAACACACCAAAAGAAGGAAGATCCCAAAATTTGTCCAAAGTTCTTTCCCTTGTCAGATCAGTGGGTCATAAGTCTTCCCAAGGAATGGTACTAAATAAGCAGAGCTCTGGGATCTGCTTTTTTTTTTTGAGAAGAAAGGGCCCAGAAAGCACAAGTGTACATTTCCTACAGAGGGGCTGCAGAGCAGACCAGAAACAATTTGCAAGAGGAGTTAGCTGGGCTCTGTACCTTCACTTCTCTTTGAGATTGACAGCTGTGAGTCCTATTATTGGATCTCTAGCACTCTTCTCGGGTTTCACTAGTTTTAAACCCAAGCTACCAAATAATCCTAATGAGACCAACCCATAAACTATTCAGGTACCTCTGAAGCAACTGTTTCAAGGTACTCCCACAACAGAGAATGGATACAGGAGTGAAAGAGAAATAGAGAAGAAATCAGAGCAACTTTTGGTCATATATCAAAGGGTCTAGCATTTCTTAGGTCCCATTATCAGATCACATGCTAGGGGTATATATGAATTTTCACTGTAATAAACCCTGGAGTTATTTAATGACAATACAACTATATTGTATTATAAATGTTACATTCTACTTTGTGTAAAAAGTACTAGTTTATTAAATGAAAACATGTGAAGGAAATGACCTCAGCTGGTCTCTTTTACTAAAACAGTCTCTGTCTTCCAGTCGAACTATGACAGAGAGCTAAAGAGGTAACATTTATAGACATAATCCCTCAGATGTCTGCAGATAAGACTTTCCTAGGCCAGGGAAATTCAAAGTTCCAAAGCATTAACACTGTAGAGAAAACAAATCAGTTTATTTTTTGAGAATTTACTGCATGCACAAACTCAAGTCTTAAATTACCCTCAGATGTCATTACTAATTTTGATAATAGCTACATTCCAATGCCAAATGCACAAATTATTGCCCAACTCTCCCCCCAACATTCCAATAATCCACTCCTAACCTGACCACCTCTCATTTCACTCAACTATGTTCTAGTAACCTCTTGCTCATCACCAAATCCATTTAGGCACAATTCTTTTTAATGTTGCAAGTACAGTCAGGGACACCTCAGGGAGCTACTCAAAAATCCTCAAAGCTTCCTCTCAGTCTGTTGAAAGAACAGCTTGAGTGGTGTTCACACTCTCCAAGGGGCAACAACTGTCTGTTGTTCTGAACCCAGAGAGCCCAATTTCAGATGCCAATTCTACCACTTATTTTCACCCGTCACAGAAGAAGTACAACAGTAACAAGATGGTGTGCAGATTAAATGAAACAATGCACCTAAGAGCTTAGTAAGGGTCTGGTGAGTAGAACAAACATTAGCTATTTTCTATTATCATTACCCCCAACTTCAATCATCGAATAAATATTCCAGAACTACTCTAGGCCAGGTGCTGCTCAAGCACTTCACTTATAAAGTGAACCCAAATATTGCTGTCCTGAGCTTCTCACAGGAAGGCTGTGCTCACTGCTATCACCAAACTCACCCAAAGTAGATTCTTCCCCAAACTCCTGCAGTCACCACAGCTTTGCTCAAGAACCATTTCCACCTCCAACGTTCACTCTGCCTGCTGCAATATTTTAAGATACAGCTTTCAGGCTAGTACTTCCAGGAAGCACATCCCAGTCAGTAGCCTCCCACGGAAGGCCACTAAAGCACTCCATCTTTCTGAAAGCTGTAACAGACTGTGCAGGTCCTCTTATGCAAACCACCTCTACTCTGCTACACCACTTGTGTGAAAGTATGAATATCATCTTTCTCTCAACAACTAAACATCTCATTCCCTCAAAAAAAGGTGAAATGGACAAATGAATCTCTAACCTAATTACCCTCTCATTAGCCTATAATTAAGACAAGGAACCCAAAGTAAACTCTGGACTATAAAGAGGTGTTGGGGGAAAAAAAAACACCTTTACAGTCCCACATATTACCAAGAATTCAAAGTTTCAGGGCCTCCCTGGTGGCACAGCAGGTTGAGTGCCATTCGCAGCACAGCAGGGTGAGTTCGATCCCTTGCCAGGGAGGGAACCCACATGGGCAGTAGACCTCTCCTGCCTCTTCCACTGCTCCCCTCAGCAGTGTACTTCAGTTGATCTGCCTGTTCTGCTCCCCACTTTGTCCATGGTGAATCCTCTCACCTCCCATGCCTCTGGCCTGTACCCCAGCTCTTGTATGCATAAATAAGTCTTTAAAAATAAATAAATGAAGTGCAGCACTACACAGTTATCTGCAGCCACATGGCCCAGCAGATCTCTCCTGCCTACCAGCTGCTCCCCTCAGCAGTGTGTTTCAGTAGATCTACCTTTTCTGTTTCCCATTTGTCTCTGGTAAACCTCTCACACACACACCCCATACCTCTGGCCTGTACCCCAGTTCTTGTATGTATAAATATTTTTTTAAAAAGAGTTCAAAATTTCATCTTGGTTAAGAGCTCCATTGTCTTTCTGTCACTACTTTGTCTTTAAAGATGGGTCTAGTAGAGCATTCAGTAGATGCTCTACTGAAGTTAGCCTTACTTGGTATCTCCTTGCAAACACTGTGCTGTTTCTAAGAGTTCTAAGAATGTTATCTAAGAGTTTCTTTCCCAGTTCCTACAAAGCCTAGCAGCAAGTCAGACGCCTCCTGTACTTTTCAGCTCTTAACTGTCCTCTCCAACCTACACCTGCTGCTCTGACACTAGGAGATGAATTTTCTCCACAAATTTTGGTTTGGAAGATGCAAAGTTTGAAGGGATAAAAGTGTTACTGTAGCCTCCAGCTGTCCTAAGCTAAGGTCATAGATCCTTTAAGGCTGAGGGTTCTAAATAGTATCAGATGTCAGAATCATAACTGTTCACCACCACCCCCCCCATTACTTCCATCTACCCAACTAATATTATTAAACACTCACCATGTCTCAGGCACTATTTTAGGCCATGGAGATTCTGCAAATAACAAAACAAAAGCTCTGCCAACAGAAAACACAGATTCAAGTGGGGAAATTTCCAATGGGGATAAAGTAGTTAACCGACTAAGGGTGGAGACGACTTAGCTAGAGGCTTCTAGTCAAGAAAGGTTTCCTAAAAGGTTAAGATTACAGCTTACAACTCAAATACCCATCAGAAAGCTAACTAGCCATCAGAAAGACCTCTAAAGCAAACTTTAGACACCAAAGCCAGGGTGGCTGGAACATAGTAAAAAAACAGCAGAGTAGGAAGTAAGATGAGACAGTGAGGGCCAGGCCATGGGCACAAAGTCATTCACATTATAAGGTAAGTTTTATTCTAAGTATAATGGGAACACTAGAAAGGGTTAGGATGACACATGATAGAATCTAAATTATGGTTTTAAAAGATTATTCTGTGTACTATATGTATTAAAGGTTCACTAGGACCTATCTGTGTTGATCTGACAATATTCCACATTCAAAAATGTGGTTAAGAGTGCAAACTTGGGACTCTGTCACTAGTTGTGTAATACTGGGCAGGTTATTTCCTCTGAATGTTCTCTCTCTGTAAAACAGAGCTAAATATGAGTATATCATAATTGGTGTTTTAGTTTCAGTTTTAAGGGCAGAAACAAAAAAGAAAAAATTTGAGGTTCCAAGTTTCTAAAAACATCAAAAATAATGCAAGCACTTATACCAAAGAAGCCTCTAGCATTATTAGTCAGTGTCTGTTTCTCTAAGAAAGGAAATGAACAGTTGTTAAGATTTCATTAACCACGTAGATCATGTCCTTACTTTTGATCGTTGTACTATGGCGGGAGGATGGAGTAGGCCCAAAATATGAGCCTGAATTTAGTGTATCCTCCAGTAAACATTGTTTCTTAAATATGGAGACAATCTTCCCTTGGCTAGCAAAGGGTTTCCTTCTCTAAATGAAAACTAGCTCTGCGGCTACAGTTATTCATGCTGATTATCAGCAGCATGGGAGAGTCCCACATGCCTAGTTGTTCATTTTCTAACAGCTGCAGACAGAATCTAATGAACGCTTAATGATTCCAGCTACCAGGCATCCTGTGCTTCAGAGTACACATAGTTTTGAGTGCAATCAGGAAGCTTAGCTTTCCCCCTTCAAAGGGGGTGGGATGTCACTATACCAATATTTCTTTCACAAGTTCCAACTACACTTAATATTCATAAATTTCCTTCATTGGGACCTTACAGAACACTCATGATTTTTCTATTTAGAATTTTCTGAAAACAAATCACAATATACTAAATTACTAACAAAGAGCAGGATGGATGCCAAGGCATTTACTGCACCAAAACTCATTTTCCGGATTTATCAGATGGGAAGAAAACAAAGAATATTCCTGGCTGATTCCCAGGTGTCCCTCCGACTGCCTACCCACTTCACTTCATCCTTATGAGACAGGAAAGTCACCTATGGGATTTGGAGCCCCATTAGAATCCTTCCTTACAGGGGCATGAATGCTTTAGAGGGACCAGTTCTACAAATGCATTTTCTGGTCAGTTCCTCTGTATTGGCACACAAGTGTAAGAGAGGAAATTATCAGCGATTTTTTTTTTTTAAACAACAAGGTAAATTTAAAAAAAAAAAAAGAAAAAGTCATTTCAAATACAGTCAAACTGCAGTTACTACACCGTTGAATATATTCAATAATTAGAGCCTCCCTGGTGGCGCAGTGAGTTAAGCAGCACACTATGAAGCAAACCGCAGCCACTGTAGCACAAGTTCGATTCCTGCTGCCGGCCAGGGAGGGGACCCACATGGTGCAGCAGACCTCTCCTGCCTCGCCCGCTGCTCCCCTCAGCAGTGTGCTTCTGTTGATCTGCCTATCTTGCTCCCCGCTCTGTCTGTGGTGAATCCTCTCACCCCCCACACCTCTGGCCTGTACCCCAGTGCTTGTATGCATAAATAAATCTTTTTAAAAAATTAAATTTAGTAAGCAGAGACACATGGGTTTTAAAGAAACCATGACCTTTCAAGGTGAGCCTTCAACCATATAAAGAAGCTTGACATGGTCCAGAAAAAAAGGCAACACACACAGAGGAAAGAGAATGAGGGCAGGAGAGAAGAGTTGCAAGTTTGAGGAAGCTATGCTGTAGGAAGGAAAATAGAAGATGTAAAGAACAATATGTTTGGCAGAAAAATGTTAGAGGGCTTTGAATACCATGTTCAGGGCTCATGTTTTCTTCTGCAGGAAGTCAAGAACACAAACTTCTGGGCAGGGGTGAACAGAAGAGAGCCTCAACTGAGAGCTTACTGGGCTTGGAAAGGGAGACCAGCATACAAGCTACTTCATCACTTGCTACGAAAGTGAAAAGAAATGCCCAAATCCTACCGCAGAGGGAAGGAAAAGAAAGGGAAAAGTTTGACACCTCAGATAAATAGTGAAATTTTCTTATGTTTTTCTGTTATTTCAGTGGGCATATATACCTAAATGGGGGGGGGGGGGTGACCAGGGGCATACAGAAAGAAATATTCTAGGGGGAAAACCTACTAAAATTTATTGCCACCTGGATTGTATATTATGGAGAAGAAGACACTGTAACAGAAACAGCTGAAAATTAACTCCAAATTTCTACTGATGGTGCCTGGCTATGCCACAAACCAAAACAGGAACAAAAGAGGATGAACCTTCTAAAGTTCATCCACCATCTTCGGAACACTTTAAAAAAGGAAAAGAGAAAACCAACAATATTAAATCTAATGCAGGTTCCACTAACCCAAAATTGAACTACAATTACTCTGCAGGGCTCCACAAAACATGTTTGTTTGTTTTTTAAGCAAAGGACCAAAGTAGAGGAAAGAATGTATAAACAAAAGTGACAATTGGATATAATTATCAAACCATTTTTAGTAATATATAAAGTCATCTTTAAAGTGTCTTTATCACACCAAGAAAGTTAGTTCTCTCTTGCTACTAAATTAGTTCTCTATTCTTTAAAACATTTGTTAGAGAATGTTACTGCACTATTTGACATGTATTTATCTTGGTCTGTATTATATACATTCACTGGAATTAAAAGTAAGTATATCACATTTCTTCTTGACCTATTAATTGACTCTGATATTAATTATGATATTATCCCTATTATCCTGTCAAAAAGTCTGTAATGTTGGACTAGGGAATAAATGTTTCAGTTCAAAAGCCAATGGCACATATAAAATGAGTACAAATAAAACTGGATAATTCTGAATGAGACCACTAGGGCATATCAACATTAATACTCTGGTTATAATGTTGTACTATAGCCTGGAAAAATTTAATTATTTTTGGAAAATTGGGCATTTGTACAAAAAGTGTATTATTTCTGACAGCTTCATGAATCTGTAATGATGTAATAATCTCAACTTTTTACATATGGGACTCTTTAGTCAAAAAAAAAAAAAAAAACATAGCATGCACCTCTAAACTATGAAACCCTATTTACTTTGACCACACAATAAACAACAAAAGCAGGAAGCTTTGGAGCTGTTTACATAGGTAAAAGTATAAAAATGTGTACGATTCTAAATCTCAGTGACCACAAAGTAAAATGGGAAAAATAAGAGAAAAAGCGTTAATTCCTCTGTCTACGGCTTTCCACGGTCTTGTAAATAGACAAGGCCATTCCTATTTTCCATGTCACAAACTGGGAAGCAAAGGACCCGAGGTAAAGTGATGCTGCCCACTTCTATGCACCTGAGTGGAGCTGACCAAAGTCAAGGTTGACAGCACAAAAATGCCAAAAGGAAAAGTCTAATTTTCTACTGCAAGGGGAGAGGGAGAAGGAGGGTGAGGAAGGCAGAAGTTAAACACACCCAAATTGATATTATTCAACACAGGCCATCTCGGTGGCATAAATAAATAAACCAGGGTTCACGACCCACTGAGTGACTCATGTTACATGCCGTGGTGAGGAGACACAGTTAAAATCCTGCCCGGCACCAGAGGGTGCAAATGCCCACCACAGGCCCAGGATAAGCCCTGCAGCCATGACCGACAGTTCTCTATCTTGAACAGTATGATGAGACCTGGCTTTCACTTATCTTTCCTCTTGGCAAACCTCATGGACTACCCTGGGGAGGGCAGGCTAGGTAGGGGTTTTTCATTTATTAGACAAATTTCACCAAGCAGCAACTGTGTGCCAAGGTGTTACAGGTTAAATTATTTAAAAAAAAAAAAAAGTACACAGAGTCTGAGAGAGATAGACAGTAAGCTTATCACTGTGACACAAATTAAGCTGTGGTAAATGCTACAAGGAAAATTCTGAAGGAATAGAAATGGGAGTCTCTTCTAATCTGAGTATCAAGAGATAATACTCTGGGAAGGTCAAGATATGTGGAACATAATGTCAATAATCAGAAAACCAGTTCTAAAAGAAGAAAGAACAATGCTGTTAAATATGGAATAAAATTTCTACAACACAAAACTGACTACCTCATGCAAGAGAAAAGCAAAGTTGACAGAACAGAACAGAGCAATGGTACTGAGTCACAGACTGTCCCACTTTTTTAAATCAAACTGCATGACCAACTGCATGGCTGAGCCTGCAGCTTGCCCGATCTATAAAATCTATAGTCCAGGCAGAATGGCAGTCACACTCTTACTTTTACATATACTTGTTAAAGGGTACAGGAAAGAAGGTCTTAAGATTAGATTCCAGAATATACCAAAAACTCAACTGAGAAATTCACTAACTCTTGGAAAACCGCTGTGGAAACGATGACTGTCATTAAGACAGGAGACAGACCTTCCTAGAGTCCCCTAATACCACACATCTCAAATGAGTTTTCTTATTATCTGTGGGGGGAGAAATGGGTGGGATGCAGAACCTCTAGCAGGGATGGACTCGAAAAACAAAGCACTGTCCCTGCCCTCCAACGCTAATAATCTAGCAGGGAGACCAAACACAAATATCCATATAGTGTGGCACTAAGTAAAAGTGCTTTCTTGCTTTCAAGTATGACAAGACGCTCCAGATTCATGTCAGATAATTCCTGCCAAGACTCAGAATCAGCCATTTCTCTAAGGTACCCCAATTCTTTCTACTGGGCACCTGTCCCTTCACATTGGCTCTGTGCCCCTTTGACTTAAAAGGGCTTTTACTGACCAATTACAGGACAAGAAGAAGATGTTCAAATATAATGGGCTGAATATAACACCTATGTATGAATTCATTAGTTATATCGATACTTAAAAAAAAAACCTCTTTGGCTGGTAGGCACTAACCCTCATTCTGAAAATTGATAAATCGATTTATCAATAAAACAAATTGCCTTTCCTAATGAGTAAGAGTTCTTTAGAGAAAAATCACATCAAATGACTAACAGAATTACGGTCCTATTGCTACCTAATGAAACAATCCATTTAGGCAACAATCATCCCCTTCTACTAAAACCACTAAGAAAAGGCTGGAGGCACAGCATAGGGACCAGTGACAGCACCTGAACCCGCTAATCAATCCTGGCATCACCAGAAGTCGGACAACGGGCAATATGGGACCCCGGCACCTAAATAATAGGGGTTCAAAAAGAAAAATGGAAGTTAATTACGCTGCTAGAATTAAATCTAACCACCAGCTTTCCAGAAATAGAAGAACATCCTAAATGACACAATGGTACATAAAAATGCAATCAGTTTAAATCCAGAATGAGGATTCTACAGCACAAATGGCATTGTTTCCTCAACCAATAAATTATATGATAAAAAGGTGAGTGGGGATTGTAGCACCAGCAAGGCACGGAGCAGGTTCTTTATGGATCTGGGCAGATGGGTAAAGGAGAGTCCTGGAGCCCTCAGTGGCTTTTTGAGGCTTTTATTGATCTTTCTACACCATTTATCATGAGGCAACCGGGTACAGAGCAGCCAGGGGAGCCAGGGGGCCAGGAGGCTGGTAGGCCCCTTACCCCCCCCCCACCCCGCCACACACACCAGCAAATCTTTACTTTTCCTGGGCTTTCTATTGTTCTCTTGTGGTCTCTGCACAGGTCTGTGCCACCCCAGTCCACTGCTGCCACCCCTATATGCTCTGCCTCTGAGCTCAGAGGCTCCCACCCACAAACACCCACACCACACTCCAGGTGCCACTATCAGGTGCACTTACTAGACCACAGGTATCAAACGTGGATGCCAATAGCGGGAGGGCAGAAAAAACCTGATCACTTCCATTTACCCTACAGGGGGAGGAACTGTTATCAATCTTAACAAAATGTAATGTAACAGATCTGGCTCCAGACTGAAACAAATAAACTGTAAAACAGATTATTTTGGAGCCAACAGGATAACTGATCATACATTAGTTACCAGATGATTTTAAGAAATGTTTGTAATTTTGCTGGATGTGATAATGGTATTACGAGTACTATGAAGTCCCTATTTTGGTCGCTCAAGGGTTAAAATGTGGAGGGAGAACAACAATGGTAGGATGCTAACAGTGCTGAAGCTGCACTATGACTATATGGGGATTCATTGTTTTCTTCTCTTTACTTTTATGTATATATTCCTTAACACTTGCACAAAATAGTGGGGAGAGAAAACTTATGCATGGATAATCATTACCTTATTGTTTAAAAAGAAAAAAATTACAAACAAATGGGAGACAAATTAGGTAGCCCATAAAAAGGACTATTATGAGGCCACAGAAAAGACCATATTTCAAATATTTTTATTCACGTAAATTGGTTTGTTTTGTCAGTTTCAGATGTACAGCATTATAAATCCATGTCTACTAATTTTTACATTAAGTAAAACAAGGTAAGAAACAAAACGCTGTAAAAGAGCGTATACAGCATGATTCTAACATGGTATGAGCACTGAGAAATGCCCAGAAGGATGCTGATCAAAAGTGTGCGCACTTCTGGGTGGTTAAATATAAGGCCAGTGATTCCTTCCCTAGTGTTCTTTGGGAACTTCTTCCAAGGCATTCACTAGTATAATTAAAAATTTTGAGGGGAGGGAGTGGTGAATGTTTTTTATTTTTAGTTTCCCAAATTTAAAATGGAGTTAAAAATAAGGTTCTTCTTGATCAAATGGCATAGATATTAAAAGCAATTATCACAAGAACTGGCATACGACTAGATAGTGAAAAAATTTTTTGTTTTTCACATTTTAAAATCGTAATAAAGCAACTGTTCTTTAAAACAAAAACACCCACATACTTCCCTTCTCTTATTTCATTTGGCTATTTGTTGACACCCAATAAAATGTTCATTTCAAAAATTAAAACAATTCAGTCTTCATTAATACAATCCCATAATGTTTCCCTTGAAACCAATTTCTTATAAGTACAGTATTATCCATGTCAGCTCATCTTTTCATCATAACATTTTAGATACAACTATTATTTAATCACAGGGTTTTTTTCACTCTCGTGTCAAACGCATGTGAAAATCAAGTACTCTCCCTGGACCAGGAGTCTGTAATTTAGTACTAAGAAGACTAGAGGGTTTGGAAGGACATGTGTGGATTAGAGATTCCTTCACGTATGGGTCTGTCCCTTCTCTCTTTCTTGCTTCTTTTTTAAAAATTGAGATATTCACATACAAAACTCATCCTTCTAAAGTGTACAATTCAAAATAAAAAAATCTGATACATGTTGTCCATCGCCCTTTTGTAAGATCAGAAATATACTGTTATAAAGAAAAAAAGTAAAATATACAATTTAGTAATTTTCAGTATGTGCACAAGAATTTGCAGCTAGCACCACTATCTAATTCCAGAATACCTTTATCACCCCAAAAAGAATCCTGTTACCCATTAGCAGTTACTCCCCTCAGTCCCTTCTCAGTCCCTGACGATCACTAACACAATGATTCTTTCTAAGGTTGTTTTGTTAATGAAGGGGACAGAAAAATTCAATTCATCCTTCATCAGTCAAAAGATCACCATTCTATAAACTGTGAAATATAAAAACAAGATGCTTCAAATACACATGTACCATTCTGCACTGGTAAAGATAAATAAGCATTTCCTTCTAGAATTAATCTTCCTCCTACTACTATACAGCAGAAATCAAATCTAACAGCCAGATTTGGGCTTACTCTGCATTGCTAATCAACTCTGAACATTTGGCCATGGCATATTTCACAATCTTCTATCTCAAAATTCTGAGGCAAAAACAAAATTAAATCTAGCAGTTACCCAAAAAAAAGTAAACTAAATGTAAAAGAGTAGTAAATTAAGTCATTAGAATAAGCTAAATTCATAGCAATGTTTGCTCATTTCGCTGGCAAAACTTATCAAAACAGTTCACGTATTAAATGTAGTAACAGACTTTCTACAGATTTTTTTTCTTTAAACTCTTTAAAGTAACTAGATGAAACTCTGGGGGAAAAGTAGGGTTGAGACAGCTAAATATGCTTAGTGGATTCTTGATGCTAACTGCAATATTATTTGAGTTTTGCCCTAATTTAAATATTAAAAGTTACTTTATTGCTCCCAAAATTCCAAGAGAAAAATTAAGGCATACTGTAAGTTATCAGTGAGCCTTCTTAAATTTCAGATACGCACTGCTCTAACCAAAGGCATTGCTTTTTGCAACAGATCCAACATCTGCTTACTACTTCATGTCACAGAAAATATATTATCACCCATCATATTTTGACCAATAGCTTCTCAAAAACAGTTGCTACAGAAAAAAAATTTTACTGTTTATAAAAACAATAGATGTCCACTGTGGAAAATTAAAAAAACAAAGGAACATAAAATGAAAACCTACCACTGATAATTTCATCATTCACATCTCTTTACAGATCATGTTTTGTACACATTAGTACAGGGTTGAGATTTTGCTTTATATTTTTGCACTTGCCTTTCTCAATTAACAATAGAATGTCCTGCGTCACTGAAAACTGTTCATAAACTATTCTTGCTGCAAAGTACACCACCTTCTGGAAAGACACATGGAAATACACATATTTATCTTACATGCTCCTAATGTTGAGCATTTGAGATTTTTCACAATTTTAAAGCTGGTTTCAAGCAAATATTAATCATTCATTTCTTTTATGGTCACACATAACACACACAGAGGCTACAGAGTTTGGCACCAAAGGATTTGGTTATTTTCAAACAATTGTCATTCAGAGTCATTGCCAAAAGCCACATTCCTATCTGGGAAAAAATATCACCCATAACAGTAAGACTTTGGAATGAACAAACAATGGGTCATAAATCCCTTAAACCACTTAGAAATGAAGGGCAAGCCCTCAGCACAGTCAAAAAGCATTCTTTCCTGTGCTAAGCTTGCAGTCAGATCTTTGCCCTGGCCTCTAAAACCAGAAATGTGAGACAGGAAGATGCATTCTGTTTGTTAGTGTGTCACTTTGGCAAACGCTATCTTATATAGCTGACCTTGAATTTCCACTTTAGACACTCTTCCTGGGCAGACCAGCATCTCACAAAGGTGACTACGAGCAAAGGATGCAGAAAGAATTCTGCCACAGCTCCAGGACAAACCACACAGGCAGCACAGGCTTCTGGGACAGAAGACTTCAGGTTCCTTTTCAGTCACTTGCCCAGTCAAATAAATAGAAGCAGAAACTCAATTCTTTGTCTCAGTCCAAGAATACAGTGCTTTTTAAAATTAACATAGAACAAACTTCCCTGCCGAAAGCTTTCAGAGTCCACATATGCCCAAAAAGAGGGAAAAAAACATGAATTTGATCCTGGCATAAATTTCATTTTAAAAATAAGACTGACTTACTTTATCTGTTGCTTGACTATATGAATCCATTTCCTTCTGCTCTCAGGTACTAGTAAATAGTACCTTTTCTTCCTCCTAAAGGCCCTTTTATTCTTTGTAAGAAATAAGTTAATGTGGGCCTCCCTGGAGGCACAAGGGGTTAAGTCTCAGCACTATCACCTCTAGGGCCTGAGTTCCATCCCTGGCCAGCAGCAGATCTCTCCTTTCTTGCCTGCTGCTCCCCTCAGTGGTATATTTCAGTAGTTCTGTGTGTTCTGCTCCACACTGTCTCTGGTGAATCATCTCACAACCCCACACCTCTGGCCTGCACCCCAGCTCTTATATGTATAAATAAATAAATCGTTAAAAAAATAAAATCTTTTTTTAAAAAAGACATGTTTTCTGGGCCCCCCTGGTGGCGCGGTGGGTTGGGCAGCGCAATATGAAGCAGACCACAGCCACTGCGGCGCGAGTTCGATCCCTGCTGCCGGCCGGGGAGGGCGCCCACATGGTGCAGCAGACCTCTCCTGCTGTGCCCGCTGCTCCCCTCAGCAGTGTACTTCTGTTGGTCTGCCTGTTCTGCTCCCCGCTCTCTGTGGTGAATCCTCTCACCCCCGCACACTTCTGGCCTGTACCCCTGTGTTTGTATGCATAAATAAATAAATCTTAAAAAAAATAAAATTTAAAAAAAAAAAGACATGTTTTCTTCTTAAACTTGGTTCTAAAGTAATAGATCCTATTCTGCTAGATTACCTAAAATCCTTAGGTCATGCTCTTATATGGACACCAAGCTAGTTCTCGGTCACTGTAGGAAGAGATAGGTGTTCTCCCAAGCGTCTTTCTTATTTCTTCCACTTAAAACTTAAACTCACTATCCACTATCACCAGCTCAGCAGAAAATCCAAAACTCATTTTATTTTCACCATATCCTTAAACAAGGTGGTTACAGAGCAAACTTACAGAATCAAGCAGAGGCTGAATAAAGGCCCTAAAAGATTTAGTTTTTCAGACTTGCATTCAAATGCCAGTCTGGATATTTGCCCTAGGGGATATTCCTTAACCTTGAGGCATTTCAGAGCTAACTCTGGGAAATGGGATAAGATTTAAGAATAATGTATAAAAAAACCCTACTATTTCTGATTCATAACAGGAGACCAAATATTTGGTAACTTTATGATATTCAGACAAGTTCCTGTTCCACAATCTCTGTCACCATCTATTCATTTTTTGCAATGTCTGTTAAGTTTTCATTCACTTTCAAATTCGTTCAAGCAAAATCATCTGCTTTTCACTGAAAGGCCACCAAGTGCCCAAAGAGTATCCATGAGGCCAGTATCTCTCTAACCAAGTCTGTTCCTATTCTTGCTCATTTGTGTTCTTTTTTGTTCTTCACTAGATCAGTTTCATGCTCGTGTGGGTGCTACTTCTTCCAGCACTTAAGGTAGATCAAGGTGTGATTTTTAGTGGAGGGAGGAGAGTAAATGTCTCAAGGCACTCTGATAGGTTCCACCAGAGTTGATTGTTTGCTTACTCAAAGGCACTGAGAGACTTGGGTCAATCAACACTCACCCACTATCCTGCAAAGACCCACAGTCAATGCTCTCCTACCTACAGCTGCTGAAATGAGGGTGCTCTGCAACCAGAATGTTTAACCCTCTGTGCTCTCTTTCTGCCATTGTTCAGTACACCCCTCACTGGCACACAAAGGCAATGATAGTGCCAGACCAACTACAAAGAAATGGAGAACGGGATGCGGTGAAATAATCATAAGGCCAGCAAGTGTGCAGCACTATGCGTCAAGTACTGTCTATGTATGCGCCCTTTCACCCTCATGACAAACCTGAGAGCCCCATATTGTTCTCATTTTACAGATGAAAAACTGAGGCTGAGAGCAGTTAGGTAACTTACTCACTCAGAGTTATGACAGAGGAAATAAGGAAAGGCACAAGGTAAATAACCAGGCCCCAGATTATAGATTCAACTTTCTCATTTTAAATTGTGTATTTAACAGAGCTGGAATCACCTTTGAAGAAAGGGGTGGAGGGGAAGAGAGCAGGGAGGAGAAGGGAGGAGGAAGAGTATCAATCAGGAGTTGATGAGCGGAAGCTCCAAGATCTCTGCAGTTTGGGAGCTTCTGCCAGCAAGTGACAAAAAAACTCTAGATGCACAGGCATAGGTAGGCCATGACTGCAGAGAATATAAAAGCATTTACCAAAGTAAAATGACTTGTCAGCACATTAGGTTTTCTTTGTCAAGGTTCCCAATGACAGCATTCCCTGCCCTAACAAGGGTGTATCTAGATTTGGAGATGGTGAAAGAAACAGCAGTTTTCTCTGAAGAAATGATCACAATCTCAGTATATAAAAATCATTTCTTCTGCCAGAATGCTCAATGGTTCTCTTCTGAGCACAGAATAAAATGGTTAAGTTTGAGACAGCATTGAGCTACTCGCTTGCCTTGCTCCTGTATTAAGGGTAAGAGTCCTGGACAGAAAGCAAACACACGGCCAGTATGAGCAAAGCTTATCTGAGTGGAAAATCTAACCTTCTTAGGGCCCTGTAGTATTCTCTATTAAAAAAAAGAAGAAGCATTTAGAATGTCAGTTGTATCATAGAAAAAATTTCCAACAACGAAAAATTTAGTAGTCATTAAACAGCCCTACAGTGTTCCCCTTCCCCTTAAAAATACTAACAGTTTGGCACATGTCATACCAGATTTTTCCCCTTCGAATTCTAGTACCAAAATACCAGTGTTCCAAGGGCACAATGCCATCCTCTCTGCATTTTAAATATGTGAAGTCTGAATCATTCATGTACTGCTATACACAAAGTTAAAACATAAACATTAAAGCAGCATATAACTCACTGCACACATCAGTACATACAAGGTGCATATAGTTTTCTTGGCCAAAGTATGCTTAACAGGTTTTCTTTGAAGTCTGTCTATTGCCACTGTCCTGTGTACCTGTTTCCACTGTGCCCACACTCACCTGTATTGTGCCGTCCTGTAAATCTAAGTCCTGTAAGTCTAAGATCTCATCCATTTTACATGAAGAGCTGCACGCTGAAGCAAGGGCCCCAGGAAGCCATGGTGGTCCCTTGGGGTGGGTTGGCAGCATGGAGTCAGCCCCCACACAATACTTGCTGTGAGGAACAGTGGCTTTCACCTGCTGAGAACATGCCACAGTTACACGATTTGCCAAGGCGGCTGATTCTGGCTGAAATAAGTTATCCTAGAGGAGGAAAGGTTTGGCCTTAAGAGAACAGAGAACAAAGAGGAGAAAAGGAATCCACTTCCTGGGAACAGGAAAGTGGCCTGGACCCAGGGAATGGCTTGGAATTAGGCCTGGCGCTTTCCACCTCCTAAATCCCCCTAACATACCCTCCTCCTAATGTCCTTACACCTGCCTTGCCCTCCTGGTTTAAAAACTACTCCTTTTGGGGGCTCTCACAGAAGTAATGATCACAACTAATCACTCAGAAAGAGGTTAAGTGATGAATAAACATAAAAGATTTACCCTTACTAGTTCTAATCCTCATTTCCTTATGAATACCCAGAAATAGTTTTAAACAGGGCAGGCATGCAGTAAGTACAGAGGTAAAATGTTAAAGAGGCATCTAACTCTCAGTGTGTATCAACACATTTCAGATTGTTAGAATACATTAAGAATAACATTCTACAACCATTAAAATACTGGCATTTAGGTACAGAATTCCAAAAACTATTATAATAATCACTAAAAGTAAGGTCTCAGTTTAACCAGGATGGAAAAGATAGAAAAGTTCTCACTGGGCTCTAGAGCTAAAAACCCAAATAATACAGGGCTATCAGAAGAGAAAAGAAGGGGCCTCCCTGGTGGCGCAGTGGGTTGAACAACGCACTGAGAGGCAAACTGAAGCCACTGCAGCACGAGTTCAATCCTTGCCTCTAGCCAGGAAGGGGACTAACATGGAGCAGCAGACCTCTCCTGCCTCTCCCACTGCTCCCCTCAGCAGTGTGTTTCAGTCCATCTGCCTGTTCTGCTCCCCGCTCTGTCTCTGCTGAGTCCTCTCACCTCCCGTGCCTCTGGCCTGTATCCCAGCTCTTGTATGCACAAATAAACAAATCTTTAAAAAAAAAAAAAGAAGAAGAGAAAAGAAAAGAAGCGAAATAAGAAATAAGCAGGGAGACACCACCACATCAAGCCTTGGGGAACACGCAGGCACCTCAGATGCTTCCTCCCGAGCACAGGAAGGAGCAGGGGTTGCTTCAACAGTGTGCCTCTGAGCACACCAACAGTAAGTAAAGGAACTGTCATACAAACTCAGGCCTCTGACCAGACATCTGAGCCTTCCCACCGGAGTGCTGCTCTTAAAACTTCCAAAACTTGGGGGTTTCACAAGCCCCTAATTCCCTAGTGGCTATGCTTGGCCGCTCACCTTAGCTACATCCTTTTTCTTTTATGGAAACCAGTCTTCCTTATTCCATCCTTTGACATGAGATTTTCTGTGCAGGAGGCCACAGTTTTCTTGCACTGACACTTCTCCCTGGTCAGGCATGGGTCAAGCGCTTGGGGACTTGTTTTCGGGTGTATGGTTATCTGACCGCCAAGCTATGACAAGAGAGACGCTTTCCCTGGATGATAGAACTGAAAGCTGTGAGCCAGGGCCACAGTGGACGTGAGTGCAAGACTGAAGAGAAGCCTGTGTCCAGACAAAAGCCTTGGGCAGACAGAAACAGAGCCCTCCCCAAGCTCACAGATGTCCATGCAGTCTCCACAGAAACTCCAATCACCACCATGGCAAAGGATCTGCCCCAGTAATGCCCATTTTAAGCTTAAACTAGTTTGAGCTGTACCTCTCACTTCCTTCCCATGACCAGAAAGGTTACTAACAGTCATTTTCTTTACAGAGATGCTTTTTTAAAACATTCCCTAGATTAGGACAGAATCACAAGAAAAATAATATCACACACCTACCCCTCACTCCCCAACCAAAACAAAACTTCTATCTATTGAAATACTTAGCATTACATAGTATCTTCCATCTTAGCCCAGTTCACATGAGCTGACATCTCGGTTATATCCAGTAGGTTTGGAAACACTTGGAAAAAGAAAGAAACATTCCAGAGAAATGGGTTATGATGTCCCTCCACATACACACTGAGCGATAAATCAATATTAATTATTCTCATCCTGTACAGGAGGAAAAGTGAGCTAATGGGATTAAATAATAAAAAGAGAAGCCCAAGTTTTTTTCAAAGTGAACTTAATCAAGTTCTCAGGGCTTCCTCCTTCTTAACTACAGACATTTCCTTCTCTACTAATGTTTAATACACCTCTGACAGGACATAGTTTCATGGACATATTTTCATCAATTATTTAAGGAGGAAATGGGAACTATAAAAATAAAATGACTTACTTTATATACTTTAAAATTTGTTACCTGAAAGGTTAGAAGCAGCAGAAAGATTATCCAACAATACTGCTAGCAACACAGAGATATTTCTTGTCCATCCAAATGGAAAATTATTCAGAGAAATAACACCACCCAGGAGTGACAAAGAAGTGTCCATGCACCACTGACAGAGCAGCCGCCTGCCCACTCAAACCCAGCAGCTCCACCTTCCAGGGTTTTCAGCACATGCACACATACTCGTGCGCGCGTGCACACACAGACACACACACACACGAGGGCATGGTCCTGTGTATGTTCAGGATGTTCAGAGCGATGATGCTTATGACAAAAACCTAAAGCAACCAGAACGTTAGCTTCTAAGTGCAGATAAAGAAATGCTGGTTAAACATTCCCAGAAGAAAAGAATATATTGAAATCATACTATATCACGTTACAAGTAACTTAATTTATTAATCTGGAAAACTGATCATGACATGCGTATCACCAAAAAAAGCTGACAAAATAGCAGGAAAGCATGACTAGTCTAACATAAATACGTCCCGCCTCCTTTCTGCAGATACGATACAAAAAGTCGGTATCTCAAGGCAAAAGACTGAGTGGCTTTCATTTTTTCACTCTAACTTTTATCAAAAGGCTTGTTAGTTTGTGCTTGTATTCAACAGACACACATCGCTTTTACTACAATAAAAAAGCAGAAGTTTTAAATCAGCATCTGCAAAAATACTTCAATTAGGCAGCCTCAAGAACTGTTTGGAAAGACTTCCCAGATATGTATAATAAATTACAAAGCACATACCCCTTAGTCAAGGAATATCTCCACAGTTATTTTTCTGAGTGTTCATCAAAATTATTGGTAGCTTTTCATTAAATACTGTCTGTCTCTAAATTAAAAATGAAGGCATCATGCAGGAAAAGAATTTGACCATCTCTTTTACAAAGTTATTCATGGCCAATAAATCCTGAAGCCTGAAATCTTGAAATAAGAAATCTCAAATTCACGCCAGTCCTTCCTACATCCAAACTAAAAACAAAATCCACCCCATCCACCTCCCTAGTACCAAGTTACTCCTGTTTGCTTCTTTCAAACATTCCCACGACCACACCACCTTCATCAGATCCCTAAGTCCTCAAGTAATCATCAGCACAACACTACTGTGCTGTATTTTCCTGGGGTCCTTTCAATAGCTCCTATTGGGTCATCGATGCTTATGACAAAAAACTAAAGCAGCCAGAATGTTAAGCAACCAAGTGCAGATAAAGAAATGTTGGCTAAAATTCCCAGGCAGTTCCAAGGTACCACGACAGTGTCACAGGTAGTCTCTCTCCACTGCCCCTGCAGGCTCCCCTGCCTCCCTGGTCTACTAGCCTGCTTATCTCAGAATATTACCTATTAATGATGCCAACTACATAGTCCATTGTGGAGTCTGCTAAATGATTTCTCCCTCATCCACGAGTCCTAAAGTCTGTCTCTTCCACAAAGTTTTTAAGAACAATTAAACACAGAGATAGTCCAATGGCCAACAAACCTGGCACAAAGAATTTCCTTCACATCTATTACCTACCCTCTACCTGGCCCACATGTAAAAAAACCACATTAGCCCAGATAATTCCTCCAGCCTGACCTCCCACTGTCTACTTGAAGACTTGTATCCAGTTTCTCTGGTTTCTTGGCCAGGACTTCTGTCACAGACTCTTGTTCTACCTTGCTTACCTAACAGATAACTCAGTGGGGTCTGCCAGCTCTTGGTTTTCTTTTCACGTGGATCTGGGTGACAATCCCTCCTTTAGTTCAGAGCTCAAGCTGGTGAGTTTGTCTATAGTAACAGTACAGTTAAACAACCAAGACCTCGCTTAGTGTTGATTTTTATGTCATCTGACTCCCCACTCACGTTTTCCCTTCCTTCAACGTGTCTTTTAACATCCTGCTGAATCCAGTAAGACATTTTGTTATCATCTGCCTTCCTATAGTCATTTTTTAATAATAAAAATGTATGGCTGACCATCTCTACATTTGTACTTCAGCTGATAGAGTTCAGAAACTAAATCAAAACTCATTGCATTATTTTAGTATATGTTCAGAGTTATTAGGTTGCCTTAAATTCTTTACAAATATAAGTGTATTCAAATGTTTCATTTTAAACAGTTTTTTTCCTCCTTTATAGTAGTTCCTTTTGGGGTAACTATCAAAATATACAGTTAATTCCTCCTACACAAATAGACATGGTAGAGCCACTTGGAGAAGAGACTTGGAAGAGAAACATGGATGAGAGACATATGGGAAGGTTGCTCCCAGGCCTTGGCTGAGACAACGGAAGCTGTTAACTTGACCCCATGATAGATTATACAGTACATCTGAATTTCAGGTGTTTCTTTCTGTCCCAGCAATCTGTTACCTGCCTAACCCCTTTCTTGTGGTTTTACAGAAGAAGGTGTCTTACTCTTGTGGAAGCTTTTGGACCTCAGTCACCCCACTTTGGGCCAAGTCTGTTTGGTTGAGCATATGCACACAAGGGGATGGGTAATGTTAGGAGTTTTATTAGGAATAGCCCTTATTCTCTCTCTACATGTGAACTAAAGATCTTTCACGCTAAAAATAAAAACAGACATAAGATATACATTTCAAAACTATATGGAGTTGCACTAATGAAGTGAGGTTTCTGAAGAGGAGTCAAACAGGTATAAGGATGGTGTGGTGGGGGTAGAGGGGTGAAGAGTGGGGGGGCGGACTAAACCAGCAAAAGTCCATTATTCTAATTAGAAGACAGCAGATGCAGAGGGAGAGAAAGAGAGAGGGACTAGGCAGGCAGGCATAAAGATGGATGGATGGACGGATGGATGGATGGATGGATGGATGGATGATAGGGAGCCAACTAATAAAGAAGAAATGATGGAATTAGAAAATCACCCCTTGGCAGTAAAAAAAGTAATAACTATTTTAGGCAAGAATCATCAATGGATACAAAAGCTAGTAGCCGAGAAACAGATTATTTATATAATCTCAAAGCACCTCCCACTAAGATACTCATTAATTATAATAGAAAAAACTGCAACTTTTTGAAGCAGCCTGGCAAACACCTCTTTCAACCGTGGGCATCCTGATGCACTAAGAATACGTCACTTCCAAGATATTCCTGCCCAAAATGCACAGCCTTAATCTAATCATGAGAATGATCAAATAAACTCAAATTGAAGGATTATAAAAAATAAATGACTTGTACTCTTCGGAAGCATTAAGCCAAATAAGGTAAGGAAAGAAAGACTGAGGAAAACTAAACCAGCCTAGAGCCCTAGACTGCATCACGACCAGAAAAAAATATTCCTCTACAAAGACACTAGGAGCACAATAGGTGAAATGTGAGCACTGCTCATAGGTTAGATAAAAGTATTCTCTTTAGATTACACAGGTCACTATCCTTGTTTTTAGGAAATCACACACAGTGTTTAGGAGCAATGAAACACTATCTACATTTAAAGAGTTCACAAACATTAACATGTATATAAAAAGAACAATAACCCAAACGCTCAACTGTAAACACTTGGGGTGAAACATACATGAAAATCCCCTGCCCTTCCTGTAGATCTCAGTATTTTCCAAAATAAAAAGTTTACACAGTACATATGGTCACAATTCTAGCAAGAACAAAGAGCTGTTTTAAACAGATTGATCTTAAATATTTGTTTATTAAAGTACAAAACGAGTTGTTTATCTCTCACTTAGGACAGTAAGCACTGTTAACAGAGGCGTATAGGCCCTCCCTGGTGGCGCAGTGGGTTAAGCAACGCACTATGAAGCAAACCGCAGCCACTGCAGCATGAGTTCGATCCCTGCCGCCGGCCAGGGAGGGGACCCACATGGCACAGCAGACCTCTCCTGCCTCACCCGCTGCTCCCCTCAGCAGTGTGTTTCAGGTCGATCTGCCTGTTCTGTTCCCCACTCTGTGTCTGGTGAATCCTCTCACCTCCCATGCCTCTGGCCTATACCCCAGCTCTTGTAGGTATAAATAAATAAATATTTTTTAAAAAATCCTCTTTTCTACCCTCTTTTCTATCATAAAAAAGCTATTAATATTCTTGCACTATTATAAGAGTAGTGCTACACATTGTTGCAGATGTAGTCAGACTATTCAGATTAAAATTTTGACTCATACATTCTAGTTTTATGTGACCTTGGGCAGGTTTCTTAATTTCTCTTAGGCGATTTCTCAGCTGTAAAATGGGAATAATCACAGGGTTTACCATGCAGTAGCTGTACCTCATGACTGAATGAGGCAATGAACACAAAACAGCGGTTTCTGGCACATGAGCACTCCATAAATGTTAGCCATCAGGACACACCAGCTATCATGTACCACCGGCCTCACTGTTTACGCTATGTTCTTTTTTTCCTTTTAGCTCTGACATTCATTTCTTCTTTTTACTACATGTATCCTCATTTAAACTGTACCTTCCTGAAACAAGGTGAAGTACAAGAAAGTGCTATAAAGAATAATCAAACCCCTCCTAAAACAGAGGTCCTCCATCAATATGTTGGCTTTTACCAGCAGATTTTAAAGCTACAGTTAGACGTCTCAGTCAGCTACTGCTCTGCTCAAGAACTTTCTTATCAACAACGAACACACAACTCCAGGATTAATATCTAATTACAAAAGATCCAAGGCCTCCCTCCATTCTAGGGCACAGGCTTACAAGGCCTACAAAGACATGCAACCCTATGTAAAATGAACTTTCTACAGTTCTTGTTACCACTGTGCCCCAAAACTACATACTTCCCAACCACATGTCATACGCTAAGTACTACTGCCACCTTATACACTGGCTTGCTCCTCTTCATAACATCATTTTACAGATGAGGAAAGTTACCTGTTCAAAGATCTAAGTGGCAGAGCCAGAAATAAATTCAGATTATTGATACTCAAATCTGAATTCTTTGCAATATATGTGCTTCCCTTGCATATACATAAACAAGTTATTTAGAAGGAAATGTCATTAATTACATACATCAAGGACCCATTCTACACAGCAATCCTATAAGCTTTCTTAAAATAACCTTTTCTGAGCTTTTTTTTTTGCTTTTTCTTGGTATTGCTCACTGTAGTTTTTCTACTTACACAAGAGAGACCTGTCTTTTTTAAATTACAACCAGAAAAATTCATATCTTGCAAGCCAGAGCATAACACTGCAGGGAAAACCTGGGAATGATGAACAATCCCAAAAGGATTCAGCAATTGATGTCAGCACCTAGCAGATAACCAGAAAAAGAAACAGAAGTTATTTAATCTGAATCCAATAATCTTTTCTGGCTCTTCTCTCAAGGACACAAGGTGGGGAGGGTGGAGGGACAAAAACCTTAATGAAAGCCAGAGTTTAGGAGCTAGGCAAGGAAAAGGAGAGGGCCCTCCCTTATCTGTCAACACCTTCCCCGCCCCCCACAAAGTGCACTTGATCCAGGACAGGGGTAACACTGTGCTCTATAAAGGATCCTAAGGAGAGACTGATTCTGCAGTCTACAGAGATAGGGACAAACAAGACAGGAAGTGAGGTTTCTACGAAAGCTTTGCAAATCTTTCTTCTGCTTCTTCATGGCCCTATTTAATTCTTTTACCCACTCTGACAAAACCTCTCCTCACAAGACTCCTAAGTCCACCCTAACATTTGTTTTCTTCTCTACAGCATCTACAGACACCCCTGTGAAGCAATCAATAATTATTACCTAGCCTACAATTTACATTGTCCACCTGTACACATCACTACCTGTCCCCTCAATTAGACCATAAAGACCATTAGGGCAGAGACAAAGAAGTCCTACTCTTTGGGGAAGGTATAAATTTCAAATCAAGGTAGCACAGTCCTTGGGACAATGCTCACAGGGACAAAGTCCACACAAATTAGATTTAAATGGAGTGAGACTGCCTCAGCGCTAGGCAGGTACTGCTAGGAGAGGGGACTGGCCTATCTTTCCCCTACTGTACACCCAGCCTCTCTGAAGTACCTGGCATAGCCTCAGTGCTTAATTAACGTCAGTTGTTGCATAAACATAAACCTTAATCACTACCTCTGTTGTGTGGAATAAGTTACATGATTAATTTGAGCATCAGCCTCCTCATCTGTAAAATGAAATAATAATATCTATCTCATGTGGTAACTGGATTAAAAATGGATATATAGTTAACACAATTTCTGACACACAGTAAATGTCCCATAACTATGGACTATGGTTATTATGCTGCAATATTAAATGCAGGTCCACAATCACTTATCCAAAACTCTGGAGGTCAGATGGACATTCTGGAATACAGAATTTTTCATGTTTTTAAGGCACGGTAAACATTCACATTAATACACACAAACACGCACAAATATATTATATACATGGTTAGAACACAATCTGGAGCTGCAGCCTACAGTTAAACATGTTAATATTTTTGCAGTGAAAACTGCCCTAAGCAGGTAAATAAAGACTGCATGTTCACTTCAGGTCAAATGACAAGTGAGTTATGAAAGACATTTAAGTTTCAGACTTTTGGGATTTTAGAAGTGCAGAGAAAGAAAAGCATCTGACTCCCCAGTAGGATTTTTTATTTCCACTATAGCCACTGCATGTGTGGTGCACCTGACCATGGGGTTAAGTATGGCTCTGCATTACACTGCACTGTTTGGCCAAATAAAGAGCACCCAGATTCCCTGGAAACACTGTACAGCGTAAGTACGTAAGTCTCCATCAATTCCTCCAGCTGCCACAGCACAGGCTGTCTCGCCAGGTCCAATCTCTTACTGTTCATTCCTTCTCACCTAAAGGGAAAGGGCAGATGGAGTGGCTGGAGGTATGTGGAGGAATCTACTCCAACATTCTTCCATTCAAGTTTAATCAAGGATACAAGAAGAAGAGTCCAGACCAATGGGAACAATCAGACTCAAATTTTTGAGTTGTATTTTTACTTTTAATGTCTAATTAATCTAGAAAGGAAGCTTTGTGAAATAGTCTCTGGTTTCCCTACATGTCTCCCATAGTCATTGTGAGAATTCTGAACACTTGCTAAATCTTTCCAGCTAAATCCTCTAAGCCTATGGAGGGTTTGAAGAGCACCCCCACTAAGTCACCCTGTTGTATTCTGGGCATTATTTAAATAAGCAATTACTTAATCTTCCAAATCACTTTTATTAGTTCAAAATCTGCTGACAATGGATAATCAGTGGAAGGCTAACAGAATGCAAACTGGTCCTAATATGAGTCTAGTTGAGTCAGTTTAAAAAGAACAAGTTTTCCTGAAATATCATATATTTAGGAAACAAACTACATTCTATTTAATCAAAATGAATGAACCCCTCATTCCCAAATATATGCAACTTACAAGGCTTATTCTTCCCCCAGAAGCATGGCAAATGGTCCCACCGCTGAAGAAAACATGTTTACATGATAGTCGATGTTTTAGAGCAGGGTCCAGGGGCTAAACTGGCCCTCCACCTGTTTCTCACATTAAATGTTGGTAGAACAGGCCATACCCATTTGTCTACATGTTGTCTGCTGCTGCTTCTGCACTATGTTGAGCTGAGTTTACAAGGAGATGGTGTGGCCTACCCAGTCTAGTATATGTTGTCTGCTGCTGCTTCTGCACTATGTTGAACTGCGTTTACAAGGAGATGGTGTGGCCTACCCAGTCTAGTATATGTTGTCTGCTGCTGCTTCTGCACTATGTTGAGCTGAGTTTACAAGGAGATGGTGTGGCCTACCCAGTCTAGTATATGTTGTCTGCTGCTGCTTCTGCACTATGTTGAACTGAGTTTACAAGGAGATGGTGTGGCCTACCCAGTCTAGTATATGTTGTCTGCTGCTGCTTCTGCACTATGTTGAGCTGAGTTTACAAGAAGATGGTATGGCCTACCCAGTCTAGAATTTTTACCACATGGCTTTTTTTAACCCCCAACCATATGCCTTTTAAGAGGTTTGAAGAACCCTGTCTTACAGAAGGAGTGCTGGCTAGGAAATCAGAAAAACTTTTATTTAAATCCCAGTTTCATAATCACTAGTAGAAATTAGCTCATAATTCCAGGTAATTTCAGCTATACCTCATGTGTAACATTAGTATATTATCATCTACTTTGTAGAGGTATTATAAAGATTAAGACAGATAAAATCCCTAACACATAGTAAGCAATAAATTATAGCTATTAAACCGTAATTAATACCAAATACAAATTTGTCTACCATTCAAGAAATAATCACACTCCAGTCAAATATGTTTTTAAATAAGACATTGTGCTGGCATTCACCTACATTCTGTTAAGGAAAAATAACAATATCCAAGTACTATTGTTTTGGAAGGACAAAATTATTCCCTTAATATATTCTTATCTTTTTAGCCTTTAACTTAAAAAATGTTTAAAAGTCAGGCTCAAAGCTTTGTTTAATATAAAGTGAACCCCTTCAATCCATAGTAATCAAAACATGTCAAATAAAACCTAAAATATACCTCAGGTTCTCAATGAGAAAACTTGATCTACACTTTAGAAAAAAAAAATGGAGCTGGAAGCCACAGAAGGTAAGTTTCCAGATAAGTAACCATGAATATTTGCTGAGCAATCTCTAAGCTCTGAGTTCACTCAAGGAAACAATATTTGTTGAGAATCTACTATGTTCTGGCTCTGAGGCCCAGGTGTAAAGACAGCAAGTTATCACCACCCTTAGAGAGCTCATAAGCAATGCGAGGAGGGGGAGGAGTACCTCAGCAAAGTATAAGATTAGAACCACAAAACATGGCCCTGACAGCAAAACCAAACATATGTCATCATATGAGATACAAGAACTTGACACCTCCCGAGCAATCATCAAGGCTAACACCTACACAGGCTGCACAGGTAAAGTGACGTCAGTGGTTACAACCAAGTTGGGCAAGATTCGTCTCCCCCCACCCTTTTATTTGCATCGAAGAAATGACTTAGAAAGTTTCTCTGACTTAGAAATGACAAGGAAATTTGTCTTAGAAATGACTTTATTGAACGGTCAAGTCTTAATCTTTCACTCCTCTGTAACCCTGACAGTGCTAGTCTGAAAAAAATTACCCAGTCTTCCAAACCTTAGATTCTTCAAAGCAGTGTTACTACTATTCTTCTTTTGCCTTCCAACTGCACACACTATAATGTATTGTAATCCCTTGTTTATCAGTTTCCTCCACACACAGACTATGAACTCCTTGAAGACAGAAACCAAGCCTTAATAAACTGCTAATATCTAAGTGCTTACCCAGTGGCACTTAGAGTGTAACTTTATATACACTGTCTTGTTTAGTGCTTACCATTCTGATTACCCCAACATCACAGACAGAAGGAAATTGAAGCTTGGAGAAGACACTTGGTCAGCCAGTGTCGGGTACTTAACATCTGACCTCAGTCACAACCCTAACCTTGCCCTTCCTAATACGAGTCTGACATTGTTCAAGTGTCCCCCTCCTTCATACTCCATTCAGGGGAAGCTGAACCCCTTCTTCAAACTAGAAGGTTAGCAATCACAGGCACCTGTCAATTTTCCAGTGAGGCTGAGGTGGGCAAGCAAGCCTTTCTGACCAGTACGCTATATACAAAAGTCTGCTGGGGAGCTTCTGAGAAAGTTTTTTTCTAAGTGAAAGCCACAAGAACTCTCCTTCCATGTAATTGCCTTTACTACTTTGAAATTCTTAAACTGAAAGAGAATTACTAACTCTCCTTATAGTAACTTTAAGTCAATTGAGCCTGTTTTGTTCACTCTCCGCCAGAACATCCTGATGTACACATGGGAGAGGTGATGCTGTGCTCTAACAGAGACCAGGTGACTTTACAGCCCTTGAAAACACCACTCCCACCATCCCGCCCCAGTGCCAAGCATGGAAGAAGTGCTAACTAACTTCATTCGGCAAACGAACAAGCAGAATTTAAGCTCGGCTTTCACAGACAGGTGGATCCAATTCTAAGTAAAATACTACGGTACTAAATAACACCCTTAACAAATAAAGCCTGCTAATTCTTAGATGAGGTTTAACATATTTAGAAAGTAGGGTCTATACCAGGGCAAACAAAGGCATCTTATAAGTATCAGTTTCCAAGTCCAAAGAAATCTCTGTAGACTGGGTCAAAGAAAGAAACACAAAGATTAGGTTCCTGTTTGCACCTCTCATAGCAACTATAGCACATTTGTTAGTGGTCAGACAAACTTACCACTCTTCTTTCTACCTCCATTTTGATTCAAAGGGTTTTACCCTTTTAAAAGGGGCAGCAGGGGAGTGGATCAGAGGTAAGTGTCAAGGAGAGAGAACAACACCTCTTTAAGTTCAGTTTATTCATAAGCACTCAGCCCTGGAGTGGTAAAATGGTCAACCTTCACAACTCATGTGGGTCATGGGAGTCTGTTGCTCCCATCCACCAAGAGCCTTAATCTTTAGAACCTAAAGGACAGCGTCTAAACATTACACACAGGTCACAGAAGAGTCCCTGACATCCCACACTCTCTCTGGCCAGGCACCTGGGTTGATTTCAAAATTTGAAAGTAAAATGCTTCACATTCCATTCCCAATGCCAAGCCAAGAAAAAAAGCAGTAAAGACACTTTTCATTCATTCATGAAGAGGCACCACCAATGTCTCATGATCCATTCACTGTAAGAAACAACATTCACTTTAACTTCAAGGCTGCAGAAGCTTGTAAATTTTCCAACTGTTTGTCCACTTGGCCTTCTCTCAAAGTACTAAAGAATAGGATTTTTTTTTGATCTCCAAGAAAAATCAAAGAAACCTCTACTTGCTCACTCTAGAATGAAAGGTCGAAATGCCACAATCTGACTGAGATTCTTATTGAAAGCCAAGGAATCATGCTGACTGCTCATAAAGGATTTCTTTTCCTAAGGATCAATTTTGAGCCAAGCAGCGCAGACACCTACAAGGGCCTTCTAAAGCACAACTTACCTTGTAATTGCTCGAGTTCACCCAAGAGGTAGCAAGTCCATCCACAAGTTTATCTAACATAGTCTGGTCATGTTCAAGGTCAGCAGACTTCTGTTTGTCTGAAAAATAGTCTATAAGTTCTTGGCCAACCTGCAGTCGTTTCCCCACATCCTTCTGTAACACCTGTGCCAGGCAGGACTCCATGCGAGGCTCCATGGTGGAACTCAAATCCAGTTCCAGCACAAGCTAGAGGGCAGTCAAGGTGACACCCTCCCAGTAAAATTACCCGGGAGGTTGCCTCTTTGTTTGCTGAAGGTTAGGAAGAGTCTGTGTTTCAAAGATACAATCCGGGGAATGGCAACAATGCACCATGTGTGTCTGAAGAGCAGCTGGTAGGATATTAAAAGTCCAATTTAAATAACTAGTAGGAGATAAAGGAGTGAGTGGCAGAGTGATGTTCTACTATTGGCTCCGAAATACTTCATAATTCAGCAGTCCATTCTGAAAAGTAAGAGAAGAGAAAGACAAATCAGCACAGATAACAGAACACTTAAATGTTATAAAACATCCAATCAATGACAAAGCAATTCACACTGCAGGATCCTTTATAATCACAAGTGGAGTGGCAAGCATGAATGCTTGGCATCCATATCAGAAGGATGTAATTATTATTTTTAATCAGAAAATGCTGAAGTCTAAAGCAAAGAGCCAATGGGCTACAGAGCTGGTGGGTTAATGTTTATCACAATTTCCCAGCTTACAAATGTGCCAGCAGGGAAAGCAGTCTTCTGCTTTAGCTAGCATATTTATTTGTAACTTAAATCTTGCATCCCACCAAACACATAACACTAATCTGTGTCTGAATCACTGGAGTAACATAACTTACGGCCTTCCACTCAGTTTTCTAAAAAACCAAGTGCTAACCATGGGGCAGATGCCATAGACACACCACGGACCCCAACAGCTGGCTTGGTAACAGGAATAAAGTGCAAGGCGGCGTGAGTAGGAGCCCTCGCCTCCTCTTCCTTCCCCCAACACAGGGAGTGAAGACTAAACCGTCAGGCTCAAATTCTAATCCTAGTATACCTAGTGCACCATTTGGGCCTGACAGAAAATCAGGGAGTCTCAAAGTCATGTCAGGATAGGGGAAAAACACGTGATACGGGAGAGATACCAAAATCATTTTCATCAGTCACATTGTACAAGCTAATCAGACACACTACAACCGCTGGAGCAACTGTATACACGCTCTTCTTCTCTTGCTTCTCTAATTCCTTTTTTTTAACCTAAGAAGACCCAGAGCAACCACCTGACTGACACTGCACTAAACAGAAATGTTTCATACATTAACAATACATCCCAGGCCTCCCTGGTGGCGCAGTGGGTTGAGCAACGCACTATGAAGCAAACCGCAGCCACTGCAGCACGAGTTCGATCAATGCTGCCGGCCAGGGAGGGGACCCACATGGCGCAGCAGACCTCTCCTGCCTCGCCCGCTGCTCCCCTCAGCAGTGTGTTTCAGTCAGTCTGCCTGTTCTGCTCCCCACTCTTTTCTCTGGTTAATCCTCTCACCTCCCTGGACTCTGGCCTGTACCCCAGCTCTTGTATGTATAAATAAATAAATCTTTAAAAAAAAAAACAAAACAATAAATCCCAACTCTGAGGAGTGCCAGCAGGTACCTCTGAATTTATAAATTAAGCAAAACTAAAGTACTATGCAGAGTAATTCTTCCAGCCTAAGCAAGCAATTCTTTTTCTTTCTAACTATCCCACCCTACCCCTATTCTCAGCATAAAAGAGCAATGCTCTTTCTGAATTCTACAATGAGATTTTTGAAGACGACAGAAATAATTCAATGAGGAAAAGCCCGTGGCACAAGATACCCATCATCTGCTTCACTATGCCTAACAATGCAGCAACTGGGAACCAGAAAGCATTCTAGAAGAGTCACTATTTCAAATGATAATCCTTCCTTAACTGAAGGAGATAAATGTGTCCCAGTCACTTCCACTGGAACTAGCCTCTTCTTCACAAGAAAGATATTCAAAAGACATGAAAGCAGCTATTACCCTTTAGAATAATGTTTAGTCCCAACATAGTATCGCCAAGTCCTTAACCAGCTGATATGCTGGATTAAAGAACATAACCCACCATACAGGAAAACAGGAGAAGTCATGAGAATCTTTCTTTCTGGGCCCAGTGGAGCTTACTATGGATAAAAAAAAAAAATGGCCACAAGTTCTTTGCTACTCTTCCCCCACCAAGACAGAGCCTATGTCCACTCCACAGACATTGCGGGCAATGCGACTGCCTTTGCCCAGTGGGAAACCAGCAACTACAAGGCAAGCAGAGATTTGCTAGCAAGTTCTGGAGCCTGCCCTCTGCCTGGAAGAAAGTCGGTCTAGCCTTCTGGGTTATGAGAAGCCATGTGGAAGAAAACCAGCAAGTTCCCACTGCCAGACACGCCAGTGCGGCCATCTGAGACCGTTCAGCCATTCCAGTCACCATCTGACTGCAGCAACCCAAATAAGTGGAAGGAAACTAGCAGAAAACCACCCAGCCAAACCACAGAATTATGAGAAATCCTCTTTCACCACTGTTTTAAGCCACCAAGTTCGCAGTGGCTTGTTATACATCACCATATAACTAATACACTCCGTCCCCTCAACATAAGACTCATTCTCAATGGAAAGAATGACATATCCTTCACTCTCTTATTTAAGGGACACTAACAGACATTAACTAATAATGATGATTATAACACCATTTTTAAGCTGCTACACTAGGTGTCAGGCTGTATGCTAGATGAGCTATATAAACGGTCTTGAATTCTCCAACCAACTCCATAAATAGCTATTAACACATTCCTATTTTACAGATGAAGAAACAGGTGAAGCAAGGGTAAGTAATTTTCCAAGTTTGTGTGGCCACTAGTTTCCTTTCCCTACCTTGAAACCCGTGTTATTACACATCTGGCCTAGTTCTGTTCTGACTCAAGTAAAGGAGGTCACACTCCGTGCCTAGCTAGGAAGCAACAGGGCAGAGAGCAAAGTCATTAGGTAAACACTGAGAAAGATCCCATTTGTTCAAGTTTCTCTACTATGATTTCAAAAATCCCTATTATATAAAAGCTTCTCCTTCAGGTGGAAGTGTATATAAGACTCTTAACAAACAAGCACATGTTTACTGGATGTAATTGTGCAGTAAAGGCTTTGCATTCTCAAAAGTAGGTCACAAACTTATGTGGGAAACCCAAAGGAAAAAAAGATCCTGGAAGTTCCCTAGGCAACTAAGCAGACTGAGCAGATTGCACCCTCTTGTTTCTCTTTTTTTTCCCTCAATTAAAAAATAAAGAAATAACTGATGATGCTCCTTATTCTCTCTTATTCCTACTAATCTGGGATTTTTTTACCCTTTCCCCTGCTTTTGATCATTTTCACCATCTATTCTTTCACAACGTACTCCGGGAACATCACAACGTACAGAGTACAAGACCTTCTCACGCCTCACCACCACACATCAAGGTTCCCTCTGAAAAGCAAGTAATGGCACAAATCCTGAGCATTCTTTCAGAGATGCTTTTAGCTATCCAACAAAGTGCATACTCCCTCTACAGCTCTCATGAGCAATTCCCTAAGATTTACAATTAACTTGTAAAAGAGAACTCAAAAGCAAACCAGCAAAAAAGGGGCAAAATCTCATACAGCAAGTTATATTAAAAATCTCATATTTAAAAACACATTACTATAGAAAATAAACAGGAGGCACATCTGGAGAACTTAGAAGAAGAACAAGGAAAAGGATTTAGAGGGGGCAAGAGCTAAAACTCTCCACCTGCATCCCACCCAGCCTCTTTAAGGAAGAGTGCACCAAGGAAAGAAAAGACTGAAGTTAACCTGGAACCTGTGGTCACAGTCTGTCATGTGTAAAGCATTATAAAGGCACAGACACCAAACAAACAAGACTCCGGCCCTGCCCACAGTGAGCTTACAGACAAGCACTGGGCATGCGTACAATCCCACTATCAATTCTGCAAACATCATTCAAAAGACTGGCATCACATAGAGGAGTATCTCAAAGCAGCAGTGAAGAAAAATTACTCAGAAAGTAATGCTATTTCTAAGTAAAAGGAAAAAATTGCTCAACTTTCACAAATTTTCAAAAATAATAACAGAACTATAAGAAGTATACACAGGCACAACTTAAAGATATGGTTCCTAACCAAACGTAAAGGTTTGGTTCCTACAGCTGGTCACACAGGGGTTTTTTTGTTTTGTTTTCTTGTTTCCCTGTAAATATAAAAGTTATGATAATACTATATTATAATCTATTAAATGCACAATAGCATTATGTCTAAAAAAACAATGAATATAACTTAATTTTAACATATTTTAGAGCTAGAAAATTCTAATTACAATCGGAGCCTTCAATTCTTAAACTTTTTGCCACAAAATTTCAACTTGTGAAAAACATATTCTCTATGAAGCCCAATAAAACAAAGTGCACTAAAACTAAGTATGCAGGCAGAAGAAAGGGTAGGTGAGAATACCAATCATCTTTTCTTTTTTTTTCAAGTTTATGCCTTTTGATTACTTTCACCCATCCCCACTACCTCTAGTAACCACCAACAATCTGTTTTCTGTATGAGTTTGAATTCTTTTCAGATTTAATTTAAGTGAAATCACATAGCATTCTTTTTTTCTCATTATTTGCTTAGCATGATGACGTCAAGATCCATTCATGTCATTACAGATGGCAGGGTTTTTTATGGCTAATATTCTATACATGTGTTTACCACATTCTCTCTCTCTCTCTCTCTCTCAGGTCTTTCTTTCTCGTGTCTTTCTCTCGCTCTCTCTCTAGTGCTTTCCTACTCTAGGAGCCACATTTTCTTTATCTATTCATGCAACAGATGAACACTTGGATTGCTTCCATGTCTTGGCTATTAGAAATAATCCTGTAACGAAGGCCTCCCTGGTGGCGCAAGGGGTTAAGCACCACACTACGAAGCATCCAAAAATTCGCAGTCACTGCAGCACAAGCTCCCATCCCCGGCCCACATGGCACAGCAGACCTCTCCTGCTTCACCTGCTGCTCCCCTCAGCAGTGTGTTTCAGTTGATCTGCCTGTTCTGCTCCCCACTCTGTCTCTGGTGAATCCTCTCACCACCCCCACACCTCTGGCCTGTGCCCTAGTTCTTTTATGCATAAATAAATATTAAAAAAAAAAGAAAAAGAATCCTGTAATGAATATGGGGGTGCAGATATCTTTTTAATAGTGTTTTTATTTCCTTTGAATAAATATCCAGAAATGGAATTGATGGACCATATAGTAGGGATCAATATTTGAGGAAACTTCATACTATTTTCTATAGTGACTACCAAATTACATTCCCAAAAAAAGTACGCCAGGGTTTCCTTTCTTCATATCCTTGTCAACATTTGTTATTTCCTGTCTCTTATTCACAGGTATTCTCACAAGTATGAGGCACTATCTCAATGTGATTTTGATTTATATTTCCCTGACAATTAGTTATGTCAAACACCTTTCTTCTAATCAGGCTACATTTTCTCCTTTAGCAAGATCGCACTCTTGAAAGTTATGAGGAACATTTATGAAGCTGTACTGCAGGGTAGAAGGAGGGCAATCTCAGGACCCTAAAACCTGCCTGCTCTAAATAGGTTCTGCCATCCATCGCATCAAAATAAAAGATACTCTAGTGTGTTAGACCTTCAATAGAAATAAACTTTAATACAATTAGCATACAATGGAGAGAAGCAAAAGAATAGATAAAATTTTACTTCCTGGGCCTCCCCTGGTGGCGCAGTGGGTTAAGCAACGCACTATGAAGCAAATCGCAGCCACTGAAGCACGAGTTCGATCCCTGCTGCCGGCCAGGGGGGG
>JAGFMF010011399.1:1779024-1812774 GCA_019455555.1 Galemys pyrenaicus
TCTCCTGCTGTGCCCGCTGCTCCCCTCAGCAGTGTACTTCCGTTGATCTGCCTGTTCTGCTCCCCACTCTCTGTGGTGAATCCTCTCACCCCCCCCACATCTCTGGCCTGTCCCCCAGTTCTTGTATGCATAAATAAATAAATCTTTAAAAAAAAAAAAAAAGAAACAAGAAATCAAGACACAAAGTACTCAGGTAGTTTTAATAAAATAATATTCTACATCACAGTATCAAGAAGTACATTTTAAATTACTGGCACCATTCCCTGGTGGCACAAGGGTTAAGTCTCAGCACTATGAAGTTATCAGTAGCCACTGCAGTCTGAGTTCGATCCCCGCCCAGGTTGTTGGCGCAGGAGAGATAGACCTCTTCTTTCCTCCCCGCTGCTCCCTCAATAGTGTATTTCAGTCAATCCACCTGTACTACAGCCCACTGTCTCTGATGAATCTACTCACACCCCACACACACACACCTCTAGCCTATCTCAGTTTTTGCATGCATAAATAAATCTTAAAAAAGTAAATTGCCAGCACCAGTTTATCAATAACCCAATCAAAAATCTCCCCAGAAAATACATACAAAGCAGGCATGGTACTTTTACTGGCCAGTGGTATGGGGGGGTGAGAGGATCCAACAGAGACAGAAGAGGGAGCAGAACAGGCACATTAATTGAAATACACTGCAGAGGGGAGCAGTGGGCAAGACAAGAGAGGTCTGCTGCACCATGTGGGTCACCTCCTGGGCCAACCGCAGGGATCGAACTTGTGCTGCAGTGGCTGCGGTTTGCTTCATAGTGTGTCGCTTAACCCACTGCACCACCAGGGAGGGCCCCAGGCATGGTACTTTAAAAGCCAACTTTGGAAGCCAAATATTAGTAGAATTTATTCACATGAAGTCAAAAGTGGTATTTCCATCAATAAGATGACCTTTTTCACTTTGTAAGCATTTTTGTTATTATAGTATGGTCTGAAATAAAGGTAGAAGCTCTGCCAGTAATATCTATGTTCTTACCCTATCTGCTCCTTCTAAGCTTTCCTTTCTTCCTTTTTCTTCCCATAGCCCCACTTACTTCTAAGCCCACACATACACTCAGTGAACAAATATTCTGCTTATGATGTGACAAGCTCAGTACTATGGAAATCACAGGAAGGCAAGGAAGCTGTTGCCTAGAGAAAGGGGGAGACTGAAACGTAAGCAGTTGCAACTGCATGGGGGCATGTAAACCAGAGGTTTGCAGGTGCTACAGTTGGCAGAGAAAGGCAGATAAAATGCAGCCTGCAAGAACCCAGCAAGGCTTCACTGGGAATTATAATGCTGGGGCACCGAGCCACCCCCTGCAAGTACTCCCTCCCAGCCCGCAGCTCACTCTTCTGACTGCAGGCTCAGACTCCAGTCCCCCACAAGTCTCCTTTCAATCATATCTCATTTTCCTTCATGGTTCAGACATCACAAGGCTAACACCACCCTTTCCTTTCCACTTCCTCACAACTTAACCTTTCAGTGGTTCACTATTGAAAAATAAGCATCAGCACCTTCCCCTCTCTTATCTCCTCTCAGCTCCTGGATATGTTCTGCAGTCCCTCACTCCAACCACAACTGAAAACTTCGAGCTCTTATTCGAGCACATTGCCCCAACCTCCTCAATTCCATAAACTCCTTCCCATTTTCACTTTCCTTTTAATTTGCATTAAATTCAATGACAATAGTGTGAAGCTACTCTCAACTTTTTTCTCTGTAAGAGAAAGTTTTACTAGCTGCCTAGTAAAACTCAAACCTTGAATGAACTCAACACAATCAGCAGCTTTCTCCATAGACTGCAACAGTCTATCATGCCAGAAGGAAAACATATGCAGGGGTGTAAACACACACACACACACACACACACACAATCTCATTTTATATTGATGATCTCAAACCTCTAAAAAGCCTTCAATACCACCCCACTTTCCAACTCAAGTTCTCAAGTAAGTCTGCTTGTCCTTCTCTCCAAAAAGACTTCCCCATCTTCTGCGCAAGCCCCCACCTACATGCAACTCTCCTAAATACTGTGACCTCCCACTTGGCTGATAAAAGTAGGCACCACGACATCATGCCACAAAAAAGAAGAAAGTACTCTCATTTTCAACTCCTCAGACGTTTGGCTTTTCAGCTGTCGGCTCTCCAACATCAGCAAGCTATCTTTCTCCAATGACTGTTCCCAGTGGCGTATAAACTTCCTCTAAATCCTCCATCTGCAAAATCTCCCCTACAGTGCTCACATGTCTTTCATCAATGACACCACAAGCAGTGAAGCTTCTGTAAACAGCTGTCTACACCAGTGAGCTGCACTGATGGACTTCCTGTTCACCCTACTTCGTCTGCCACCCCTCCACTAAAGCTGCTCTTCTCAGGTTCACCAGAGATGCTGACAAATCCAAGGAATATTTTTCTGTACCTCATTAACTCCGCCTCTCAGCAGCATTCCAAAGTTGATGCTCCTTCCTTCTTCAAAAATGTCCTTGGAAACAAATGATCATGCCTTCCTGCTATTTCTCTGGCTACACCTACTTAAGTTTCTGCAACCATCTTTACTTGGTTTCTAACCTCTGTTGATGGGCTCTGTTCAAAGTCTCTTATCTCTTACTCTGCTCACTCCAAATGACCAGCTTTATTCCCATAAATTTTAAAACTGCCTATAAAGTGACTCCTAAATTTGTAGCTCTAGGCCAGAATCTCTTAACTCCAGTCAAATATACTGGCCTCCCTTTGGTTCTGAACTTGAACTAGTAATACTTCAGGCTTTTAGCTCTTACTGTTCCTTCTGCCTGAAACACTTTCCTTATGCCTACAATGTCATGGTGGTCTCCTTCAGTTTATGTTACCTCTTCAAAGAGCACAGGAGGGTGGGGGGAGGGCAGAGGGACAGGGTGCCTTGTCACTCTGCATCCTGTTCTCTTTCTTCAAAACACTTATAACAAGTGTTAATTCTATCCCATGTTTGCTTATCTATTTATGTCTGATTTTCCCATAGGACTATCAGCAATTATGAAGATGGGGAACTTGTTTACTTTGTTCAGCTAATGCCTATAACCATGTCTGTTACAAACACAGCAATCAAGAAATATCGGTTGAATGAATAATGTCATTTGCTTAAGTTGAAAATCAAAAGATGAACAGTCACTGACAATCATTAATTGAGTTCAATTTCTTTCTCAGGAGTGAAAATAACAGAATACAGGAAGGCTATAAAGAGCACAAAGAGAAACAAAAATCCAGGTAAAAAAGAACATACAGACACCTATGGGCAAAGGAGAAGTACACGACACTGTGACCCTTCAGAGGAAAACAACTTGGAGCACTGGAAACCAGAGCACAGGAAGCACTTCTGACCCCAACCCTTGGGGTGAGAGCGTAGTTATTAATAGGATGTCTGAGAACTATTCCAAGCATTGTCCATAAGCTGAATCAGTATTTACATCCATATTTTTCAAACTTATGGAAAGGCACTCAGGAATTTTTAAATGCAAAGTTTTCTAAATTCTCATTCTGAATTGTCATTTTTCTCAACTGATACTAGAAATGCCACTTATGTACAGCTCTGTAAACTAGACCCTAAAAAGAATTCTCATTCTCAAAAAAGTCTGGAAATAAGTAGTCAGGCATAGAGCAGAAGTCTAGACAAAGGGCCCACAAAGCCCAACAGTAAATTTCTAGCACCCTAAATCATCAGCACTGTGACCTTCAAAGAGCAACAGCAGAGTCAGGAGACTTCAGAGTGCAGGGCCATATAATTCTTGATAAATAAAGTTATTTATTCTTATTTTTTAAAAGATTTATTTATGCACACAAGAACTGGGTACAGGCCAGAGGTACAGGGGGTGAGAGGATTCACCACAGAGTGGGGAACAAAACAGTCCGTGGATTGATGAAATACACTGCTCAAGACAGGAGAGATCTACTGCACCATGTGGGATAGCTCCCTGGCTGGGGATCGAACTCACACTAAAGTGGCTGCGGACTGCTTCATAGTTCTGCAACTTAACCCCCTGAGCCACCAAGGAAGACAAAGTTATTTTTAAATCCTTTAGATGTTCGAAATACTTTTTGCTCTAAATGTACACCAAATGTAAAAGCTGAACAGGGTATCAATTTTATTTTTGTTTCCACTATGGGAAGTTATAAAAAATGGTTAAGAACTATTCCTCAAAACTTCCTTAAAGATGAAAAAAGATGGGCATGCTCAGGGTTGAAGTTCAGTGATGAGTAAGTACAAGCAGGCAGGTTTGTAACACTGTTCTCATTACTTTTATATGTTTAAAATTGTTTTTTAAAAAAACCTAAAACATCTTTTAAATATACACAAAGAATTGTAGACTGTATCTATGTGAGAAAAAAATATATAAAGAAATTCCTGTAATAAAATTGTTAACTAAGCAAATCAGCATGTGAAATTGCATTATATATGTATGTATGTATATGTGTATGTATGATAGAGACTACATGTGGAAAAAGTACACAATAAAACCAAATATGTACAATATTAAGGTGCAGCCTCTCACTAATAGGTTTATAAGTTTCTCTACTCTGATAGTTTTGACTTTTTATAGTTTCTTAAGAGATAAAAGTCTTAAAACAGAAAAGCAGGGCCTCCCTGGTGTTGTAAGTGGTTGAGGGCCACACTGTGGGGTTTCTGCAGCCACTATAGCGCGAGTTCGATCCCTGGTCAGGGAGATGACCCACATGGCACAGCAGACCTCTCCTGCCTTGCCTGCTGCTCTCCTCAGCAGTGTATTTCAGTCGATCTGCCTGTTCTGTTCCCCACTCTGTCTCTGGTGAATCCTCTCAACCCCCCCCACACCTCTGGCCTGTACCCCAGTTCTTATATGCATAAATAAATAAAATCTTTTTTAAAAAAATAGAAAAGCAGTCATTTAATAATTGTAAATTATTAAATTTACATTTTAAATTCACTCAAGAACTGTCAGACATAAACTGAAAAGAATGACATATTATTACTGTACTCACTGCTCACTTTTCTTCTCCCAGTGCAAAACCCTTAACATATACATAGTGGTGATGGTGTCACCATCAGTACACCAAATTGGTACATTATCAAGGCAGCAACTCCAGATGGAAAAGAATAATGCAAATTACAGTTTCCCAAGCCAGGATCCATGGAGACCAGAGACTTCAACAGAGAACAGCGCATTAATTTGGAGTGAAGCCTAATAACAAACAGGGTGTGACCAACATGTCAGCTCATCTAGGAAAAGGGGATTTAAATTTCCACTCAGTCTGGCAACACTTATTTCTATTGTATTTTTCAGAGAGCTTCATTTATACTTTCACAGCCTTACTCAAACACCATTTTTTTTTCATTTCTGTTTATTATATTAATGAAAAATCGAACACTAAACCTGAACAAATCCTTACATGAATGTCTAGTAACAGCTTTATTGAAATATAATTCATACAATTATCATTCTTTCAAAGTATATATAATTCAAGCATTTTTTTAATTATATTTACAAAGCTGTGCAACCACACTATGTAATTAGTTAAATTTTTATAACCCCAAAATGAAACTATATCTTTTAGCAGTTACTCACCCCACCATCCCTAAACTCATGAAAACCAATAATCTACTTTCTGGCTGAAAGGTCTGCCTATTTTGGACATTTCATATAAGCAGTCATAAAATATGTAGCCTTTCATGTCTGCCTTCTTTCACTTCACACCTTATCTGCAGTGTGTCTCATGGAAGAGCATGGGGCACATCACTCCTTCTTGTGGCTGCATAATACTCTATTGTCTATATCTACCTACCACATTTTGTTCATGCATTTATCCACTGATGTATATTTAAACTGTTTCCGTTCTTGAACTATTACAAATAATAATGCATGAACAAGTTTTACCAAGACATGTTTTCGATTTTCTTTGTGCACAAATGGGAGCATTAACTAGAATGTAAGATAAGGCAATTTTATGTTAACATTTTGAAGTATTGCCAAATTTAACCAAAGGCCTACATCATTTTACATTCCTACCAGCAATATGTGAGGGCTTCAATTTCTCTTTATCTTCACAAACACTTACTATGTCCATCCCTTTTACTAGTCATTCCAGTGGGTGTGGAGTGGCATGACATACCATGGTTTCAATTTGCACATGCCTATGACTAAGGATGTTGAGTCTCTTTTCATGGACTTGTTTGGCCATTTGTGCATCATCTTGGAGAAATGGCTAATTAATTCTTTGCTTATTTTTAATGGATGATCTTTTTATTGTTTGAGTTTTATATTCTGGTTTAAAGTCTTTTATCAGATACATGATGTACAATTATTCATACAATAATATGAATAATTCTGTGGGTTGTGCTTTCATTTTCCTACATAGTATCATTTGAAACATAAATTTCAAAATTTTAAAGATGTCCAATTCATGTATTTCTTCTTTTGTTGCTTTTGTTTTAAATGGCATACCAAAGAAGTTATTGCTTACTTTAGTGCAATAAAAAAAGAGAAAAACAACAACAAAAAAAAACTACTGGCTAATTTTAAGATCATGAAGATTTACACTTATGTTTTCTTTAAGAGTTTTACAGTTCCAGGTCTTACATTTAGTTCTATGATGAATACTGCATTAATTTGTATATAAGAATCAGGAAAGGGTCCAAATTCGTTCTTTAGCATGTATCAATAGATACCCATCACTTGTCCCATCACCATTTGTTGGAAAGACTACTCTTTTCCCACTACATTGTCTTCATGATCTTGTTGAAAATCAACTGATAATAAATAGAAGGGTTTATTTCTGGACTTAAGTCTATCTACCAAGTTATAAGTCTATCCTATCTCGATTACTACAACTTTTTATTTAAGCTACCAAAAAAATCCCTTCAACTTTGTTTTTCTTTCTTAAGACTACTTAGGCTATTCTAGGTCACTTGATTTCCACATGAATTTTAAGATGAGCTTGTAAAATTCTGCAAAACAGGCGGCTGGGATTTTAACAGGGAGAATGTTGACTCTGTAGATCAATTTGGGAAGTATTATCTGATTTGTGAACATAGGATGACTTCCCACTTATTTAGATCTTTAATTTTTGTTCAGTGTTTTCTGAGTATAAATGTTACTTTTTTGTTAACACTTTTCTAAGTTTTTTATTTTTTTGATGCTACAGTGAATGGAACTGTGTTCTTAGTTTCATTTTTGGATTATACACTGCAAGTATAGAACAATACAGCTGACTCTGTATCCTATAAACTTGAGTTCATTAATTCTGATAGTTTTTTACTTTGTTCCATTTTCAAGATCATGTCATCTGCAATTATGTTTTACTTCTTTTCCAATCTGGCTGCTTTTTCTTTCTTTTTCTTGCCTAACTACTTTGGTTTCAATATCCAGCACTTTATTTATTAGCAGTGGCATAAAAGAACATCATTGTCTTTTTCCTGATCTTAGGAAAATGCATTCAACCTTTATTACCAAAGTATGACACTAGCTACTGGCTATTCACAGATTGTCACACTGAGGAATTTGCCTTCTCTTCCTAGTCTACTGAGTATTTCATCACAAAAAAAAACTGAATTATGCCAAATGCTTTTCCTGTAGCCACTGCAATGATAATGTGGTTCTTGTCATTAAGTCTATTAATATGCTGTATTATATTGACTTTTCAGGTATTAAAGCAACCTTACATTCCTAGGATAAATGCTCCTTGGTCAAAGTGTATACCCTTCTGCTATGGTACTAGATTCAGTTTACTAATATTTTGTTCAAGAATTTTTATATCTATATCCATAAAGAACAGTAATCTGTTATTTGTTTTCTTGATAATATATTTGTAAGGTTTGGGGAACAGTCAAGGATGTTATTTTTTATTTTGAAATAGTTTAATAATACATATTTGGTAGTCACCAAATGTGAAGTCACATGAGCCTGGCCTTTTTTTGTGTGTGTGGGATGTTTTTTGATTGTTAATTCAACCTCTTAATCATTTCAGACTTTTCTATTTCTTCTTGAATCAACCCCTGTAGTGTCTTCCTAGTAAAGTATATATTCCATCTAAGTTATCCAACTTGTTGGCTTTTATATAATTGTTCCTAATTATTCCTTATACTCATTTTTAGTTCTGTAAGGTCCTTAGCGAGGTCTTCTCTTTAATTCCTGATTTTATCAACTTGAATCTCGCCCCTTTTTTTCTTAGCCACTCTGCTTTAAGCTCACTGAAGGCAATGCCTGGCAGATTGGCTGGCACACTGGATAGTCTGTGAACTTAGAAAACTAGATCCAAGAGCTTGTCCACATCATGTGTATTTCTTTGCTTTTTCTTTTAATTTTGGAATAATAATAAAATTGCAGTAAGTTGCAAAAATAATACAGACAGCTTCTGTTTACCCTTCATCACTCTCCTTTGGTTACACATATGTGTCTATGTTTTCCCTGATTCTTTCCTGCTGCTGTGCACCTCCTTTTCCTTTCATTACCTGTTTTTTCTCTTTTCATGATCCATGTCTTTGGCTTGCCACCAGTATCTGAGGGAACTACCGAACCCTCAGAACTAAAGAATGTTGATCACTCTTGTAGGGATACTTATGGGATTTGCTCATGGTTCTTCCTTCCCACTTGTTTATATGAGACACATCCTTGCATGTAGTCCTTTGATGTTCCTCTCTATTTAGGCTCTTTGTTCTTATTTTGGGAACATTAAGAATGGTAAGTATAGACTTCCATTTTAGGTCGTTTTCCTAAACTATACATACACCTCTAAAGTACTCCCCAACTTGTGGGTATTGCTGGTGAGAAACAGCAGTGTGAGATGGGGCAAAATAACCCTGGATTTGGAGTTGGAACCTCGAGCTGTACCTCCACCTTCTATGTGACCCTGAAAATCATCCTGCTTCTCAATCTGTTTCTTCTTTTATAACGTATGCGTAAAAATCTCGCAGCGGTACCATGGCGGGGGGAAGGAAGTAGCATTTCTATAAACACTTAGTCACTGGGAAAGTATTGTTTCAAATGTGACACAGCCGTGCTGATTTTTTATAAATTATTGAAAATGAAGTAAAATTTTAACTTGTTGCATTACCTCTTTAGAGTCTGATTTCCTGAGAAAAAAATCTCCCTGCTTTTTTATCCAAAGCCTTCTTAGACCTTTTGTCTTCACATTAAATAACCAGTTCTTATTATGGTTTTCTTTATTTCAACCGGGTGTGACCCAGTTCCCTGGGGAAATTTGGGATGGCCATTTCATTTGTCATGTTATCAAATGACATCTCAAGCGTTCTCCCCTCTTCTTATACACCTAAGAGTGGGGATTTTCATGTTCCAAAGAACTATCAGGAAATCTCTCACGCTAATACATAACGATCTTTCTGCTTACCTTTTCATCAGATTTCACAGCTAGAAACCAACTTTTAATATAGTGCTAGAAACTGAAATACTTTTAATGAAAAAGCCTGATTTAATTTTTAACTACATATGGAGTAAATGGTCAATATAAAATATAGGGGACAACATGAAAAATTTAAGATTAGATAACTGACACAATTTTTTTTCCAAATATGGTCCAGATACAGACAAATTCTTTTAACTCATTACGGGACATATATCTATAGAACACTGCACCCAGTAACAGTAGAATACACATTGTTCTCAAGTACATACAGAGCATTCTTCAGGATGCGTGATATGCTATGTCACAAAACAAGTCTTACTAAAATTAAATGATTCATTCAAATTACAATGAAATAATTTTTAATATTAGTAATGGAAGGAAATATGGGAAATGCATAAATATGTGGAAATACACTTCTAAACCATCAATGGGTAAAAGAATAAATCACAAGGAAAATTATAAAATATTCTCCAGATGCACTAGGAAGAGAAAGCTAAATGAACAATCTATTCCACCACAGTAGATCAGGTAGCAAATTTTGCCATATCTCTCACATGAACTATAACAGAACACTGTTACTAAAACGACATTTTCACATTCATACTTCATGGATACCAGGGAAAATTTCCAAAAGAAAAGCACAGAAAGAAATCTGTACTTTAACGATGTTCGTATATACTGAATTGTACATACAGATGCTCACTTTCCAAACTGACTTGCAAATTCTTAATATTTTTCTAAAATTGACTATTCTTATTCATCACCAATGTGGCTCCCTTTAAAATACCATATGACCTCTCACACTAGCCCTATATTTAAACAAAAAGATCATTTAAGAAAGTAACTAATGGGTCTCCCTGGTATCGCAAGGGGTTAAGAACCACACTATGAAGCATCTGCAGCCACTGCAGCACAAGTTCCATCCCCATCCAAGGAACTAACCCACATGGTGCAGCAGACCTCTCCTGTCTCTCCTACTGCTCCCGTTAGCAGTGTATTTCAGTCTATCTGCCTGTTCTGCTCCCCGCTCTGTCTCTGGTGAGTCCTCTCAACCCCAGCACCTCTGGCCTGTACAACCCAGTTCTCGTATGCATGAATAAATAAATCTTTTTTAAAAAAGACGTAACTAAATATAATAAAAAAATACAGGCTTTAATACACTATTGATGAGAATAATATTCATAAGTAGGACAAATTGGTAACACCTATCAATAATCTTTAAATATATTTTTGATCCAACAAGTCTAGTTCTAAGAATTTATCTAAGGAAATAATTTTTCAAGCATATATATATATACACACACACACACTTATACAAATATATCTCTATATATTTGTCTTTTGCAGTTATTCATAAGAAATTATTAATGAACATAATCCTAAATGTTCAAGAACTAGGAAGAAAGTTACAGTACACTTAAACAACAGCAAACCATGCAATCACTGAGAACAAAGTAAAAATAGGTTCTTACTGGCCTGGAAAGGTAGCCACAATCAGATGAAAGAAAGAAAAGGAAATGAAAGGAAGGAGGAAAGGGAGGGAGGAAGGAAGGAGAGGGAAAGAGCATATTTATGATGTCATTTTTATTTATAAAATTAAAAGTATCCACTTATATTCTTTATGCATGGGAAAAGTATGGAAGGAAATAAACCAAAATGCTAACATTGTATTTTCCACAATGAAAATGTACTGTGTATATAATAAAAAATAACACATTAAAAATAATAGTGGTACTAACAGAACAATACTGCACATACAGGTTTGTATATGCACAGAGTTATCTGGAATACCATCTAAGAAATAAGAAACTACACTGGTTGCCTGAGAATGAACCATAGAGGAATGAATGAAAGGATGAAGATATTCATCTTACTCTTTATGCTTGTGTACATTTTAAACTTTTTAAACAGTACCTACTCAAAAGAAATGTAAATTTCAAAACATTAAAAAGTATATTAATGTTTTATCAAATAAAACTACACTGTATCCAATAAATACCAGAAGTTGTTCGCAAAGTTAAATAGAATTAAAATCCTGATATTACACTCATCATCAGTTACTACACCAAAAATTGAATATAAAAGAGCCAGTTACTCAGCTAAAAATCCATCCCAAGTATTCATCTCTAAAAGGAAGCAATAGTAACACCTATATGGAAATAAAATTAAATTCTGAACCTCTTCCAGCCAAAGAATTCTTATGGTCAAAATTAGAAAAACAATAATGAGAAGACAAGTTTTCAATCACTGAACTACAGTCATGTTATATTAAAAGACTGAGTCATAGGCTGTCATGAAACTACATTTTTAAACATATTCATTACAGAATTCTCACAATGCAAGCTGGATTTTGTTAAAATCTCTAAGGTAGATAATTTAGCAATATTTCTTAAAATCTTAAAGGTATAATTTTCAACACAAAAATGTCAATTTACAGGACTTTATTTACTCATACATGTGCAAAATAAATTCTTGTGCACTCTTTATAAACTCAAAAGACTAAAATAAGCTAAATATTTTATAATGGTAAGTCTGGTAAATTATGGTATGCCAGACAACAGCATACTGTTCAGCCATACCTTTTTTATTTAAAAATAAAAAAATTAGGATGCCTTTAACAGATTGTCATAGAAGGATTTCCAAGGTATGTAAAGTAAAAAAAGAATGAAAGAATGTAAGGCAGTCTATTTGGGCTGACATCAGTATTCACACAAACGTTGGGAGATGACTGTATGTGCATTTTTCTCACACATATTAATAACATTGGTTTCTCCAGAAAGGAAAACTGAGAGCATGGCAGACAGGAAAAATCATGTATAAGCATTACCTGTTCAAAAATAAATATTTCATAATAAAAAAGTTAATGCATTTCTATTTCTCCTTTCTAGGTACTTTACACAAGAGGAAAAAATCTTCATATACAACTACAACAGAATTAAACTCACTCATAATAAAAAGGAATGGAAGGCTATACCCTAGGCAGCTTTATTTTTTTTTAATTAAAGATTTATTTATTTATGCATACAAGCACTAGGGTACAGGCCAGAGGTGTGGGGGGGTGAGAGGATTCACCACAGAGAGTGGGGAGCAGAACAGGCAGATCAACAGAAGTACACTGCTGAGGGGAGCAGCGGGCACAGCAGGAGAGGTCTGCCGCACCATCTGGGTCCCCTCCCTGGCTGGTAGCAGGGATCGAACTCATGCTGCAGTGGCTGCAGTTTGCTTCATAGTGCGTTGCTTAACCCAATGCGCCACCAGGGAGGCCCTACCCTAGGCAGCTTTAAAAAAAAAAAAAAAAAAATCCACAGACAATAATACACAGAATAAGCTTACAACTACACTAAAAAGTATATATACGTGTGTGTATGCCATTAACTACCCAGGAATAATTTCAAAAGCTCCAGTTTCCCCAAAGGACAATAAATAACCCCACTAATATCCCAAAATTTATCACTGATCAGTTGATGAAATCATGAAATAAAGATCTAAAAATAGGTGAGCCCCGATTTTATCAAGATCCAGGGCTCTCTTGCAAGAGGTTAGTTTCACACAGTCTCTCAGCAAGGCCACTTTTGTCTGTGGCCACGTCACAAAATTAGAACATAATGCTAATATGGCCAAGAGTCATGTTAGGTTCCTAGTTACACTGTGCACAGTGACAACTTAAGGGCCCAGCCAACACAGCTCCCTCATAAATGGAAGGCAACAAACAGGACTCAAGAGTACACAACCAGGGGGTGGGTACTTGGTCAAGGGGCTCACACCTTACAGGTCAAATAGAAAGGAGATAACGTCTCTCTTTCCCCACACACACACTTTAGAAACCTTTTCTCTTCAGTCTGCCCACATCAGTCATTTAACATAAGTGACTTCACTTGTCTGCCTTCCTTTTAGATAGAGCTCTTTGGGAGAGCTGAGAGCTAAGAGCTGAGAGCTGAGCGCTAGAGGCAAAACTGAGAGCTTCACCCTGTCCTTAGGCATGATCATATATAGTTTGCTGGATGAAGATTCTGATCAGTGTATATAGCTAAAGCATTGTACTAATTCCCTGAATATATGGAGATTAACTCTCATTTTAAAGACTTCAATTTTCATCAGAGGTTCTGTGTTTTTGGTCCATTTCTTATAGACACCTATGTATACCCCCCAACCCAAAAGAGATCTAGTAATCGAAGAGATGTACCTAATTTTCCAGCACTTAATCATTTTTTCATGATTCCATAAAATCAACACTACGTAGTCCAGTTAAATAGTGTTAATGTGTCCAAATAAACACTTCTTTGGCAATTTCAAAAATCCTCTCCAAGTTCTGAAATGAATGAGAAAATGGAAAGCATTTCCCATCATGTTCATTTTAAAAATGCATTCACAGACCACAAGAAATCTAGTTAGCATGCCAATCACTCCCAACAGATAAACTCTATCAGTAACAGGCTAAAATACCATTTATGCATTAACCCAAATCAGCTCCACAAAGGGCAATTTAGCACTGCAAACACTTCTTTTCAAAGGGCAAACTTCTTCAGAACAGGATCCCATGTCTGAAGACTTATACATTAAATGACAAAAATACTTAAATCAAACTTTTTAGATAAAACATATACACAAGCACAGTTATAGGTTTTGATATACACCAGGACCAACTTATCCATAAATCAATTCAGAAACAGAGAAAGAAAATAATCTTCATCTCTTTTTCCTACTCTCACTGGCCTACACCATTATTTCTACTAAGAGTTCAAGGTCTTGCTGGATCACCTTGCTAGATAGCTGACAGTTATTTTTGAAAGCCTCTGAAACACCGGATTTGCTCTGACCTATCTGATGTTAAGTTGCTTGGACATAAAAAATGAAAGGAAAAAATAATCCCTTTTCTTGTTTTCATTTTAAGTAAGGATCTGTAAGTAAGGATAAACAATGAATGAATAACTAGCATCTCAGATGATAAAAGTGCTCATAAAACAAGATGCTAAAAAATATCTACTTAGAAGTCAAAACCGACTGGAAAACAAAACACAAAAGGCCAACCTTCAGGCTGAGCCCTCCTTTCACAGACATCTGGACCATAGACTACAAAATGACTCCCAGGGGAGGTCTGATCACTTCGGACAAGTAACATTAGACTCTAACTGAACACTAAAGAGTGTGATGAAGGGAAATCTGATAATACAGACACAGAAAGATCACATACTTCTTTCTTTGCTAGTTAACTTTTTGGACTTCTAGGCAAAAGAACGAAAAACAAATGTTATAATACTTAGCATTTTGTTAGAAAAGTAATATACACTATTGCACAAACCCCAAATAATTTTTAAAATAAAGGCATCTCAAAAATTAAAAGGCAGAGTCTAGACATAAAATTACACGTAAAGTGAGTGAAGCTCACAATTAAATGACAAGTTAAATTTTTTTCAGTCATTCATGAAGCGAGTTCCATGTTATAAAACTGTAGTGGGGTTCATCAAAATGTTTTATGTCATATAAAAAAAACCCTAAAACATTTGAAATAACTCAGTTATTTCAAATAACCCATATTTGAGAAAATTACCTACAAGGAGGTGAGTTTTAAATGTTGAAGAACTCTTAAAATCTTTTAAGGAGAATTTTCTGTAATTACCCAAACATTTCACAAAGAACTATATGTACCTTCATAATTCAATCAATCTAAACTAAGTACATCATTTTGTGGCACTAGACAGGCAATGAAGTGATGAGATGGATGAGAAGGTTGGAAATTGGGAAAGACCCATATACCTACCCAAAAGTCATTACAATATACTTTGGAACACAAATCACTTAAAATAACTACACAAAATTAAAAGAAAGGAATGGCAAATGTTAGAAGTTACTGCTATTATGACAAAAGATCAGATTTCCACCCTTGGGTCATGCAAAGACTGAATAGGACACAGTTTGGATATCAAGAACTCCAACTTATCCAAGTTAAAACAGGGTTACAGTACCATGCAAAGACTTTAGAGAAGGAAATGTTTTTACGCAATTCAACCACTTATAGAAGACTGGCTTATTGTCTCTAGAATGAACTCAGCTCCTCTCCATTAGGAAGGGCCTTGCTGCACAATTCATTCGCTCAATACAACAGGCCTCTGTTAGCATGTCTGAGCAACTGTTCATAACAAAGTCTGACTCAACCCAAAGACACACAGTGAAGGAACCCACTGAACATCCACTCAAAGGTGGCCCCCAGGTAGCTCTCAAACTTTGGTGGCCTCAGAATCACTTGAGAAATCTGCTACAAAAACAGACACCTCACCTCTAACACCAGACATTCCCACAACTAATAAATTTCAAGCAGGGCCCTTGAGCCCTAGTGTTTAAAGAAATACTTGAAGGTAGGTGACAAAAATGTTTAAGATTACATTCTAATGTTAACAAATAGACCAATATGGCCTACAAAAAAATGGCTGTGTTTTCCTTCATACCTACCTAGAAAAGCAGTAACTTTTGCAAAAGGAGGACAGAAGTAGCAACCTAAAAAGAAAGAGAGCACTTGCACGTAATACTCAAGTGAAAATGCATATAGTGTTCAACTAAAATGCATATATTAAAGTCCTTCATTACTGCTTATTCTTTTTAAAAGAATACAAAGAAATTAAAAATACAAATAATGTACCATTCTATACCTCTCACAGTAACAAAAAAACGCACTTAATAGCAAAATTTTGTGAAACTGGTTCATCCTTAGATTGCAAAGGAAATTATTAACTGGCCTAACTTTTTGGTCAGAAGTAGTGTCAGAAGTCACCCATTTATCTCCATTTAAATTTATCCTGAGGAAACAACACACAAAAAAAACTATATGCAAAAATTAAGTCCCTGTTGTATCAATAGAGTATGTACTATCAAAAAAAAAAAAAAACCAACACATGCATCTCAAAGATTCCAGTTTGCCAAAATTTGCCCTCTCAATTCATAATAAAGTTACTAAAAATTAAAAAGATGCATACTATGTAGTTACATGGAAACTATTCATAAAACATATAAGACCTAAAATTACTCACTAGAAAGTTTGGATATATGGACAGCGTTAAAGGGTGATATATTAAGAAATAAGAGTTTCTATTTAGGAAGGTTTGATGTGGGAATTCCTCCTCTAGACTCTCAATTTCCTATACTATTGCTATATCATTGTAATAAGATTATAAGCAAATTTAACTATGCTTGGAAAGTTAATTGAACAAGTTGAAAATAGGCAGAAAGTAACTGAGCCAGCTATCCTGCAAAAGATACACTCATCCAAACAGGTAATGCAGAGAGGGCCAGCAGGCCAATTCTAGATTTTTTTCACAAAAAAATAAATCTTGATTAACAGATCTATGTAACTATTAACCATCGATTTACATTTTTCAAAAAGCAAGTATAACACTAAACAAGAAAACTGGTTTGGCAGTTATTCACATGGCAAAAAGATCAGAAGAATTCATGAACCACAACTTCAATATAAACCAACAAAATTTTGTAGCTAAGAGGCTGTTAATGCAAAAAGAACATTAGCCTGAGAATTCTCATGCTAGTTCCAGCACATACTAGGATTTAACTTGCAGGTCTTCATTTCTCATCTGCACACTGATAGGATGATGACGGTATCTCCCCTACCCAGCTCAGAGTAATGTAAAAGTGTTTTGAAAAGAACGGTGGGGATGGGCTTAAACATGACTTCTTATATTGAAGACATCCACATAGTCATATCAGTAGTTTGCTTTTACATGTATCTTATCAATAAGACTCATTTAATGTCTTACAATACTGACAATTTTAAAATGTGTAACTTCTTTTTCCTGACTATAACATTAATGCATGTTTATCGAGAAAAATGGGAGAAAACTACAAAGAAACAAAATAAGTCAAATTTTAATGGAGAGATAAGTGCCACTAATACTTCTATATCTTACAGCATTTAAAATTTATGTATAGGTTTATGTTACTGCACTTTGTAACAATATCATATGTGCTATAATTTAATATAGTTTTTTCCCACATATGTTAAGAACATGATTTTAAATGATTATTACAATTTCTCATTTCCATAAATAAAGCTATAATGAATATCCTCATAAGAAGAAGCTATCATCATTTTTTTTTTAATTTGTAGGAGTAAACGCAATCACTGAAAAAAATGAAGCGTGTAGTACTCTCAAACTTTGAGTTTTCAAGATTTACCTGGGGATTAAAACTGTGACTACCCAAGCCCCATGCAACCTTAACTGCCCCAAATCTCAGGGTAGACAGGAATAAGGCCAGATCATAAGTGTAACAAGCTCCCCAAGTGATTCTGTTAACCAGATTACTGCTACTACTACACGTCCTTATTAATTCCTACCATAACCATTACTATTAACTACTACCATGAATACATGGTAGGAATGCAAAGTATGATTTACTGTATGCCAGTCACTGTTCTCAGCATTTTACATATATTATCTTACTTAATTCTGACAACACCCTCTAAGAAGATACTACTATTAATACTGTCCTCCCTTAAATCTCATTTCATAGATGAGAACACTAAAAAACAGAGATGACCAAAGTGACCCTGCCCCAGTCACAGAGCTAGTAAGTGGCAAATCCAGAATGCACCACAGAGTTTGAAATTCACTGATTCTGTTTCCCAATCTAAGACAACAGCTGCATACTCTAGTAAAGTCAGGCCAAATTCTGTTTTATTTCAGATATTACATTTAAAGACCACTAGCAAAACAGATTTTTCTAAAGAAAGCATGGTGAAATCATATTAAATCAGAAGGGGACAAAGGAACTAGGGCTGATTACATACTTTCAGCATTGTTCACATCAATTCAACTGAACCTTCACGATACTGGTGCCTAATTAAAGAAGAGTTTTAAGACATGAATTAATCAATAAATCCAGAAATGGTCTGATGACTGTCCTAGGAAATGAAGGGCTACTATGTGAAGAAACAGACTAACTGATGTTGCCTCATGAGGCAAAACTAAAATCAACAGGTAAAAGGAAAGGGGCAGACTTTGACAGTCTGAAATACCCTACTAGCATGCTAGATCTACCCAGTAGCAGAGAAGCATGTCTGCAATTAGAGATTGATGACCAGAATATAGGAGAGTGAAGGTAGAACGTTGGACTATGGGGCCTCTAGAGCTATTCCAAGGCTCAAATTCTATCATTCAAATTTATGGCATTTGTTTCTTTCATCATTCTCCCTTGACTAACAAGTCCCAAGTAATAAGCAACAAAGGATACCAAAAAGTGTTTAACCAGTTCCTTCAAGGGTTTAAAGAAGAGTAAATGCTCAGTCTATTCCAATGAGGATAGTAATAGAAAAGTGAACAGTAAGAAGTGAGGAGGAGACTTTCTGGCAGGAAACAAGAGGGAAGTCAACAAAGATGTTATACAAGAAACGCTATCATTTGAACATAACTGAGCTTAAACTTTAGGGATGTTTTTTACCCATGGAGGGAACTAGGGTAAGGCTGAACTAAGACTGTGGGGAGGAAAAAGCCTTCTGAATGACAGTAATGTTCTAAGCATGTGAGACTAGAAAGCACTGAGGTGATGACAACATCCTCTAAGAAGATACTACTATTAACACTGTCAAACCCCAGACTCAGATCTTGGTTCTCAACTTCTCACCCTTCATCATTCAGTGCCCTAAAAGGATGCCAGGGCCCAGCTCACAGTCCCCCATCAGGAGGACCCCTGGGGCAGAAACAATAAGTTAATTCTGTTGCTAAAAAGAAAAGGCTTTAGAGGTCATTTAGTCAAACATTAGAGATGGTACCCTACTAGCACTGAGTAAAGAAAGGTTAATTTATTTTTTAATAGCAGTTTATAAACCAAATACTATAACATCAATGATTTCTTGTTTAGTTTTTAAGACTCATGCAGCTTTCCCTTATCTTTTAAGAAATCTTTTAATCTTTTAACAGAAATTATTCTGTTCTTAAACATTTTTTTGCTACCGTCCACTCTTTCTACTTAATTTGACAATCCTACTTGCAGTTAGCAAAACAGACCATTTTAGGGCCTCCTACGAAGCAAGCCGCAGCCACTGCAGCACAAGATCATCCCTGCCCCAGCCAGGGGTATCACCCACATGGTGCAGCAGACCTTTCCTGCCTCGCCCCCCACCCCTACCCTCAGCAGTGTATTTCAGTCAATCTGCCTGTTCTGCACCCCACTCTGTCTCTGGTGGATCCTCTCATCACCACCCACACCTCTGGCCTATACCCCAGCTCTTGTATGCATAAATAAATAAATCTTTTTTTAAAAAAAAAGACCATTTTAAATAATTCGGCTCTGAGCTTAATATTTTCAATCCCTTATTTACGATCAGTACTGAGAAATAAAAAACACTATAATCTAAAAAAACTACAACTTTAAACAGAAGGTTAAAAATAAATAGAATCCAAACAATGACTCTCAAGTCGAAGAAACTACCTCACTCAAGTTATAATCAAAAATTACCTAAGAAAATACAATTAACAAAAGACTGAAGCAGAAACTTTAAATCCCAAACCAACGAACAAAATATAACACATCTGAGTGATAAACTGAAATGTTCTGCTGGCCAATCATTTCTCAACATCCTTGTCAAACTATTTTAAGGATCTGAAATCTTGCTCTATAAAAAGCAAGTCCCATCATATGAACTACACTTAGGAGATTGTATCTCAGTAGTTACTGAAGCGTAACACACCAAGCTTCAGATTTTTGCTTCCTATTTGTGAAAAATTGCTTACCTCTTTTTAAAGAAAGTTCAATCTGTGACAATAGCCAGGCACATTATGTGAGTTTTCAGCTCAAACACTGAATTTGTTTAGTGTAACTAAATTTGTTAAATAGTGTAAATATCACTAAGGTCTTTTATGCCTATACAACGTAAATGGTAACATGAAGATACAATATTCCACATTTCCACCCCAACGGTGTCGTCAAAGTTCTAACTTTAGTTAATCTTAGTTGAGAAAACACAAAGCTATGGCTGAAAACTCCTTGATAAAACTTTAAATATCTAAAACACCGCTAACATTAGCCAATAAACTATGAATTATTATAAAAACAGATTTGACTAACAACTGCTTTAAAGAGGGGGGCAATTACACAATTTTACAAAGATGAATCAGCAATGAGTTCACCAAAATTTAAACCTTTCTTAGCAAATGGATAAGATAAACAACACTCTAACTCTGGGGCAGTGGTGGTATTTTTCATATCTGCATCAATGTTTTTATTCTCATACTCCTTTGATGAGCAAAAGGAGTCCATACTTGCAGAATCCCTCATACCAAGGGTTCAGTAAATGCCACTAGTAGTAAACAGCAGTAATAATAACAACAATTCCTAAAGCCAAAATTTATACTGGGAAAAAGACACATGGCAGCATGCAAATGTTTTCCCATTCTGACTCTTCAGCATCAGTGCCTCCCAAAGGATTAGGAGAATCTGAAGCTCTCTCGCTGCCACATCTCCAAATTAAAGTATCAAGTTTAAAGAGCGTATAGGTTCTGCAAATGATCAGTATCTAATGAACAAAACCCACGACAGAGAAACTCACCAAGGTGCAACACAACATGCTTTACGGGATCATCTAATTTTTGTTTAATTTTCAGAAATAAACATAACTATTTTAAAAGCATTATGTAATAAGTTAGGCTCTGGAAAACCCCATACTTATCCGAGAGGCTCTGAAAAATGGAAAGCAAAATTCGATTAGCTCCATTGTACCCAACCCAGCTAACGTGCAAGATCACACACTCATCTTCGTCAGAGCGTCTCTGCCAAAACCAAAGAACAACAAAGGCAAGTTGAGGAGGCTGCACAAGGCTTATTAACTCAGCACTTGTCGGCTTTCCCAGATTCCGCAAGCAGCTCTCCGCGGGCCCCAGGGACTAAAGCGACCCTCCGCATCCCGCCGAGCCGGCCACTCCGCTCTGCGCCGCTGTATCAGCTTTTGTCTGGCGGGGCCCAGAGCCCCAGCCGCCCGCCTCCCCGGCACCCCTTCCCTCTGGATCTTTCTCCACACCCATCACTCGCTGATGACTAGTTGTTGTGGGTTTCTCTCCTTCGCCCCCTCCCCTTGCAATTCCCGGCTCCTTTCAAACGCGACTCCGGGTTTTCGCACCTGGCCCGGGAGACCCGGGTCAGGAAGGGGGCCCGGGGTGGGGTCCGGGAGAGGGAAAGAAAGAGGGGCACACAAAGCCGGCTGACCCCACATCCCCCCTCCCCCCCGCACTCTTTGCAAAGCAGCCTGGGATCAGCGACCTGCGGGTTGGAAAAAACAACCCTCCCATCCCGCTCCCCGTCGGCTCCCACCTAAGGGTCGCCCCCTCCCCCCAAAGTGCACCCTAGAGCCGATGACAGGGCTGGACATCGCCCCCACCCAGACTCGGTACCCGCCACCGCAGGAGAAGGGGCAAAGGCCTGGGAGGGCTGGGAGTCGAAATCGCCTCGCCCCAACCGGGTACTTACAGCCGTATTATTCGCTACTGTTGCAGCTGCGGACCGACAGCCGCCGCCTTCTCCTCCACCCCAATGAGGTTAAGCGCTTGGTGCGGGGATTAAAAAAAAAAAAAAAAAAAAGACAGCCTAGGGCGCCTGCGCAGTGCGGTTTCCCTTTTTCCCCTTGCCGCCACCGACCTGGCCGGACCATAGAGAGTGTAAACGAAACCAGAGCGGCCACTGCCTCTCTATGGTAACGCCCCACGCAGGCGCCGACCTGGCTGCACCGGGCTCCGGGAGCCTCGGGTCCCAGGAGCTTTCGTCTCCTTGGAGGACGTCATTTGACTCCGATGGGGACCCGTAGAGTGAAGATTCTTTAAAGGGAGGGTGGCAGGAGCGACTGGGCCCCTGGAGGAGTTGCGCAAAGTTCAGGCCCGGGCTAGGAGGCGCGCTCCAAGCGGCCACGGACTAGAGCACCAGCAAGGTGGCACTGTAGTGAGTAGCGCCAAGGAGGAAGCCGAAAAGCCTCAATGGAAGTCGTCCGAGCAACACTTCCTTCCGTCGGGAGTCTTCTACACGGAGGAAAGGCCTTTCACTTCTGGGTTACGAGCATCCCTCCCCCCGTCGGCAGTGAGTTAGAAGGAAATTGTGCCCTGCGACTTCCCGTACCGGGGGTTGCGTCCGCCCGCGGTTTCCTCCTCGTCTGGGCGCCGATTACCGAGCCTTCCGGAAGCGCAACTTCTTAACGGTTCTGTGCGCTGTGGGAGCCGAGCCGGCAGGGATAGCTGGAGTCGGCCAACCGGGACCCCTCTCTTATTTGAGCGCCTCCACGAGGAACGCTGCTTTTACCCTGCCTCTCGCATTACTCTGGGATGATTTGGGGGGAAGTGTTCCCGAAGGTTGAAAGCTGTGCGAGTTACAGAACTGCCTTTGAGGATCCCGAAGCTCCAAACCCCTATGCTCGCGGGTAGTTTGACATTAAAATACACTGCCTCGCGAAAGGCACTCAGTGTAAGTTAGCTTCCCTTCGTCTCCTTGTCCATTGCATTGACTTTTCACTGCAACTCTCGAGGTCGAATTTAGTGCTGGTGGGGTGTGTGCACTGGCAGAGGGTCCGGACGAACTGTGAACTAATACTCTGAACTTCTGGGTTCAGTATAGTGCAGAAAAGGAGAGGACCGTGTTCTGAGTGAAATGGGGTGCGAGGTGGACCGTACGGAAAGAATGGGCAGTAAGTTTGATAAATAGGATAAGTTACTTTTTAATTATGGTTAAGTGCACAAAGCAAAACTTTCCAGGTTAGCTATTTTTAAGTACATTTACATTGCTGTGCGGTCATCTCCAGAATTCTCATCTTACAAAACTAGAATGCTATATAGATAGACCCACTGAAGTCCTGCCTGTCTCTCCTTCCCCTGCCAGTAACCATTCTACTTTCTGTCTCAATGAATTTGACTACTTAAGTGCCTCATGTAAGTGGAATGCATCACTTGTCTCTTTGTAAGTGGTTCGTTTCACTTAGCACAATGTCTCCAAAGTTCATCTGCGTTGTACCATGTGTCAGAATTTTTTAAGACTAAAAAATGCTCCATTTTATGTATATACGATAAGTGGACACTTGGGTTGCTTTCACCTTTTGACAGTTATGTATAATGCTGCACAATGGGTAGGTTAATCTCTTTAAGACCCTGCTTTCATAGGGTGGGGAAGTTTTGAAACCAAGTAGAGAAATGCGTAGGGTTTTATGTCCTTGATTAGCGCTAGTAACATGGTGAATAAACTGTTAGGAAGAGACCCCTGCAGTGGGAGCTCAGTGCATACTACATTTAGATAAAGCATTTATGGAGACTTTTAAGATATGCCGGGCACCATATAACTGCTTTGTGTAAATTGTTGTTACATATTAAATCCATCAAAATAAATGTGAACCAGTTGTCATTTGCCACATTTTATGGGTGAGAAAAATAAAGGTTCCATATTAGTCTGTTGAGTAAGGGGAAGTCAGTAACCACACATACCACAAGTGATACAGGAACAATTCCATGGGAGCTGGGCATCCATGGGCACTGACTATTCACTGATTTGGACAAAGGATATTGAAAAAAAGCGATTCACATCCAAATTGCATTTTCACCGGAGACCAGAGACCAAATAGACTGACATCTAAAGCTTTCACTGTTAAAGTGCTGATTTGTTATTAGGACTAGGCAAAACTGCATCTTCCAAGGTCATTTAAAGGACCCTAGGATTTGATTCCAGATCTGTTCATTGCCTTTAAAAAATATAAAGGCCAGGTAAGTTTTGTGTATAATAAAATTAGTAAGGACACACCGCTCATTAGTTATCTTGCATTTTACAAAAATCCTGTGAGGTCATTTAAAGCATTCATCTCCTTTTGGCAAATGAGGAAATTGAGGGCTAGTAAGGAAAAAAATGATTTGCCAAATGCCATATGGCTGATTGGTACCAAGGCTGCATTTGAAACCTGAACCTCCTCAGAATTCCCACTTGTTCTGTGGGCTCCCTTACAAACAGATACCATAGTCTGAGTGCACAAAGTTTCAGTCAGTCTACTTTTCCTCAGATATATGCCCAAACACCCATGCAGCCATTGCTGAGATGGGGACAACACGCACACCCACAGGTTCCTCACTTAGGCACACAAAAGTATTCATCAGAGTAGGTGAGTTAGAAATAAAAGTTTTTAATGTTAGCTTAGTATACACTCAAGAAAGAATGCAAACAGATTCAAGAGAGAAGCAAGTCTTGATCCTTGAGGCTGCTATACATGTGTATTTTCAGTTAGGGGGCTCACAGATGCCTGGAACTGGTTCTGACCAGTTTTCTGTTTAGCAAGACTTGAGACATAACATGACCCCAAAGGTTAACCAAGATAGAGGGAGTTTAAACAAGTAGGGTTTGGGTCATCTTACCCTGGACTGTGCACAGATGCTTTTCCAGTTACTGGATGGATTAGGGGGTGAGGGCTGCAATTTTATCTCTTTACTGGGAGATTTCGGCCCCATCTGTATCTAACCTCTTGTTTATCATATGACAATAATGGGAAGAGCAAAGTTTTGTTCTTGAGTCCTGTCCCTCTGTCTCTGTCCTGGGAACCTTCCTGTCTCGTCCCCCCGAAAGATCTTTCATCCCTTTAAAGAGGTAAAGAGAGTGTGGTCTCAGTCTTCTGTAGCCACTTCCTGCTGAACATGAGTATAGTTCCTAACCTGCAGGTATGAGGAGTGAAATTCTGTCTTGGCCTAAGAGAGAGACTGAATTTTCAAAAGGCTGAAGTTCCTCTAATAATGTCTTGCACCCAGAGTTGGAATAGACAAGACCCCATTAGGAGAATGAAAGTAACTATTAGGACCTCAGTGAGTACAGAGACCCAAGAAGCATATTCTATTAACAGTAGCCATAGGACTGAATGAGTCCACTAATCTATCTAAACCAATTAGAAGGGGCTTTGTCTATAATGGGAGTCCAGGACCACTATGCAATATCTTTAAGTTGCCCCTCTAGAAAGCCAGTTCTTCTCTGTTTTCAGCTTCTGGGCAGTCTTGGAGTTCAGCTCAAGGTTGTCACTATTACTCATTTGTAAATACAAGCCTCAGAAAAAAGGTGTTTTATTGTGTGTGTGTGTGTGTGTGTGTGTGTGTGTGTGTTCTTTAAGGTCTGAGAGCAATTTAATCATTTAGCTTCCATCACAGTATTGGTTAAACAGTGAGACCGAGAATGTGTCATTTGTGGCATTTATAATCTTAAAAAGACTGTAAGCTAACTACCAAACTCTTAGCAAAGCAGGAAAAATTATATTTTTGGAGGAGACAAAATTACAGTATGTGCTATGTCAGAATAAGTGCTATGGGAAAAATGAAACAGTGAGCACTGAAGATGGAAAGAGGCTTCTGTTTAAATAGGTGGGTTTGGGTGGCACTGAAAAGCCAACTTTGAACAAAAGACCTGAAGGAGGTAAGGAAGCAGGAAATGTCCTTTATCTGGGAGAAAAGTACACTAAGTAGAACGCTGAGGGCAGAAATGATGCTGAGGAAGATGGACACCTACTACATTCTAAGAACAAAAAGGAGGCCAGAACAGCAGAAGCAGAGTACAGAAGGGGAAAAAGTAGGAAATGAGGTCAGAGTAACAGGGTGCCAAATAGTGTAGAAACTTTCTGGGCATTGTGAGCACTTCAGCTTTTACTGAGTGAGATGAGAAGCCACTGGAAGCTTTTGAGCAGAGAAGTAACATGATTTCACTTTTTAAAAAAATCACTTTGGCTTCTGTTTTGAGAATAGATTGTAGGAGAGAAAACGGGGTCGGGGGAAACTTGCAACACTCCAGTGAAAGGCAGTGGTGGCTGGGGAAAGTGCAAGGAGTGGAGGGGTGAGACCTGGATATAGATAGGAGGGCATACAGGATTTGATGAATTTCATGATAAAGGGTGTGAGAAAAAGAGAGTCAAGGATAATGCCAATGATGGAGGATAAAGAATAGAGAAGGAGACACCACAAGATGTACCACACAAGGAGGTAGGGGTAGAAGGAACTAGCATAAGCCATTAACCCAGTTATAGAAGCTAAGACCCTTAGGGGCCAACACCCAGATCAAGAAGTGCAGCACTGCTGTAGTGAGTATCAGGAGCACAGACGCAAAAGGGAAGATTCGGAAATTAAGGAATAAGTGATCCACCCGCAAAGGTAAGCCCCTCCCTACCAAAAGAGGATGATAAAACCTAATGCTGCCCCCACAACAGGGCAGCCATCCTTCTGCCTACCAGTGACTGTGCAGGTGCTTCTTTTCACCAACTGCAGGGCAGCAGCCTTCCTGCCTGTCTGTGTCCTGTACCCTGCCTGGGCTTCTCTTCACTGATCTCCCTCAGGGGAGGCAGCTCTAAAGGCCGCCCACCTGTAACCATGCAGGCCTCCTGTGGCAAACTTGTCCCGTTGGGGGCAGCCCTTCCTGCCCGCTTATGTCAATGCAAGTGTATTTTACTTTCCCTAATAAACCTGTTCTTTTTATTATTATTATTAATTATATTTGACATCATTTGTAGTCCCCAGGGAGTACCCACCACCATTTCACCCGTGCACCATCACCTCAGTCCCTTGTGCACCCTCTGGCCTCTTCCCCTGTCTTTGCCCTCCCCCCTCCCCCTCCCCCCATCATGGTCCCTTTGGTTTATCCCGGCTTTTTGGTCTTATTGAGTTTTTTTGTTTACTTTTGGTTATAATTGCCCAATTCCTTGAGCTTATTCTTTATTGTTGTTGTTGTTCTTTCATATTCCTCCTAATAGTGAAGCCATCCGATATTTTTTTCATGCCTTCTGACTTGTTTCACTGAGTATAATTCCTTCTAGTTCCATCCATGATAAACCTGTTCTTTTAAATGTAACTAACATCTTTGTCTTGTGGAGAAATTCACCTGGGGAGCTTGCCACATGCTGCTGAATGGGGAGCTCTGGTGAAACTTTCCCCAGAATGAACCCAAGAACCCTGCTCTCCAAACCCACTGACTCCAAAAAAAAATCAAGACTTTTGACCTGAGCAATTTGAAGAATGGAGTTTTCGCTTACTGAAATGGGAAAGACCAGGAGGAGTGGGTTGGGAATGGGAAGAAATAAATTCAATTCTGTAGGTTAAATTTGACATGCCTGTTAATACAAGGAAATAACAAGAAAGCAGTTACATATTATGAGTCTGAAAATGCAAAGGAAAGTTTCAGGCTGGATATGTGAATTTCAAAGATCTCAGCAATTAAAGAATATTTACAGTCATGTGATCATCTAAGGAAAACGTTATCTAAGAACTGAGCCCTGGCTTCCAGATACTGAAATGGTAATGAAATCAGCAAAAGAGTTTAGAGGGAGCAGCCACTCAGAGAGTAGGAAGCCAGGAAGAGCAATCAAGTCAATTGTTAGTGGACCATAATGGACCTTTAACTAAAACTTTGGAGTGGTCAGAATGAAATCCCTATAAGGATGGTTAAAAAGAAAACTAGCAGAAGAATCACAAGGATAGATCATTTAGAAGAGGATTCTGGCTATAAGTGTAGAGGGCAGAAATTGGGTGATACTGGGCCTCCCTGGTGGCACAAAGGGTTAAATCGCAGCACTACAAAGCTATCCCCAGCATGGCAGCACAAGAGTTTGATCCCTGACACCTGGGGAGGTGACCCACAGGGTGCAGCAGACCTCTCCTGCCTCACCCCCTGCTCCCCTGAGCAGTGTGTCCCAGTCTATCTGCCTGTTCTGCTCCCCACTCTGTCTCTGGTGAATCCTCTCACCCCCTGCACCTTTGGCCTGTACCCCAGTTCTTGTATGCATAAATAATAAATCTTTTAAAAAAAAAGAAGAAATTGGAGTGATACTTCAACAGATAGCTAGAGATGAGTAGTTTTTAGTTTGTCTATAAATATTTTAGTATTTCTAAAAGATAATTTTCATAAATGTATCTTCAATACTACTATCCAATCTAAAAAATTAATTATTTCCTACTATCATCTACTCTGTCAATCTTCAAATTTTCCTTATTTCATAATTTGTCACTAAATGTATCACAATTCATCTATTTGAATTATACAACTCAGTCATAGTTAGTACATCAAAGAGCTGTGCAATCATCACAATCCAAATTAGAACATTTCACCATCCCAAGGAGAAACCTCCTACCTATTAGTAGTTTCTACCCATTTCTCCCGAAGCCACCAGGCGAACATTAAGCTACTTTTTTGTGTCTATGGATTTGCCTATTCTGAACATTTCAAATAAATAGAATCATACATTACTGTATGCGACTGCCTTCTTTCACTTAGCATGGTTTAGGGTTCATCTATATTATGACTTGTTACTTCATTCCTATTTATTGTCAAGATTCCATTTAATGTATATATCCCATGTTGCGTTTATACACTCACTAATGGAAACTGAGTTGTTCCCAAAAGTGTTTTGGCTATTGTAAATGACTATGAACATTCTATTACAAGACTTTGTGGACATATGTTTTCCATTGTCTCGGGCAGATTCTTAGGAGTGGGACTGCAGGATCATATAGTAACTCTATGTTCAATCTTCTAAGGAATGAGCAATGTTTTAAAATAAAGGTGCCATTTTACATTTGACCATCAGGGTATGAGAATCCCACATTCTCCACATCTTCACATACTGTTTGATTATTGTAGCTTTATAGTGTTTGAAATTGGGAATTATCTCTTTTATTATATGTGTCCTACCATGTATGAAATGGTATTTCACTGAAGTTTTGATTTGCATAGCCCTTATGACTAATGATATCAAATATCTTTTCATGTGCTATTGGCCATCTTGTATATTTCATAAAAACAATGTTTATTCAGGTCCTTTGTCAATTCTTCAATTCTGTCATCTCTGTTATTTTTGAATTGTAAAAGTTCTTTATATATTCTGGATTTAAGTCACTTACTAGATATATGACTTCCAAATATTTCCTCCCATTTGGTGAGTTGTTCTTTACTTTCTTGATGATACCCTTCAAAGGCAGTTTTGATTTGCATAATTTTGATTTATCATAAGTTCTGTTTTTTTTTCTTTTGTCACTGTGTTTTTATTATTTAAGAAACCACTCTGTAATCCTGTTTTCTTCTTCACTTACTCTTAACCAAAAGGCTGAGAAGCAATTATCCTGTTTACTTCTTCAAGTCTTATACTTTTGGTTCTTACATTTAGATCTTTGATCCACTTTTAGTTAATTTTCATATGTGATATGAAGTTGAAGGTCATCTTTATTCTTCTGCACACAGCTATTTAGTCATACAAGTCCCATTTATTGAAAAGTCTTGGGGCCTCCCTGGTGGCGCAGTGGGTTAAGCAACGCACTATGAAGCAAACCGCAGCCACTGCAGCACGAGTTCGATTCCTGCTGCCGGCCAGGCCGGGGACCCACATGGTGTGGCAGACCTCTCCTGCTGTGCCCGCTGCTCCCCTCAGCAGTGTACTTCTGTTGATCTGCCTGTTCTGCTCCCTGCTCTCTGTGGTGAATCCTCTCACCCCCCCACACACACCTCTGGCCTGTACCCCAGTGCTTGTATGCATAAATAAATAAATCTTTAAAAAAAAAAAAAGAAAAGTCTATTCCTTCTCCATTGAATTTTCTTGGCACTCTTATAAAAAAATCTGTTGTCTATAGGTGAATGGGTTTATTTTTGGATTCTAAATTCTAGTCCATCGATACATGTATACTCTTATGCCAGTACCACACTGTTTGATTATTTTTTAACGATTTATTTATTTATGCATACAAGAACTGGGGTACAGGTCAGAGGTGTGGGTGGTGAGAGAATTCACCAGAGACAGAGTGGGGAGCATAACAGGCAGATTAACTGAAATACACTGCTGAGGGGAGCAGCGGGCAAGGCAGGAGAGGTCTCTGCACCATGTGGGTCCCCTCCCTGGCCTGGGATCAAATTCGTGCTGCTGTGGCTGCGGGTGCTTCATAGTGCAGTGCTTAACCCCCTGCGCCATCAGGGAGGACCCAACACAATCTGTTTGATTATTGTTGCTTTATAGTAAGTGTTTGAAAACTTACTATACTTTGTTTTTCAACTTTGTTTTTCTTTTCCATTTGTTTCCACTATTCAGGTTTCCTATAATTTCCATATGAATTTTCCATTCAGTTTATCCATTTCTTCAAAAATAAAAGCTTTTGTAGTTTTGATAGGTATGGCATTGAATTAATTTGGAAGAGGGCCTCCCTGGTGGCGCAATGGGTTAAGCAACCCACTATGAAGCAAACCGCAGCCACTGCAGCACGAGTTCGATTCCTGCTGCCAGGGAGGGGACCCACATGGTGTGGCAGACCTCTCCTGCTGTGCCCGCTGTTCCCCTCAGCAGTGTGTTTCAGTCAGTCTGCCTGTTCTGCTCCCGGCTCTGTCTCTGGTGAATCCTCTCACCACCCTGGACTCTGGCCTGTACCCCAGTCTTTGTATGTATAAATAAATAAATCTTTTTAAAAAAAAAAATTTGGAAGAGATTGTCATCTTGAAAAAATTGTTTTATTTAAGATTATTGGAATGTCTTTTCATTCATTTAGATCATTTTAATTATTTTCAGAGATATTCTGTAGTCTGGATAGTGTACATTCTGTGCTTTATTAAATCTATTCGAATATAGTTTCTTTTTGTAAATGAAATTGTTTTCTTTTTTTAAGATTTATTTATTTATGCATATAAGAACTGGGTTGTAGACCAGAGGTATGTGTGGGGTGTGTGTGAGAGGACTCACCAGAGATAGAATTGGGAGCAGAACTGGTGGATCTGCTGAAATACACTGCTGAGGAGAGCAGTAGGCAAGACAGGAGAGGTCTGCTGTGCCATGTGGGTCAGCTCCCTGGCTGGGGATCAAACTCATGCTGCAGTGACTGTGACAGCTTCACAGTGTTGCAACTTAAAATCTTGCACCACCAGAGGCCCTTTTTTTTTTTAAAGATATGAAGTACTGACATTTTTTTCTTTTTTAAATTTTCCATACAATTCACTACTCAAGACATATGGGTGTCAGTTTTTCTTTTTGGATAGTTTTGTTCTTTTATTACTCTTAATTCAATCTCTTTAGTTATAGCCAGATCTGTTCAGATTTCCTATTTATTCTTGAGTTAATCTCAATAATTTGTGTCTTTTAGGAATATATCATTTCATCTGAGTTCACTAATTTGTTAGCATTCAGGTGTTCATAATGGTCCTTATGATTGTTTTTATTTATTTAATGCCTGTCATCCTTTAAAAGTTTATTCAAATTAGGATCTAAACTCTCTCAATACATGGTATCTAGTTTGTCTTGATTCTCATCTAGTATATTCACCTCCTCAGTGTCATTTTTTCAAAAAGATTTATTTTTATTTAGGCATACAAGAACTGGGGTGCAGGCCAGAGGTAGAGGGAGTGAGAGGATTTACCAGAGACAGAGTGGGGAACAGAACAGGCGTATCTACTGAAACACACTGCCACAGGGAGCAGCAGGCAAGACATGAGAGGCTTGCTGTACCATGTGGGTCAGCTCCCTGGCCGGGGTTGGAACTCTTGTTGCAGTGGCTGGAGATAGCTTGATAGCATAAAGACTTTAACCCCTGTGCCACCGGGAAGGCCCTCCTCAGTGTCATTTTTCCTAATATTTACTTACTGAAGAAACCAGGTTATTTGTCTTATAGGTTTTCTGCATTCTAGAGTTTTCCGATTATATCCCCGAGTCGCTAACATGTTTTTCTACTACACCCTAGAAACTCGATAATGCTATATGTTCTATTATGATTCAGGGGTTTTTGTTTTTTGGGTTTTTTTTGGCAAAGCTATTTCATACCTCTATCATGAGGTATGTAATTTCCAATTACCTCATTTTGTAAAGTTGGCAGCCACGGATGACCATTGCCTCATTTCTTTATTGTAAATGTAATAATCCAATTAAAAACAGAATAAGTGGGCACCAGTCAATCCAGAGTATGTGAGATTTTTTGGAAATTCTCTCTGATAATCAGAGACGGTGCACTTTACATTATTTTTAGAACTTTGAAGTCAGGAAACAGGATTTAGTCCCAAATCTTCACAAAGTAGCTAAATCTCCTTGGCAAATCTCCCCCCTTTGGACCTCAGTTTTCCATCTAAAGAAATAATGAGAATAAACTATCAATGATCTCTAAGGTTTTTTTGCTATTTTCACATTATCTGGCTTAAGCAATTAAGTAGTAAATTTACTTTTTAGCAAATACCATTTGAGTTGGTTATAAAATATCTGCGGACTGTTCTTCCCACCTCATACCAAGCATGTTCATTTCAACGCCAGTATTTATCAGTTATCACATCCAGTAACTTATATTAACAAGTCATTTAAAAGCATTGTAAAAGCAGGGAGATTAGGCCAAAAGCTTTGATTCCTAGATTCTAGTTCTAACTGTCCCTGCTCTTAACTGATTAAAGATTATATTCTAAAGGCATACAAGTTTTATGATTTTATGCCTTGTTTCCTCGTTATTTTTAAAGATGATGTTTTCATTAACATCTTCAGTGCTACCTGTGTTTATCTGCTTTCTGATTATTTTACTCAGCAACTGATTGATTGATGCCTGACCTAAATATCAGTTCACATGGGGAGTTCAGTTGTGGCACAGAAAACTTCCTGGAAGCAAATACATCAAAATAATAACAAGTAGTAAATGAGTGGTAAATGTATTGGTCATTGTTTCTTCCTATATCTATTGTTCATTTTATTTTATGAATATATACATTTATAGTTTTTTAAAAGTCTTTCTTGTAGGACTTGATAGCAAGCCCTACCAAACATATCACAAAGCACTAAGTAAGATTTCTTTCTCCTCCTATGATTCAGTTAGGCAATATGTTCCAGCATAGGTTAGCCTAAATACTTCAGTAATAAGTACTTACATCTAACTAGCCAAATTTACTTAATAATTAATAATCTATATTAGAGGCTCAGTGAAAAACAAAATATTGTATGTCTGTAGACACTAAAATTAAGGAAAAACAGTACCAGTGCCTACTATCAACAGCCGTGTCTAAGTCCATGTGGCTTATACTACTGGAACAGAGTCTCTTTGCTGGAGAGAAGTGATGTGTGTTACCTAAATATGTTAGCAAAGGCAGAGAATATCTTGTATATGATGAAAACAGGAGATTAGAAACTAGTTTGTTAAATCTTGTCTAGAACCACTCCCAGTAGTACAATTACGTGCATTACTTGACTTACCTGGAAAGGATCATTCATTGAATGAGACAATACAATGACTCACCATTCATGGGTTTCCTCATCTGGCAAGGTGCTATACCACTGCTGTGTGCCTCTTTAAAAATGAAAGTGGGGCCTCCCTGGTGGCACAGTGGGTTAAGCAACGCACTATGAAGCAAACCGCAGCCACTGCAGCACGAGTTCGATCCCTGCTGCCAGCCAGGGAGGG
>JAGFMF010011399.1:1812824-1823672 GCA_019455555.1 Galemys pyrenaicus
TCTCCTGCTGTGCCCGCTGCTCCCCTCAGCAGTGTACTTCTGTTGATCTGCCTGTTCTGCTCCCCGCTCTCTGTGGTGAATCCTCTCACCCCCCCCAATACCTCTGGCCTGTACCCCAGCTTTTGTATGTATAAATAAATAAATCTTTAAAAAAAATAAAAATGAAAGTGGAAGCTACTGGAGAACTGGTAGAGTTAGGGGTTCCCTCACAGCTGTCAACTCACTATGTGACCCAGACAAGTCACCTCATCTTTTTTTTCTTTATATATATTTGACATCAGTTGTAATCCCCATGTATTCCCCATCACCATCTCACCAGTGCACCATCACCTCAGTCCCCCATGCTCCGTCTGCCCTCAACCCTCCCTCTTCCCCTTTCCCACCAAGTGTCCCCAATTTGTCCTTGTCCTTGTCTATTTGTTTTTGTTGTGTTTTAATTATTATTACTATTGTTGTTATTATTATTTTCCTTGATCCTTATTTGGTTCTCTTATATCCTCTTAGGGGGGAAACCATTGGTATTTTTCTTTTGCCTTCTGATTTACTTCACTGAGCATAATCCCTTTCAGCTCCATCTATGTTCCTAGGAATGACTCTAGTTTATCTTTTTTGATTGCTGAATAGTATTCCATCGTGTATATGTACCACAGCTTCCTGATCCAGTCATCTGTTTTGGGGCATTTAGGTTGTTTCTAGGTCTTGCCTATTGTAAATAGTGCTGCTATAAACATAGGGGTGCAGGTATTCTTTTGAATCAGTGTTTTTGAAGTCACCTCATTTTTAATGGATGGGGAAAGTTCTAGTTTGAAATGCTGTCATAACTCATGAAATTGATAATGTAAAAACCTATATCTCAGTAACAAAAACAGAATTAAAGTCAATGTTCTTACCATGAGAAGTATGACTAGTCCACGTAGTCCAATGGACCTCTCTGATGCAAAACAGATGATCAAATAGCCCATTAAACACTGCATGTTGCCCACTGTGTCATAATCTGAGTCAGCTCAGGTTTTTTGAAGACTTTTCCTTACACTTAAAAGACAAAGGGAAAAAAGCCAAAAGTAGGTATACTGATAAAGAATTTTAGTTTGAGAATTTCCTCTTGAACTGCCATCAGGGAGGTCTCTCATGCAAGGTTGATTGTTCCATGCCAATTCACAGTTGTACTCAACCCGATCAACCTTTCCAAATGCAAAGAACCACTGATAGGTATTCAAAACTAAGTGAAGCGGGGCCTCCCTGGTGGTGCAGTGAGTTAAGCAATACACTATGAAGCAAACCACAGCCACTGAAAAGATTTTGAGTTCGATTCCTGACGCTAACCAGGGACGGGACCTAAATGGCATGGCAGACCTCTCCTGCCTCACACGCTGCTCCCCTCAGCAGAGTGCTTCAATCAGTCTGCCTGTTCTGCTCCCCACTCTGTCTCTGGTGAATACTCTCATCTTCCACAACTCTGGCCTTTACCCCAGCTCTTGTATGCATAAATAAGTAAATCTTAAAAAAAAAAATTAAGTGAAACGGGATTTAGTTACTTTCACTTATACATATACATTATCTAATAATCTCCTTTACCAGAGCTTGACTTGGTAAGCATAACTGAAAAGGTAGAATTTTTACATTCAAAAAAGTCAGTAGAGGAAACAGAAATTTATAAAACATATAGTCATTACTATGCTAAAGTATAAAAAGGGGGGCATTTAACTGGTGTGTTTGGACTAATGGAAGCTGAAGAAGAATGAATGTAACATTCTTGAGCTAAACCAAATAAAACAGATACTTCATTATTCAGACTTTAGAACTAAATGAGTTAGGTTAGTTCCCACTTGGACAGAGTTTATTTATTCTCATAGTTTCAAGAAACTCTAAATGCTTCCATTTTAACAAGGTCCATTAGAGTTGTACAGACTATTTCTAAAATCAAGCATATTTTGACATGTGGACTAACACACAAACTTCAAGGTCATCTACATACAGCCAAGTGAGAAACAGATTCATTAGCTAAATCAGAACATGTAAATAAACTGCCCCACCAACCCTGCATTAGTAATAATAATAGCGCCCTATCTATATTTGTTCACTTACCATAAGGGTTAAATAACTTCACTGTTGTAAATCTCAAGGTAATTGTCATGCATGGGTATCTTTGCTACTCCAGAACTACACAATTGCCTGTCTTTTATTTTTGTTTTTGCCACATTAATTAATTATATGATCTAGTATTTTGAAATAAAGGTGGAGTATGTCACCCAGCCAGCATGCAATTTAAAAGATTAAATGATGCATTACAAAACCAGCAAGTTTTTTTTAAAGATTTATTTATTTATGCATACAAGATCTGGGGTACAGGCCAAAGGTGTGGGAGGTGAGAGGATTCACCAGAGACAGAGCAGGGACCAGAACAGGCAGATCTCCTGAAGTACACTGCTGAGAGGAGCCCCAGGCGAGGCAGAAGAGGTCTGCTGCACCATGTGGGTCCCCTCCCTAGCCAAGGATACAACTCACGCTGCTGTGCCACAGATGCTTCACAGTGTGGCGCTTACCACGCTGCGTCACCAGGGAGGTCCCCCACCAAGTTATTAAACTAAGATTTGTATTTGCCATTTTTCCTAGCTAGTTTTAGTTTCCTACTCCCGGATTAAATTCTCTTTTCTTTACTCAAGTTCTTTTTCTTCTTCTCACGAAATCTACCTGTATTTGTGCTGTGTCTTCTAGTTTTCCTTACTACTTTGTGTCCTTTTAAAGCATCACATACACAACATTAGCCTATGTAGTCACTCAACTAATATCATCAAATGTTTTTTGAATTTATCAGTTCCCAAAATTGACCCTTGCTCACACATAATTTAGTGATATAACTCCCCTGGTAAAGTCTTCTCTCATGAACGTGATTCTTTACATCATTTAGCACACTGCACTGGGGACTGAGTCATCTGGGATTAGGCACCCTCCCTGCTATTAACTATGTAATATTTAAATTTACTTGTCCATCGCCTTTCTTTTGAATTGAAATACCAGGTGAATTAAACTGACTGTAATTGCTGTTAACCTGTAATTCCTGACTACAACAAATAGTTGCCAACTCTTGAAACTAACAGGTTTGACTAGAAGTTGACAGTTCATACTCCCACTGAATTTAGTATTTTAGATTTTTTTTAATTTAAAAACAAGATTATCACTTTCTTATCAATGAGCATTTTTGTCTGCTGATAGCATAATGTCAATTTCAGCAAAAACTGTGCCATGCCTCTGAAGATAAATTTGATTCCTCTTAGTGACAAGCAAAGGAAAAATAGTAAACTTTGACCTCAACAAGACTGCCAGTCACTTCAAGGGATTTACCAGACAAGTTCTGGTTTAAGTTACAAAGACAACACTATCCTATTCTACCTAGATGAGCCGCCAAGGCATTTGTGTATTGGCAGGCCAGGTAAACTTTCAGCTTGGGCATGTGAAAAATATAACCCCTAAAAGTTGTCCAGAGACTTGAGATCAACAGTATTTATCCAAACAGCTTGATGGTAATGATAGAAGAGAAACATTTCACAATGAAGGAATTTTTTGATAGAACCTCAGATTCTGCCTTAGAATATTGAAAAGCTATGTCAAAAAGTATCTTCAAGATAATTTAATCCACCACCCTTATTTGACCATAAGAAAACTGAAAGCAAGAAGTTAAGGCATTCACAAGCTCTCTTATCATTGTTAGTGACAGGTTGAAAACTAGAACTGGATTATTCTGACTTTATTTCAGTATTCTTAGATCTGGCTGACAAGTAGATTTGACAGCCAACATTATGAACCCATGTTTGAAAAGGTATCCTATATGCAGTTCACAAATGCCCATCTGGAAATCAGGCAAACAGGTAGCAATGTTTTAAAAAGAAAATGCTGGTTATAGAGTGGGAAGATTACCTGTACAGACTTGCTACCTGGAAGCAAGTATTTGTCTTCCCAAGATAAAGGAATAGCTTAATCATGAGGTTAACTTAAAGACTGATTGTGTCACCAGGCTAAGAGCAGACAACCTTTTTAAATTGAAGCAGTAGGCTGAAATTAGAACTAAATAAAAGAGAATATAGAAAATTAAATTTGGAATTCTTGCACAACACTGCTTTAATGAAGTATTTCAAGCATACACAAAATATGAATTCTTTGTGTAACTCCATCTCCCTTCTGTATTTCCAGACCTGCTTTGTCATTTTCCTATATGTGGATGCATCAATAAGTGATATTTAGTATTTTCACATTTTAAGTTTTATGTTAATGCTATCTTATTGTTTATATAGTTCTTCAGCTTACTCTCTTTCATTTATTTCAATCAATATTTATGTTTTTGAGATTTAAGCTGTGTACAAACAGGATAGCTCCAGTTCATTTAAACTACTCTGGTATTACACTGTATGAATGTCTTAACATCACTCACTCTCCTATCAACAGACACCTAGTGAGTTTCCAAGATTTTTGCTTGGTTTGGTTTACTGTTATTTTTTAACCTTGCTATTACAAACATTTTTATAAAACCCTCTTTTGTGTGCAAAAAGTTCCTCTTGTGACATTTATATGATCTTTGTGTATGCACATCTTAATTTGGCAAGGAGATCTAAAAAATGACCGTAGCCCTTCAAGGGGTTAAAGTGCAGCACTATGGATATCAGCAGCCACTGTAGCACAAGTTCAATCACCGTGCAGGAAGCTGACCCGTGTGGCGCAGCAAACCTTTCCTGTGTTGCCTGCTGTTCCCCTCAGCAGTGTGTTTCAGTCAATCTGCCTGCTCTGCTCCCCACTCTGTCTCTGGTGAATCCTCTCATTCCCTACACCTCTGGCCTGTCCCCAGTTATTGTATGCAAAAGTAAACGAATCTTAAAAATAAAAAAAGTTAAGTGCATAGATAGCCTGTGGTTGGGGATTCCTCGGTATATATCCAAGAGAATTTAAAGCATATATCTACATAAAATCTTGTACACAAAGATTCATAACAGCGTTATTCATAATGGCCAAGAACTGTCTATCAGTTGGTAAATGGACTAATAAAATGTTATGTTTTGATACAATGAAATGTTCAACCATGAGTAATAAGCCTTGGAAACATTATGTTAAGTGAAAGCTGGCAGATATAAAAGGTTGTATATTGTATGGTCCATTTATGTGTGATATCCAGAATAGGCAATTCCATAGAGACAGAAATTAAATTAGTCTATGCTGAGATAGAAGGAGAATGGCGGGACAAAGAGGTATTGGTCAGTAGATATGGGTTCCTTTCTAGGCTTAGGAAAATGTTCTGGAGTCAGTGGTGAATATCGCAAGACTTTGTGAATAATCTAAAAAATAACTGTACACTTTGAAATGGAGAGTTGTGGAATGTGGATTACATACCAGTAAAGAAATAAAGCACTTCAAAAGACAAAAGATGTTTTTCAATATCTGTTTTCATTACCCAAGAAGCTAGAAATTCAATGTAGGACAAGTGGGTGGAGCCACTTAGTAGAGCAGGATACATAGGTCTCTATAGCCCCTTCTGAAGAAAGCTGGAGGTTACTTTGAAGTGGATATAAACAGTAAATAACTAAACTGGGTTGTTTACTAACTGAAAGCCATGATAGTGTTAAACTATGTGCTGAAATGTCATTTAGGCATGGGAAAGGAAAACTTGTCAGGGTACAACTGAAGGTGGAGAGGATACAAGAAATAAAATCACATCGTTTGTATGTTTTAGTGATGACACTTCTTGATAAACTGGTTGTATTAATATATGTAGGATACCTTTCGTGTTGGCAACACTAAGTAAACAAAAGCTAGTATTGTTGCTCTTGTTTGGAGAAGATGAAATAAGTGTCCGAAAAGAGTGAGGACCCAAGCAAGCCGCTTCATCTAGTGACCTCTAAATACCATTTCTTATGAAAAAGAACTGGGGACTCTTAGGAAAAACGGCTGACTCCAAGTTTGGAGCAGGAAATATATATACTAGGCAAGACTGGGGAAACTTGTGTTTTTTAAAAGAAGTAAGGAATCTTTCAAAGAATACTTTGTGTCAAAGGGACAAAGGATCAAGGGAGCCTCTGCCAGTCAAAGTTGAGATGTTTTTTCGCTAACCCATTATTAGGAATTAAATTATCTATCCCACATTTCCAGTAAGAAATGGATTTCAGAGTAATGAGACATTCCCAAGTGATGAAGGAAAGCTCTTTTTCTTTTTTTTAAGTATATTTTGTATTTCTAATTTTTTTTGAAGATTTATTTATCCCAACAAGAACTGGGGTACAGGTGGCAGAGTTGGTGGGGGGAGAGGCAGGATTCACCAGAGACAGAGTGGGTTGCAGATCTACTGAAACACACTGCTGAGGGGAGCAGTGGGCGAAACAGGAGAAGTCTGCTGCGCCTTGTGGGTCAGCTTCCTTGCGAGCCTGGGGATCAAACTCGTGGTGCTGCAGTGGCTGCAGATAGCTTCATAGTGCTGTGACCTAATCCCTTGCACCACCAGGGAAGCCAGAAAGCTCTTCGTTAGAGAATGCCAAACAATAAATATCAGACAAATTATAGCATGAAGGACTTAAATTTTTATGAACCCCTTATGAAATAGCTGATCTGGACAACTATGAGCAGATGCCAAGACCATTAGTAGAAAGTCTGATGGTGAACTTTATGCTTGTAGGTGCATAAGTACTATGCCAAAATTAACATAATTGCTCAGTGGATGCTGTTACCACCTTAACACCAGAATCACCCAGCATTGCTAATAGGGCAGCAACCACCCATGGTGTCCCTCCTGGTGTGTTACGGTTTGAAGTAACAGCATCACCTATGAATGATTCTTGTCAAAATATTTAAAGTAGGTCCAACCAGGACTGAGACCTAACTTTCAATTTACAGGAAAAAAAAGAAAGAGAGGAAAAGATAAACAGTATAAAGAGTTAACAAATGGACGATTCTAGAATTTGAGACATTCGCTAAGATAACTTTCCAGACCCATTCAACATGCCATTGTCATGGAGAAATGAGAGCAGAGTTTTTTGATTCATAGAGGCTTAAGAATTCTAACAAGATAATGTATGTCCTTGATTGGACACATATTGGTCTTTTAAGAAACAACTGTAGGGGCCTCCCCTGTGGCACTAGGGCTATGAGTTCCCAAATGGTAAGCAGACCTCTCCTGTCTGGCCTGCTGCTCCCCTCAGCAGTGTATTTCAGTCGATCTGCCTATTCTGCTCTCTACTCTGTCTCTGGTGAATCCTCTCACCCCCCACACCTCTGGCCTGTACCCCAGCTCTTTTATGTATAAATAAATAAATCTTTTTTTAAAAAAAGAATATCTGTTAAATATCATTGTAATAAATGGCATTATGTTTATGTATGCAAATACCTTTTTTTTTTAAGATGCTCACTGGACCATTTCAAGGTTAAAAAACAGTATGCTCACGATGGAATACTACTCAGCAATCAGAAATGAAAAACTAGACTCATTCATAGGAACATGGATGGAACTGGAGGGGATGATGGAGGGTCATACTAGTCATCATTCACTTTGTGCTCCTGCTCTTATAGGTATCCAGCAGTGCACCCCAAAGTCTGTGATGTGAGCATGTGCCCCTGAGTCAACGACAGGGGAGGGTGGGCAGAGGGGGTGAGAGGGGAGTGTGGGGATGTAGCGGCAGGATGGGGGGCACCGGAGCAGGGTTCGGGATGGTTCTGGGCAGACAGGTCAGGGAAGGAGAGTCTTGGAGCCCTTGCTGGCTTTTATGCTTTATTTAGTAGAGGTGGCCAGGTACGTGGCAGGCAGGGGGGCCGTGGCGCATCTCACCCTCTTGGCTGCTTTGCTACTGCTGCTGCTGCTGCTCGTCAGTACTGTCAGTTGGTCGGTCTTCGCAGTTCTGTCGGTCCTCACAGTTCTGGCGTCCTCATGACGCCGCCCATTTAAGCCCATGTCCAACTCAGGTGCGCCCACTTGCGCATGCCCACCCTGGAATGCTCGCAGCACTGCAGGTGTCCATCATCACAGTGGTGGGAGGGTGGAAAGACCTGATCAACCTTTACCCTACAGGGGACTTAGGGGGTGGTGGTACAACAGCGCCCCCTCTCTCATGGGATTGTACTGCGTAGTAATCGACCAGCTCCCTATTTGCCTGTGATGGGTAAACTTCTCATTTGTTTCTCTATTTTTTCCCTTATATTTGCCTAAGACCCTTTCTAACAAGCAACAGATCAAAGATTGAATTTTCTGGAAGAAACACTGATGTCTCAAAGAATTTACCATACAAGAAGTCAAGTGGTTATCCACTTGATGTTTATAAGAAAACACTATCATTCTGAAGCACCTCCTCAAATGTAGAAGGTGATAGCTATTGCTCAAAAAATACATGACTTGGTCAGTGTTAGCTGAGTCTGTTGAGTAGCACTATTGTGGCAAGGGGATGGATGGTTTTCTTTTTGGTACCATAGACACAGTCTGTAGAACAGAAATAGTAATCACAGCTTCACTTGTATCATTGCCACTGTAAAGGACAGTTTAAAATAACAACATACTACATTAGGAATTTTAAGCCAAAGGAGAAACCACAGATAATGAACCCAGTATCCCAGTGCAGCGGCAGGAAGGGGTGGCATAGGAGCAAGGTTCAGGATGATTCTGGACAGACGGGTCAGGGAAGGGAGTCTTAGAGCCCTCGGTGGCTTTTCATGCTTTTATTAGTAGAGGTGGCCAGGTACATGGCAGGCATGGGTGCCGGGGGAGCCAGGTGGCCGGGAGGCTGGCTGGCCTCCCAGCTCCCGGCGCATCTCACCCTCTTGGCTGCTTTTTCTCTCTATCTCTGCTGCTCTCGTTGGTGCCCTCACTCCTATTGGTCCTGGCGTCCTCATGACATGACACTGCCCATTTAAGTTCGTGTCAAACTCAGGTGCGCTCACTTGCGCATGACCACCCTGGGATGATCGTAGCACCACAGGTGTCCATCATCACAGTGGTGGGACGGTGGCAAGACCTGATAGTTTTCTGACCCTACACCCAGGTATATAGATGATTATTGGGACAGTTAGAGACAGTAAAGGCCCTTAGAAGCATATGGCCCTTTCCCAGCTAGCGCACCCCTTCCTCTCTCCAAGGCCCAAATTTGGGGTGATAGTACTTTGGAATAAAGTCAGGAATGCTGCAATCTCTAATTCTGGAAAATTGTATAAATATAGTTATCTGGTATCTGAGATCTGTTATAACCAAATATGACTCAGACTGCAACATAAAGATTTTCCTTGATTAATTAGCCAAGAAAATGAGTGTTATAGTTATTTCCTCTGTCGTGATACCAGATTTTAGGTAGTGCAGGGTAAAGGAAAGTTATCAGGTTTTGCTGCCCGCCTGCCATTAAGATTAATGATAGGCACCTGCAGTCCTGCACGCAGTCCGGATGGTGGGCACCTGGAGTAGGGTGCGGGCATGCATAGGTGAACACTCCTGGGCCAAGAGATTGGGCATATAAGGGTGGTGTCAGGGGATGCCAGTGGCAGAAGCAGCAGCAGTAGAGAGTCTAGGGAGAGTAAAGATTTGCTGGGGGCGAGGGGGCCTGCCAGCCTCCTGGCCCCCCTGGCCCTCCCACCTGCCCTGTACCTGGTCACCTCTGATCCAGAGGATTAATAAAAGCCTGAAAAAGTCACCAAGGGCTCCAGAACTCTTTTACCTGTCTGCGCGAATCATAGAGAACCTACCCGGTGCCTGCCTCCCCTACACATGGCTTCATAGAAAACCTGTTATTCTGGCCAGTATAATTTTCACAAATGAGGTTATTAATGGTGAGCCAATCAGAATCAAATTTTAATTTTGATGGCTGAATCTCATCATAATTGGAACCAGCAGAATTTTTAGCAGAAAACTTGAGAAGGACGACTCATTATTTCAGAGAATAGGTGATAAAGTTAAATTTCCTAAATTAGCCATGGCTTTACTGAAATCAACAAATGCCATCTCTATAAAGTTTGTTCTAGAATTAGGGGAATTAGAATGGTCATTTAACATTTCAATTTGTGATTGAAAAATAGTTAACAAATATAAATATAAAAAATAGTTAACAAATGTAAATGAGCAGGTATGCGGCTTGATGCAAAAAAGAGCCTATGTGTCTTGCAACCATCCCAGATTGGGTAGGAGGTTCATCGTCGGTTCAAGCAGTTTCTTCGCTGCCGTCATGGTATCCCTCACACTCCACCGCTCCACACCACCACACCACACCACACCGGCGTCTCCGGGACGCTAGCTTTATACACCTGGTGCATCAGCCCAGGTGCATCCACTTGCGCATGCCCACTCAGGCATGTGTACAGGTTTCCATCATCAGTGGTAGGCGGGCAGAAAGTCCTGATTAACCTTTACCCTACACTATGTTAAACACTGTATTTCCATGAAGCCCTCTGCTCTGGAGGAGAAAGTCGCTGGGAACCCTGACTTAACTGTTTGGACAGGATGACAGCCACTTGTCTGTGTTAGTGCTTCTTATACTGCTAAGTCTAAACCTGTCTGTAGTGGCAGGAAAGGCAGCACACTGGGCAGGTTCGGGATGGTTCTTAGCAGACGGGTCAGGGAAGGGAGTCTTGGAGCCCTTGATGGCTTTTTATATTTTTTTTAGTAGAGGTGGCCAGGTACATGGCAGGCATGGGGGCAAGGAGGCTGGCAGGCCTCCCAGCGCCCGGTGCATCTCACCCTCTTGGCTGCTGCTTCTCTCTCTCTCTCTCTGCTGCTGCTGCTCTCGTTGGTCAGTACTGTCAGTCCTGGCGTCCTCATGACGCCGCCCATTTAAGCCCGTGTCCAACACAGGTGCGCCCACTTGCGCATGCCCACCCTGGAATGCTCGCAGCACCGCAGGTGTC
>JAGFMF010011399.1:1824088-1851246 GCA_019455555.1 Galemys pyrenaicus
CTAACAACATGGTAAAATGTGGCTGTAGCGGCAGGATGGGGGTGGCACAGGAGCAGGGTCGGGATGGTTTTGGCAGACGGGTCAGGGAAGGAGAGTCTTTAGAGTCCTCGGTGGCTTTTCATACTTTATTTAGTAGACGTGGCCAGGTACATGGCAGGCAGGGGTGCCGGGGGGCCGGGAGGCTGGTAGACTCCCAGCCCCCAGCGCATCTCACCCTCTCAGCTGCTTCTCTCTGCCGCTGCTGCTGCTCGTCAGTTGTTCAGTCCTCACAGTTCGTCCTCACAGTTCTGGCATCCTCATGACGCTGCCCATTTATGCCCGTGTCCAACACAGGTGCACCCACTTGCGCATGCCCACCCTGGAATGCTCGCAGCACTGCAGGTGTCCATCATCACAGTAGTGGGAGGGTGGAAAGACCTGATCAACCTTTACCCTACAGTGGCATAAAAACAAAACTGTGGATACTTGAAAGTTGAATGTTTACATGCAGATGAGGCATAGTCAAGCTCGCGTCTTTTCAGATTATACAGCAGACCAAGAATCTTTTCTCCAGTGGAATGCCAACTATACACTCCCTCCAAGATCATGATTTTCTGTTATCAGTTCCTTCCCCTCATTCCAGAAGTATTTTTTTTAACTTGTTGACATTATTATACTTCTGTATGTATGTACTGCAGCCATCCCAGGTGGGCAGGTTCACTGTAAGTTCTTGCCAATGAGAAGATAATGTTGCAGTCTTCGGTAGAATTTTATAGGCCTTTAATGCTGATTCAGGGGACAGTATTTCTCTGGCTGTCTCCCCTTGTCTGTCCTCCATCTCAGAGTGATTCCGCCTTTAGAGGCCCTTACCCCTCGGCATAGGTGTCCGTTTACATATGCGCATGCCCTGTGCTCTTGGGGCCCAGGTGTCCATAATTGCAGTTGTGCAAGCTAGACCACAGGTGCTGGTCATAGATGCTAATGGCAGGAGGGCAGAAAAAGCCAGATTTTTAACTCATTTACCCTATAATGTATTTATTTATTTTAAAGATTTATTTATGCATACAAGAACTGGGGTGTAGGCCAGAGGTGTGGGGGGTGAGAGGATTCACCGTGGACAGAGTGGGGAGCAGAACAGGCAGATTGACTGAAATATACTGCTGAGGGGAGCAGCAGGCCAGGCAGGAGAGGTCTGCTGCACCATGTGGGTCAGCTCACTGGCTGGGGATTGAACTGGTGCTGCAGTGGCTGCTGCTGTTTCACAGTGCTGTGCTTAACCCCTTGCCACCTGGGAGGCCCCTACAATGTATTTAAACATAACGAATGAAGTATACAGTGTTTACTAACAATTGTATTTGAAACTATCAACTTAAATTTCATATAACCTTAAAGACACAAAACAATGCTTCTCTTACATTATTTTACCATTTTGATTTAAGGTCTCTAAAGAACAAATGTTTATGTGTAGGTAACATATAAGTAAAAAAATACTGGGGAAAAAAACAACATCGCATAGATTGTGGCAGAATAAAGATGCCAGGTTAACCTCCTCAAGATACTAACAAATAAACTGCTATAAAACAGAGCTTCCCCTACACCCCCCCCCCCACCAAAAAAAAAACCTGGGGAAAAAACAATTGATCAGCATACACAATAGAAGCATCAATCAGGCAGAAAGGGGTAGAAGAAATTTTAAGTGAACTTTGTCTAGAGTGATACCGGCAGTGTAAGAGAGAGATGGTTACTGTGTAGAGACCCATATAGCTATTGACTTGGACATGTGCCAACATCACAGTCCTGGGACTCAGCACTAAATAAGGGGGTACACTAGCAGGCATGTAGGATATGTTGCATGTAGGGTGTGTTGGTGGGGGGGAGTACAGAGTAAGGACTATTGGCTTAAGAACCTGAAGTGGCTGCGGATAGCTTCATAGTACTGTGTCTTAACTACCCTTTCGCCACCAGGGAGATCCCTATCTGGCTTCTTTTGTAGGTAGAACAAACAAATTAACATCAGACATATATGCAGGAGGTAAAAGAAAAGAAAACGTAAATGAATTTTGCAAATTCTAGAGTACATGGGGCAGATTAAGGGTTTACATCCTTGAACTGGTGAATGGGATGGGGGTCTGGAGCACCAAAGAGATAGGAGGGGGGTCTCACATTACAAGTAGTGGATGACTCCTGGGACAAAACCAGGTGTTCTAGATGTTGGCCCTTTTATAACAGAGGTTTCTCTGAGAAAATAGTTATTAAAAGAGTTAACACGGTGGGCCTCCCTGGTGGTGCAGTGGGTTAAGCAACGCACTATGAAGCAAACCGCAGCCACTGCAGCACGAGTTCAATCCCTGCTGCCGGCTAGGGAGGGGACCCACATGGTGTGGCAGTCCTCTCCTGCTGTGCCCGCTGCTCCCCTCAGCAGTGTACTTCAGTTGATCTGCCTGTTCTGCTCCCTGCTCTGTCTCTGGTGAATCCTCTCACCCCCCACACCTCTGGCCTCTACCCCAGTGCTTGTATGCATAAATAAATAAAATCTTTAAAAAAAAAAAGAGTTAACATGGCCTGGGTGATATTAATACTTATTCTTCAAGGTAATGGTAGCAGTTTCTCTTCAGACCCTTGATTGACCTGAGTTTCATATATCAAGGTGAGACATATTGGAAAATGTCTGCTCTGGACAACTTGTAAAAGCCTGTCTGAACAGTCTGGGGAGGGGCCTAACCTTTAGCTTACACCTGAATCTAATGACTAGAGTCCTTTTTAGAAGAGAGAAATACGGACAGCCACAAACAGAACAAGAATAGGATGTGAAGAAGGAGTCAGAGAAAGAAGTTATGCTGCTAAAACTGAGAAGTGCTTGGAGCTGTGAGAGCAGAAGAGGCTTTCAGAGAGAATATGGTCTGAGTGGCACCCTGATCTTGAACTTCTAGCCCCAAGATCTTTGAGAGAATAAACTTCTGTAATAGAGGTGGCAGCCTAGAAACCGATACACATGTGTACACAGGCAAAAGAGGAGGAGAAAGAGGGCAATGTCCAGGAAGCAGAAACAGTTAACTCAGAGTAGTGGTTACCTCAGAGGGTGTTCTGTGAAGGGGGCTATTTTTCAGATTTATAGTTGGGCTGGAAGATCCTTAGAGAATGTTTCCTGTTCATTTAGCTCAAAATTTTATTTGATGCTTTTTTTAAAAATTTTTCATAGTGGATCTGGGGTATAAGCCAGAGGTGTAGGGGTAAGAGGATTCACCAGAGACAGAGTGGGGAGCAGAACTGGCAGATCTACTGAAATACACTGCTGAGTGGAGCAGCAGACCAGACAGGAGAGGTCTGCTGTGGCATATTTGGGTCAACTCACTGGTTGGGGATGTAACTCAGGCCATAGTAGTGATAATGCTAAGACTTAACCCCTAGGTCGCCAGGGAGATTCCATTTGATGCTTTTCAAATTGTAAGTTACATATTCTTATTATAACAAGTAAAATATTTCAGTGCAAATATTTGCATTTCATATCACCAAAAATAATGTTTAGTATGAACCTCCCATGCAATACTGAGGATATACACTAAAAAAGTAACGTTCATCACAAATTCAAATTACCTAAGGGTTCTGCATTTTATGGGCAAACGCCTTCACCAGATTAACACACAACTTGCTCTGTTACCTCATGCAGGTCCTTGCTCAATTCTAAGTTTCTCAGCCATTTCCCAACCATTCTACTTTAAAGTTGCACCCCCGGGCCTCCCTGGTGGCGCAGTGGTTAAGCAACGCACTGTGAAGCAAACCTCAGCCACACAGCACGAGTTCGATCCCTGCTCCCGGCCATGGAGGGGACCCACATGGCACAGCAGACCTCTCCTGCCTCGCCCGCTGCTCCCCTCAGCAGTGTACTTCCGTTGATCTGCCTNTTCTGCTCCCCGCTCTGTCTCTGGTGAATCCTCTCACCCCCCACACCTCTGACCTGTACCCCAGTGCTTGTATGCATAAATAAATAAATCTTTAAAAAAAAAAATAAATAAAGTTGCACCCCCATGCCACTCTTCCCCAAGCCCCTCCTGTTCCACCGCAGCTTTTAGCACCTTTTGCTCAGTGTCTGTCACCCCTGGTAGAAAATGTCATCGTACACAGCACACAGCGGGAGTTTGATCTTATGATCGCTGCTGACAGGACTCCCAGAATAGTGCTTGGCAAACAGCAAGTGCTCAATAAATACTTACTGAATAAGTAAGAACTTTACAAAATAAGAGAAAAACACTCACTTTTTAAGTTGGTTCCTAACAGCCAGGAGAAGGAACCCACAGCCCGTACTATCTGGCTAAGCTGGCAGAAAACGTTCCTTTTCATTTATTCTTCTCATGTGTCTCCAGTACCAGCTCAGTTTGTTGCCACAGGGAGAGTCCTGTGGCCTGGAGGACAAGACAGACCTTAACACACAATAGGTAGATGGCTATTCAGTCACAGTGGTGACCCCTCTTTGCAGAAGCGGAACAGAGAGCATAACCTCTCAGGTGGTGAGGGAAAGGCCTCCCCCAGATGCCCATGACACAACTTCCCAGCACACACAACTTTGGTGCTATGATTTTGAGCTGAGGTTAATCAAGGTCCTGCAAGCGCATTAGAGATATTTTACCACTCCCTTAACTACCTGGAAAAATGAAAATTGAGGATTATCAAGAATTGAGGTTCTTATCAGTAACAACCTTTTGAAGAGAGAATCCTATCCATGTGGCAGAGCAAACATGTAATTACAGAGCCCCAAACCTATGTCAGATTAATCACCTACTCCTTATCATGTGAGTCCCCCTCTTCTCTACCTGAAACGCCAGGACCCATCCCATTTTTGCATATACACCTTCATTTTGCCCTAATGGCTTCAGAATCCACATCCATGTGGATTGCCCATGTATAGGTATTAAATTTGTTCTTTTCTAACATAAGGGATTGTGGTGATGGTTCATGGGTGATGAAGTGGTAGGAGATTTATAGGGATTTATTCATTTATTGTACAAAAATGAATAAGAAGGTAAGAAAAATAAATTAATTACAAAATTTTGTTCTTTTCTCCTAACAAATTGGTCTGATATTAATTCAATTTTTGACCACACTGACACAAACCAGAGTAGTGGGGAAAATTTCCTGTCCTCTCTACAGAGGTCGGGGAAGACTACCCTGAGGAGGGACTCTGGGCTGGAACTGGAGGCTGGACTTGAGGTAACTGCGTCCAGAGCTCTGTGGGCTGAAGGGACAGTGTTCCCAGTAGGAAATCCAGCTCATGCAAGTGCCCTGAGGTGGGTGGAGATATGGAGGGAGGGCTGCAGTGAGGAGAGAGGGCCAGGACACAGGCAGTTCTGGGAGCAGAGTGTCTGAACTGGGCTCAGGGAAGACCAGCTGGGTGAGCCTCCTCATTCACTCCTGCCCTCCATCCACAAGAACGTGGAGAGCCCGTCACTCCCCAGGACCAGTTTGATTTTCTCTCTCACTCACTGAGAGGTTGTTGGTAAGTGGTAATGCCCACTATGCCCACTGTTTCTCTGAGGCTGTGTGGGTGAGGCCGTCCAACTGGGGAACAGACAAAGGGCCAGGAGGCAGGGTGAGGGCAAAGCCACGGCCCTCTTTAAATTTCAGTTTCCTCACCAGTAAAAGAATAATTTCAAAATATGAATTCAAATTTATCCCTGTTCTGAAAATATCTGTAATTCAAACAAACAGAAGACCTGACTAATAAGTACAACTGGCTTATATTTTTCCTTAAAAGAGGTTTATTGTTATTTTTCCAATTATAAAGTAATACCGGATAAGGAAAAATTTGGAAAAGTACAAAAAATCCTTATCTGTTCCATTGGGATTACGCTCAGTGAAATAAGTCAGAAGGAAAAAGAAAAACACCAGATGGTTTCACTTATAGGAGGAATATAGGGGATGAAGGGAACAAAAATAAAAACAACCAAAGGGTAGGGAGGAAACCACAACACAACAAAACAAAAATAAACAGACAACTACAAATCAGAGACAGTCTGCAGGGGAAAGAGAGGCAAAGGGATCAAACTGAGAGTGGGACGAGCACAGGGTGCACGTGATGGTGCACAGGTGACTTGCTGGTGGGAATTCTATGGGGACTACACCTGAGAAAAGAAAACAAATAGAGCTTTCTTTTTACATTTTAATTACAATTAAATTTAATTTTAGTAAAAATTTTTTAAAAACAAAAAACATTTATAAAAAAGTAATATTAAAATATTAATGTATTTTCTTCCTTTCTCGGTGTATATATCACTAAAATCTTGACACAGTCATATCGAACTATAGTCACTATTGGTTTAGATATTTTCACTTATTTCAGGAGCAATCATTTGATCCTATAGTAAACTTGATGGATACAATTCTTTGTATGCAATACTCTTGAGCATTTAGATTGTTACCATTCAACATTACTTATAAGACTGCCAATTAGTATTTTGGGGAAGAAAATTAGAACTTCTATTACACTGAGAATTCTTTTCTTGGTTTAGGATCTGAAAAGTAGAACTACTAAATCAAAAGATTTTGAAGTTCTAATCATGCTAATGAGAAGTTACTTTCTAAAAGCATTTTGGGGCCTCCCTGGTGGCGCAGTGGGTTAAGCATTGCACTATGAAGCAGACTGCAGCCACTGCAGCACGAGTTCGATCCCTGCTGCTGGCCAGGGAGGGGACCCACATGGCGCAGCAGACCATTCCTGCCTCACCCGCTGCTCCCCTCAGCAGTGTATTCCAGTCCATCTGCCCGTTCTGCTCCCCACTCTGTCTCTGGTGAATCCTCTCACCCCCCACACCTCTGGTCTGTACCCCAGTTCTTGTATGCATAAATAAATAAAATCTTTAAAAAAAAAATAAATAAAAGCATTTTGCCCTGGACCCTCCCACTAGTCATATGGGCCTGTTTGACCTGTGATTCTCTTTGAAAATATCTGCAATTTAGTAATGGAGGGTGGGAGAAGATGTGTCATTGTTTTCTGATTTGCATTAATTTGATCTTTGGCATGAACATATCTCTTTTGCTTCAAGTTCTAAGTCCAGACCTTCAGTGTGCTAAGTAAGGCTCAGGAGATTGGCCATTTTGGTTTGGTGACTCAAACCAATTTATAATACAGCTTGCCTCCCCAAACCCCGCTGTCCCCACCCAGTCATTCCAAGAGGGTCCTGGAAGTCCCCTGTCAGGGATCACCTAGGTCAGACAATGACCAGGGCACTGGAATGCAGCGAAGTCATTGTGGCACTTTCCCCTTGGTTCTCTCACAACCTGGCAGAAGAATTCTCTAGGGATGACAGATTAGGGGAACTGGGTCCAGTATCACCCTCCTTCAGGCACTGCAGGTGGAAACCATGGTTTGGGCTTGCAAATGGCTTTATGATGAACACCCCCATGGAACTGGGTAGTGTGGACTGAAGGAAATGACTGGATGAGAGGTGTGGGTGTGGAATCAGGACAGATGAGAAGATAAGAGACATCCATGTCAGTCACGAATATTTGGGGTATCCTGGAGAGTCTTGGCAAGTGCCACCCAACGAAAGCCTTTAATGAAGTCAGCAACCTGCAAATGTTAGCATGAAATTCAAGAGAACAGATAAGAAGTTACTTCCTCCACCCTGCTTTTAAAGAACAGATACACATAAAATGTTATGTGGTTATTTCTGGACTTCTGGGATAATGAGTGATTTTTATATTCTTCTCATTCATACTTTTATCTTTTTATTCTTTTATATATTTTCTCGAATTTCTAAATCAAATAAATACTGTTTTATAATTGAGAACATATTAAAGTCATAAGTTAGTGTAGAAAAATATTTCAAGTGAAAAGTAAATTATTATTTTTTTTTAAATATTTATTTATTTATGCATACAAGCACTGGGGTACAGGCCAGAGGTGTGGGGGTGAGAGGATTCACCAGAGACAGAGCGGGGGGCAGAACAGGCAGATCAACAGAAGTACACTGCTGAGGGGAGCAGTGGGCACAGCAGGAGAGGTCTGCTGCACCATGTGGGTTCCCTCCCTGGCTGGCAGCAGGGATCGAACTCATGCTGCAGTGGCTGTGGTTTGCTTCACAGTGCGTTGCTTAACCCACTGCACCACCAGGGAGGCCCGTGAAAAGTAAATTAAAGGTAACTGTAGTTAAATGTGGGAGCTAGGACATCAAAATCTGTCTCCACTAAAAGTTAATGAAAAGGCTCAAAACTGGCAGGAATGCAAAATACAAAGAAATAAAGGTAAGAATACAATAAATTAGAGATGTCCCCAATTTTAGGAAACCAAAAAGCAAGAGACAAGAGATAAATAGCATTACATAGAGAAGTGGAAACCCAAATTTTGTTGCGGTGGGTGACTTTAGCAGCCTGAGCTATCAGTCTCAGGAACAGGAGTTGATAGATAAGGGGGAGAATTGCATGGAACTGACAACAGAGTGGTTGTAAGTCTGTATAAAAACAAGGTACACCCCCTAGACAGGTACCTGACACTTTGTAGCTATTGCAGAAATATTTGGTGGTGAAGGGGTGAATGGGTAAAGGAGTAGCCTTGAACTGAAGCCTCTCTGGTTGCCCTGTCAATTGAGCAAGCACCAGAAGAACTTTTCTTCTCATTTTAAAGATTTATTTACTTATGCATACAAGAGCTAGGGCACAGGCCAGAATCGTGGGAGGTGAGAGGATTCATCAGAGACAGAGCGGGGAGCAGAACGGGCAGATAGACTGGAATACACTGCTGAGGGGAGCAGCGGGCTTGGCAGGAGAGGTCTGCTGCACCATGTGGGTCCCCTCCCTGGCAGGGGATCGAACTCGAGCTGCTGTGCAGCAGATGCTTCAAAGTGGGGTACTCAACCAACTGTGCCACCAGGGAGGCCCAGAGGAACTTTTCCATATAGAAGTGAGGCTACAGTGTAACAAGCATTATGTCATTGGGACACTGGGGCTTGGGGGTCCGGGGTTGTGCATTCACACCCCATTCTCTGGGCAAGAACTCTGGTTAGGCCTTCCTTCTGGCAGGGCAGCTGCAACTGCCTTTTATTCTGCTCTGGGCCTGACAGAAAATACCAAAAGAGGTATTTAGGGAGGCAGAAGAAGGGGGAAGCAGAGAGAGGAGAGTTCAGTGGATTGCAATTTTTATGCAGATTTCAGCATGTGACTTTGCCCCTGAACCAAATTCCACAGGGGCCTTTTGCATCTGTGGAAACCCCCAAGGCAATACCCAGGACTGGGGCCACCATTGGGGCACTTGCTCTCCCTCCTCCTCCCCTGTTACTAGAACTGGCCTCCCCCATCCAAAGCTGCCAACTTCTCTTCCTTCACTTGTGAGGAAAGTGGACATTTGGCACTGCACCAGAGTCCATTTGTCCTGGTGGGTGAGTGTCACAGACACCTGGCACCTGTGAGCCCACTCCTTCTAGGATAGCCCACATTTATCAAACACCAACTGTGCTTAACTTACATTGGTTGAGTCCTTCCAGAAATGACCGACCATTATCCTGAGCTCTGAAGAAACTAAGGCTCTGAGAAGCATCGTCCCCCAGACCAGCATCTGCACCCAAGGCTGTGTGAAGGAGTCACCCATGCACTTTCCTCTCAAGTCCACAAAGGTTTAATTGCCCTTCCTCTATGCGGGCATTGACCAGCCCTCGGGATACTCAGAAATGAATGAGCTTCCTTTTCTTCCTTCCAGGAGCTTACTTATCTTGGGAGAGATTGGAGAGTAAACAAGTGACTCCAGAGCTGAGTCAGAATAAAGTCACTGTGTAGGAGAACAAAGGAGAGAGAGAAAAATCAGAAGTTCTGAGAACTTTCTCAGGAAGGAGACATTTGTGCTGACTTATGAGAAAGAAGGTCTCTCTAGGAATTCTGGGGAAGGAGTTACCCTGGTGACAGGGGCATGCACTGGGTCAGAGGGTTCAGCCGGGGCCAGCCAGAGGACAGCCTTGAAGGCCATGCATCGTTCCATGAGGAAGATGCTCGCCTTCGGACATTTCTTCTGACTACACATGCAGGACATTCCAGGAGGTAGAATCTGAGCTGCAAAAACCAGAGAGAACTCAAAAGTACCAGGACAGAAGCGAGGACTCGGAAGTAGGTCAGAAGGGAAGGGAAGTTGGAAGGTGAATGATGAGGGGAGATCAGGGGTCTGAGCGATGCCCTAGGCCTTGGGCTAGGCGCACACAAAATTTCACTGTGTACTTGTTGTAAATTGTGTGGGTTTTAAAACTGTTAAAGGCTCTCCAAAAAAGTCTTTTAAAAACAGACCGGTGGGGGTCTCCCTGGTGGCGCTGTGGGTTAAGCAACGCACTATGAAGTAAACGGCAGCCACTGCAACACGAGTTCGATCCCTGCCTGCCATCAGCCAGGGAGTTGACCCACATGGTGCAGCAGATTTCTCCTGCTGCAACCACTGCTCCCCTCAGCAGTGTGTTTCAGTCCATCTGCCTGTTCTGCTCCCCACTCTGTCTCTGGTGGATCCGCTCACCCCCGACACCTCTGGCCTGTACCCCAGTTCTTGTATGCATAAATAAATAAATATAAAAAAACCCAGAACATTGAATGGACTTTTAAAATGTGATCCATAGTACAATGAAATGTCCATCAGCTTTAAAGAGGGAGGACACTGGCACGGGCGACACGAACCAACCCTGAGGTCACTGTGCTCTGCCGACCTGGAGGTCATGGTTGCAGGGAACATGATTCAAATACCTGTGATTCCTCTTATATGAGGCACCTAGAGTTGTTAAATTTATAGAGATAAAAGAGTGGAGCGGTGGCGCCAGGCCTGGGAGGAGTGATTCCGGGGGTGTTGTGTGTTCGGTGTGCACAAGGCTTCAGTTTGAGGGTTTCCATGTGACAGCACAGTCGTGTGACTACATTTAGTATCACTGAATTATACAATCACAATTGGTTAAAATGTAAGTTTTACACTATATGTATTTTACAACTATATGTATTTTATTTTATTATTTTAAAAGATTTATTTATTTATGCAAACAAACACTGGGGTACAGGCCAGAGGTGTGGGGGTGGTGAGAGGATTCACCAGACAGAGCAGGATGCAGAACAGGCAGATGGACAGAAACACACTGCTGAGCGGAGCAGCGGGCGAGGCAGGGGAGGTCTGCTATGCCATGTGGGTCTCCTCCCTGGACGGTGGCAGGGATCGAACTCAGGCTGCAGTGGCTGCGGTTTGCTTCATAGTGCGTTGCTTAAACCACTGCACCACCAGGGCGGGCCCCTATATGTATTTTACAACTAAGGAAAAAGAGCAGTGAAGGGTAGTTGAAGAAGCTGCCTTGTCATTCAACCTCAGTGACTGGAACTGCCAGATGCCATCGACTGAGGCAGGAAGTGAAGGAGGATGAGCAGTTCATAGGGAAGATGATGTCACCTCTCAGTGATCACTTATTGAGCACCTACTGTGCGCTGTGCTCCCACTATCTCCAATCCTCAGGGTGCAGGTGTTCTGCTGTAGTTTTGTCACAGATCAGGTAGCAGGTATGGGGCTAGGAGGTGACTCAGGACCTGTCACTCCCACTGCACTGATCTGGGTTACAGGGCACCATCTCTGGTCACATGACCAGCAGCAGGTGGGTGGGGTGGAGCTTGGAGCATGACAATCTGAGCATTAGCAGGTTCCTGAGTGAGTTCTTGGGAAGCCAAGGACTTGGCGAGGTCCCTAAGAAGGCTGAAGAAGAAGAGGAGGAGAGCTGAGGCAAGCCTGGAGGGTGACCTCCATTGATGATACTCTCCTTGCCCAGGGACAGCTGGATCAGAGCTCTTCTTTGAGAAGTGCTCACCCCAACGTCCCCCTGTTAAGGGTTGGGCCTTGCTTAGCACTTGCGCAGCAGCTGACGCTGGGGCCGCCACTGAACACAAGGAGAGGACTCAGCTCAAAGTGACCTCATTCTAAAGCAGGCAGGCTCCAAGGTCTCTGTCAACACTCGGGACTGCACTTAGCAGGGAGGAGCCAGTGGGAAAAGAGGAACACTGCACTCCACTGGAGGCTGCAAGAGCACCTCAGCAAAGCCAGGTTGCAGGCTGGGCTCAGGGCCAGCAGGAAGGTGCAAGAGAGGGCAATGCCTCCAGGATGATTCTGCTTGGTGGGTTAGGAGCTGGGGGGGCACCGTGCAATTCCCAAGGAGGGTTAAAAAAAAACACCAACGACTGGTTTCAAGGACAAGGAGCTTCTCAGCCTTAAATAATAGAAGCGTCCAGAAGAAAGTAACCAGAGGCTTCTGCCAATTGATCTGGAGACTGGGAAAAGGTCCCACAGTTATTAATAACTCCTGTGTTCTGGGAACTCATTTCATGCACCAGACAAAGAGATTCAAAAGTTGCTGTCGAAGGCAAAGTGGTTCCAGCCAAAGCACCACTTTCTGTTCTCCCAGTAAGTAAGTATTTCTCCATGGGGGGCTTACAGCAGATTGGCCTCTTGATTAATTTGGTGGGCTGGAGTGTGCAGTCAATCACCATACTTTCATAATGACTCAGTCTTCACAGAGCACTTTTCCTGAGCACAACATTTCAGGATATTCTGAGAGTGAGGCTGTTTGTGCAGCCTCTGGGAGACAGCTGGGGACGGAGCCCACTCAGAATCTCAGTCTCAGCAGCACGTCCTACTGGAATCCTGGAAGACAGAAACTGCCAAGGACTCCTTACGAAGTGAGAGCAACGAATTTCACCTTGTCCAACAGCACTCGGTCATGTGGGCTATAGGGCTGCCCTTTTCATGCATAGGCCCACTCAGGAAGAGGCTACACATCAGTAGGTTGGAGACCTGGGAGTGTAAGAGAAACATGGTTTACCTGTGTGTCTACTCTCTACCCACTAAACTTATGAGCAAACTAGAGTTGGGAGAAGTCTGCATCCCCAGACAAGACAGTGCCCTTCAAGATCAGCCATTTCATAAATTATAAGCATACCTCATTTGATTGTGCTTAAGTTTATTGTGATTCACAGATATTGTGTTTTTACAAATTGAAGATTTGTGGCAGCCCTGTGTGGAGCAAGTGTCTCAGAACCATTTTTCTCACTTCATGTGACTCTGTCACGTTTATTTTATTTTATTTTTTAAGATTTTATTTATTTGTGCATACAAGCACTGGGGTACAGGCCAGAGGTGTGATGGGGGGTGGTGGTGGTGAGAGGATCCACCCAAGACAGAGTGGGGAACAGAACAGGCAGATTCACTAAACACACTGCTGAGGGGAGCAGCGGGCGACGCAGGAGAGGTCTGTGGCGCCTTGTGGGTCCCCGCCCTGGCCAGTGGCAGGGATTGAACTCGCGCTGCAGTGGCTGCGGTTCACTTCATAGTGCATTGCTCAACCCACTGTGCCACCAGGGAGGGCCCAACTCTGTCATGTTTAATTAAAGCATGTACATTGTTGTTTTAAAAAATATTTATGCTTATAAGCACTGGGGTACAGGTCAGAGGTGTGGGGGGTGAGAGGATTCATCAGAGACAGAGTGGGGAGCAGAACAGGCAGACTGGCTGAAGTACACTGCTGAGGGGAGAGGTCTGCTGCACCATGTGGGTCAATCTTACTAGGGATTGAACTGACGCTGCAGATAGCTTCATAGTGCTGAGACTTAACCCCTTGCACCACCAGGGAGGCCCCCCATATTTGCTTTATTGTGGTGGTCTGGAACAAAACCTCCAAGGTGTGCCTGTAATGCTGAATTGAGTGCTGTCGTAAATGGAGTTATTTTGAAAGATAGCTTCTAAATCCCTTCTGGGAGGACTAACTTCATTCTCCCAGCCAAAGAGATAAGAACTACCTCTTCATTTTGCCTCCCTCTACCCTCACCACTAATGGTAACCCCAGTCCTCAGAGAAGGGTCTGGAACAGGTTTCGGTAGCACAAATATTTCCTTCTGGCTCCCTCATCCCAAACCCAAGTTGAGTCCCCATTTGCATGTGTCCTCAGTGTGCTCAGTACATTCAAAAGTAAAATGTTCTTCACTCTCCCCCACAGTCCCTGTGTCCACTGATAGGAAAGTCGCCCAGAGATTTCTGTCTCTTAAAGACTCCCACCTAGACTACTACAAAAACAGCTAACTTGTCTTTTGTACCTTTCAACCCATTTTCTTTCCTCAGGAAGAAAGATTTTATTAAGATACAGTCTGAAAAGGCGAACATCAGAAGACTAGTCTGGATGTGAAGGAACTGGTATTTTCATACATTTTTGGATAGTAATACAAAATGATTCATCTGCTTGGAAAAATACTCTAGCAGTCTCTTAAAAGTTAAACATATACTTACCATTTAACCCAGCAATCCTGCTTCAGAGTATTTACAAGAGAAATGATAATGTGTTCACACAAAGATTTGTACTTGTTTTTCAGAGAAATTTTTATTCATGATAGCCACACAATAAAACAACCCAACTGTCCATCAGCTGGTGGGCAAATTGTAGGCCGCTGCTTAGCAATTAAATGGGATGAATTATTGATAATGCACAGAAGCATTATGCTAAATAAAAGAAGCTAGACACAGAAGACTGTGCTTTGTCATTCCACATATACGATTTACAGAAAAACTAGCTGATCAGTGGGTTTGGGTGCAGAGTAGAAAGGCACCATTTAGAAGGGGGTAGAGAGAACTTATTTGGAGTGATGGTGATTTTACAACTACATATATTTTTAATTTAAAATTGGCAAAAACTTGTTCTACGTAAGTATCTAAATAAAGTTGATTGAAAAAATAAAGACATAGAATGAAAAATACCCACAATCTAGATAAAGGTTAAAGCAAAGATAGAGGATTGTCAAATATGGAGACAAGGCCAGAGAACTGTTGGAAGCCAAGTTCCACCAACAAGAAAAGGTTGTAGGTCGCATGGATTGGGAAAGGTCGCCCATGGTGTGTTTCTTTCCCAAACATCAGTGGGATTTAGGACAGCTTGGGGATGTTGGCAAAAACACGAAAGCCCAGGTCCTATGTTATTATAACAAACCTCGGACCCTGCGTTCTTTTTTAGGCTTCAGTCATATGGGATTTGACTTATTGCCTCAAACTCACCCTGTTTGTTCTTTTTCAGAGCTTGACACAGTCTTTCCTCTCCTGGAATGTTGAAGCACCTTGTTGATCCCTGGGATTGATCTAAGTTCAGCTCTTACATGTCCGTGGGTTACTATATTTGCCTCACATACACTTTAGTCTTATAGTTGCTGGTTTGGTATCTGTCTTCTCCATTGGACAGTTAAGCTCTGTGAGGAATGAGACCAGGTTGCTGAATGTTTTTCTATGTATACACACACTTAATATAACCTGATGAGATGAGCAGGTTGAGATCAAGTCGGTGGCACAGCAGGTAGAGCGAAGTCTACCCTCCCCTTTAAAACTAGAGCAGCTGCACATTTAAATTACAGATCTTCCTGGATTTTGGATGGGGCCACATTCCAATGCACCCATTAAAAACTGAAAATTATCACTAAGTTGAAAATGCTTTTAATATACTTAACCTACCAAACATCAGAGCTTAGCCTAACAACCTACCTTAAATTTATTCTGAACACTTACATTGGCCTATAGGTGGGCAAAATCATCTAACACAAAGTCTATTTTATAATTAAGTGTGCAAAATGTCATGTAGGTCATTGACTATTGTATGAAAGTGAAAAAAGAAAAGTCTTGCACTATTAACATGTGAGTTGAACGCATACGAGGTTGAAGAATGTTTGAAGCATTGAACTATAATTAGCTTCTGGATGATGGGGCTGCTTGAGTACGAGGGACATCAATTTCTCTCTTTTCTGATGAGACTTGTGAACAGCTGGCAAAAGGCTGTTTACCCCCTGGTGACCGCATGGCTGGTAGGGAGCTGTGGCTTGCTGTTCTTTCCAGCATCACGAGAGCAGCTGCTACATGTCGCTAGGTCAGGAAAAGATCAAAATTCAAAATCTAAAGTATCATTTCTACTGAATCTCTATCACTTTCGCACCATAGTGAAGCATAAATGTCTTAAGTCCATTCATTGTCAGTCAGACAAGAACTGTTCTAGGCAGGTAATGGGTTTCCGGTCCTAAAGTAAACTTTGAAACAAATGCAAGCATGGAGTTTATCCTCTAAATGATAGACTTTTCTCCACCTCTTTCTATTTGGATCATCAGTTGTCTTCCCCCAGCTCTGACTCACTAGCCTCTGATTCACTGTGAAAATGAGCAAAAATTAAAGCAATGCGATATCTCTAAATCCCCACGAGGACAGCTACAATGTAAAAGACTGGCTGTAGCCAGTTTTGGCAAGGATGTGGCAGAACTGGGGCTCTCATGTATTGCTGTTGGAATACAAAACTGTTTTGGAAACAGTTTGGAAGGGCCTTATAAAGTTAAAGTACACTCACATGCCTGACAGACCCCATTCTTAGATATTTACCCAAGAGAAATGAAAACATACATTCATTCAGAGCCTTGTAATGAATGTTTAGAGAAGTTTGCTTAATGATAGTATAAAATAGAAACAATCCACATGTCCATCAGCTGGTGATGGAACAAACTGTGTGGTATTCACATAGCAAAACACTACCCAGCAACGAGGACAAACTCCTTTGATCCACATGATCTCAAATGCATCGCATTCTGTAAAAGAAGCAGATAAAAATGAGTACACGCCATATGATTTCATGCGTATGAAAATATAGCCCAGGGCCTCCCTGGTGGCGCAGTGGGCTAAGCAACGAACTATGAAGCCAACGCAACCACTGCAGCACAAGTTCGATTCCTGCCTCTGGCCAGGGAGGTGACCCACATGGTGTGGCAGACCTCTCTTCACCCGCTGCTCCCCTCAGTAGTGTGTTTCGGTTAATCTGCCTGTTCTGTTCCCTGTTTCTTGTTGATCCTCTCACATCCCACGCCTCTGGCCTGTACCCCAGTGCTTGTATGCATAAATAAATAAACCTTTAAAAAATAAAAAATAATAAAAATAATAGAAAAAGAAAATATAGCCCAGGGAAGAGATGGGTCAGAGAGGAGATCTGTGCTTGCCTGTAGCCAGAGGTGACTGGGGGAACTTGGTGGTAAAAGAGCACTAGGGAACTTCTGAGGTGATGAAAATATTCTGTATCTTGATTGTGGGGCTGTTTGCAGAAGTCCATGCATTTGTCAAGAGTGATTTAACTGCATACTTAAAATTTTTTAAGTAAACTTTATGAAAATTGTATTTTACTAGTGCTGATTTTTAAAAGTGCAAAAATGAAGGACAAAGACCGTAAGTGTTTTTATTTTTTTTTTTTTAAGATTTATTTATTTATGCATACAAGCACTGGGGCACAGACCAGAGGTGTGGGGGGGTGAGAGGATTCACCACAGAGAGCGGGGAGCAGAACAGGCAGATNAACAGAAGTACACTGCTGAGGGGAGCAGCGGGCACAGCAGGAGAGGTCTGCCGCACCATGTGGGTCCCCCTCCCTGGCCGGCAGCAGGGATTGAACTCGTGCTGCAATGGCTGCGATTTGCTTCATAGTGCGCTGCTTAACTCACTGCGCCACCAGGGGAGGCCCCGTAAGTGTTTTTAGACTACCAAGAAGGGGCAAATTGATTTAGAGTTTTGTTTCTTACTTAAAATTAAAATTTTGTGATTCCTTCATTTATAAGGTTGGAAGTGGCAGAAAGTGGATAGACATGATCGCAAATGCATTACATTCTGTAAAAGAAACAGATAAAAATGGGTACATGCCATATGATTTCATGCATATGAAAATATAGCCAAATCCCCCCGAGGATTTGGTCTTACAGACTCAGGGAATGCCCTCTCCCCTATGTGTCCTTCAACTAGTTGCTTAGCCTACCTGAGCCTATGATTGCTTATCTGTATAATATTTTTGCATTAAAAATATAATAAAATATAGCACATATATGTTTAATGGATCCTTAACTGAGATAAGTACATTAAAACATCTCCCAATACCTGGTATATAGTTTGACACCTGTTCCTGGGTTGACTTTGTTATGTTGAGGCATAGCTCAGAAACTTCAATGCAATTTGCAAAGTAGAATAAATTTTAAATCTTGTCTGAAAACATCACTTTTGGATGGAAAAGCAAACAAACTTTGCCACAGAGCCTGTGTTGTCTGCTTAAAAGATCTGCTACTGAAAGAATGTGAGGTCGTTATAACATCAGAGAAAGTTCTAGCTTCCTGACTTATGCAGCATCTGGAAGGAACATTTAATTGCAACTCCATACCCTCCGCAAGGTGACTTTTATGGCCTCCCATCCCCAGGCTGTTAAAAGGAAGGGTCAGTATCCCTACTGGTTAGTGGGAAATTCCTCACTGACACATACCGACCTGATGATTTGTTGGCCATTTTTCCATCTAGTAGGCAGCTGTGGGTAATGTTTAACTAGAAAAAGAGAGGCGAAATTATGCAAGACATGTTTACAATGTGAAGGGGGGGGTCCCCCCCATTGGCCACACTGGGGGTGGCCAGTGTATATATGGGTTTCCTTGCATTTGACTAGTAAAACAGGTGTGTCAACCGCCCCCCACAGGCTTCCTGGGAGCGCTTGCTCTCAGCTCGCTGAGACTTTTGGAAGCCTTGTTTGTAAGCAACAACTCCTGCTAACAAGACACCCAAAGTGTTGTTTCTATTTCCTGAGTTCACTGGGATGAGAAGACTGTTCCTTCAACCCACCATGGCCCCTGCCATCCAGCCACGTTTGCCTGGCAGGACCAGGGAGAGTTTTGGAAGTTTGCTTCTTTCCCAGCTCTGTTCTGGGGTCCTCTGACGGTACCATTCTCAGTGCCTTTTTCGTTAAGATTTTACTCTTTAAAGTCTGCAATTGCTTAAAATCTGTCTGTTTAAAAAAATATCTGTCGCTTTTATTAGGATTTTTCCCCAAGATTTATTTATTTATGCATACAAGAATTGGGGTACAGGCCAGAGGCGTGGGGTGTGAGAGGACTCACAAGAGACAGATTGGGGAGCAGAGCAGTCAGATCCACTGAAATACACTGCCGAGGGGAGCAGCAGGCAAGAAAGGAAAGTTTTGCTGTACCATGTGGGTCACCTCCCTGGCTGGGGATCTAACTCGTGCCGCAGTTGCTGAGGATGCTTCATGGTGCTGCACCTTAACCCCTTGTGCCACCAGGAAGGCCCTTGTAGTAGGATGTTTCTGGCTGTGACAAAAACCTAATTCAAAATGGTTTAGCAGCCAGCCTGCTAAGGGGAAAACAGGAAAATTATTGACACACCTTACTGAAAAATCCAGGCACGTTTGCTTGACTGGAGCCAGAGGTCCCAACAAGTGTCCTTCCATCTCTTGTTCAGCTTTGTTTGGGGCTGGAAAGCATGGTAGTGGCGACAGGGTAGCCAGTAGCTCTGGGGAAACAGTACTTACTTGAAGTCAGAGGGGTCTGGAAGGATGCACAGTTCTGCCCAGGCCTGTGCCTTGTGGCCCCTGCAAGACCTTGGGCTAAACTCACTCCACTCAGATCACATGGGTTGCTAGTGGAAAGAAGTGGTAAACGGAAGTAGAAGTGGGGGTGCTGGTGTGCAAGGGCAGGGCACTGGGCAAGCAACAATGGGAACCTGCCACACTCCTTTTTCTGTTTCTCAGTCAGTTCCAGGTAAATTGGCCTTCAGTCTTTGAGTCAAGGTCTCCCTGCCCCGCCACTGTACATGGACAATCTCCTCTTCTGCTTCACTCCTTCCCAGCTAGCTTAGTTTATTGGGCATTGTTCTCCTTATGCTATTGTTAGTCGCCAACACATCCAGAGGTTCTGGCAGTAATCTACAACTTTGCAACCTTGAGGGTCTGTATACCTCCTGACCAACCACTACACCCTTTCAAACCTGGAAATCAGGTCTTACTCAACACCTGGCAGAGTGGAGATGCCCCAAACCAACTGTCAGAGAAATGGACTGGTCCACATGATGTTTTACTAAGCACACACACTTCTTTAAAACTTGTGGGCAAAAAACACTGGGTATATCATTCCAGAGTTAAGAAACCCCAGAAGGAACTCACCAAAGACAAAACCACACTTGTCTTGTGAACACATTGAAGATCTGAGATATTTATTCAAGAAAAAGAGAAAAACTTAAGTATCACTAACTTTTTTTCTTTTCCAGCTACTGAAGGAGGACACCCCAGGATTCACTTTCTGGAAAAAACCCTGAGATGACAAACATGATCTAACCAATTTTTTTTCCTTTCAAAGTTTAGGAGATGTGATATAACATCTAGAATCATGCAATTATGCTGGCAGTATTTTTTTTTTACTAATATAATTTTTATTATATGGTAAGGCCTTCAAGCTTGATTTGGGATTTTCCTTTTAACTTTTTTTAACTTTGAGATTTTTTGCTTATTTTTGTCAATTTCTTTGGCCTATGAGTGAAACTGTAGTTATATGAGATATCCCACCCATGATATATAACTAAAGAGCTCTCTGTGTCCATATGTTGTATATCTGGTATGTCCTTCCCTTGTGCTTAACTGTCCTAGCCTCTGGAGGTGTGAAACTGGTTTAGATGGTACCTATAGATAAGGTAGGAAAAAAATAATGAAAACTGGTGCAAGTGTTTTGAGAACACATGATCTGAAGTAATTTTTGGTTAATAGTAACTAATTTGTAACCTAATGGGTTGTTTTGAAATACGCACTTATAAGGTTGTATTGAGTATAATTTTATATCTTGTCTGGGTTAATAATGTTGGGTACATAATGTCTTTTAAGTGACAGGAAAATAGGAGTTTGGGAAAACTTAAGGTTTTTGGAAAAAACAACAATGACAACAAAACCTCTAGTTATGAGGTAAAAATAAACAAAAGGTTATGGTTTGTCAACATTGTACTACTGAACTGAGCTGGAGCTTTTGTCAAGATTAAATATGGCTGTTGCTGCTGTTTTCTAAGATTTATGGCAAAGCTTCCCAGAAATCTAAGTTAAAGTGAAAATTTGGTAGTCTGTCAATTGGCTGATCAAAGGAAATTTTGTGGAACCTCAGAAGAGCTCCTGAGACACTTCACAAAATTTCTCTCTTTCCTCCTGAATTCGTCCTATTTGGTTTACCTGGTGAAGTAAAAACTGAAAGGGGAGCATTGTCACTTGGAAAAAGTAAAACTTTAGCATGTACAAAAATGTTAACATTGGTATAAATCCTTTCAGTGCGTGATATGCATGCAAGTTGTAAATTTTGATTGTTGTCTGCAATATTACATACTTTGTTGGTTTGATATCTGCAGAAATTGTTTCTGAAGAAAATAAGGAAGAAAAAAAGACCTCAGTGATTCCAATTGATGGAACTTTGAATGGTTAATATTTCATGCAAAGGGCTGAACAGACTGTTGGAGAAAAACCTGATTCTTGATGAGTGTTGTTTCAAATAATACTAGTGATTTTTAAAATATTTTGTTTTGTTTCAAAGAAAGTTTTCTTGTTTTGACTGACCAGGATCTGCAGCAATGTTGTGTTTTTTTTCCCAGCCAAGCTTACTTCTGTTTGCATTTTCTCTCCCCTTTAGAGAAACACAGTACAAAAATAATGGTAGTAATTTTTATTACTCATGGCAGAATCTATTTTCCCATAACTTCAATAGGGAATTTTGTCTGCTTAAACTAGATAACTGGAAATGAGTTTCATTGTATGCCTTTGATTGGAATTCTTCCTGGAAGTTGAAATAGAGCTGAACTAAGAAGAGGAGAACCTGCTGCTTTGTTTGTAGGGTTCCAGAGACTTCCAAAGAATGTGAGGAAGCTTACCTCCATTGGCAGGACTGGACAACCCAGAAAGAGAAAAACTCCTGGTAAACTCCAGAAGAGGAAACCAGATGGAGTCTGGTGAGACCAACTTTGTTCCTGAAGCCTACACACACAAGATATCATGAGTTCACTCTGATCCTGTATGGAGTATTCCAACAAAGCCAGCAAAAAATGTTGTTTGGTTATTCTGTCCTGTGACCTTATGCAAAAATAGGCAAAATAGTCTAAAAGTAGATTTAGTTTGTAAATATTTTGCTATACTATTGGATAAAGTGGGGATCAAGGAGGAGAGAACTTGTTTTTAGATAAGTAAGCCAGTTTTTTAAAGATTTTTTTCTTCCTGGGGGGCCTCCCCAGTGGCACAGTGGGTTAAGCAAATTTGCTTCACACTATGAAACAAACCGCAGCCACTGCAGCATGAGTTCGATCCCTGCTGCCGGCCAGGGAGGGGACCCATATGGCTCAGCAGACCTCTCCTGCCTCGTGCTCCCCTCAGCAGTGTGTTTCAGTCAGTCTGCCTGTTCTGCTCCCCACTCTGGCTCTCATGGATCCTCTCACCCTCACACACCTCTGGCCTGTACCCCAGTTCTTCTATGTATAAATAAATAAATAAATAAATAAATGTTTTTTAAAAAATGATTTTTTTCTTCCTGTAATTTTGATATATTTGCTGTTTTGTTTTAGCTAATGCTTCCAGATTTATTTTTTTCTTTTTGCATGGACTGATGAACTATTTTCCAGGAATGAAGGACTATTTTATTTGCCACACTGGATAATACCTGGAAACTGACTGTTGTTTTTCTTTCAAACTGGAACCCTGAAAATTTACCATCTAAGGCTGCACCTCAACACCCACACATTTGACCTTCGTCACCATAGAAATAGTGACAAAAAGTGAGAGAGGGGAATTGTTAGGGGGAAAAGATGTCCTGAATAAACTCTACCGATAGTTTTATGGACTCTACCCCCCACTTCAGACCAAAGATATCCAAGACACCAAGAACTACAACTCCTATAAGGTCATCATCACTGAAGGGTGGATAGCTGGGACCTGAGGGTGGCATTAAGCAGCCAGATTTGGTATAAAACCAGACATGTGGGCCTTGGGGTGCTTGTAGTTCTTTCCGGCTCTCGGTTTGCTGTTGGCTTCCAGCTTGGCGGAACTGGTAGGATGCACTCACGGATTTATCTCCCTCTCCTCTCCCTGAGTTCTTCATTTCCTCTTTTTTTGTAAATAAACCCGTTTATTAACCTTTGTTGTGTGTGCCTTCAGTTGAATCTTATAAGTGCCTTTTAAGCCCATGGGTGAGGACCCACAATCAGGCAACCCATTTTTTATAGGGCTGTCCTGCAACAATATGAACTACCCACTTGCTGGCCTTTACCCGGGCAGCTGTTCTGGGCACCTGATTGTTGAGTATGGAAGAGCAGAGAGGGCAGCACAAAGTCAAATAAAGCCCAGTTCTGGGGATCTGTCAACAGTCACTATAGAGCTAATCACCGTTTACTTTTCTGTGTTCCTGTTAGGGGGAAAAGTAGTCTTAAATAAATTATGGATGTGTAAACTCCAACCCCCACTCCAAACCATCAGTGTTCCAAAACCACAAATCCAATAAAATAATTATCAAAAAATGGATTACTAAAACCTGAGGGTAGAGTTAAACAGCCAAGCTAACTATAAAACCAAGGTGAGCCTTAGGCACACCCTTCCTCTTACTGAAGAGCCAAACCCCTTCCTTCAAAAAACATCTCTCTTCCTTCAAAGCCATCTCATTCAACTCAAAGCCAACTCTCAACACGCCATTGCTTAAATCTGGTAAAGTATTTGTAAATTTATATCCCTTTCTTTTTCCTTTAATGTTATTACTATTTTATTCCCCTTTCTTTCATAAAATAAAACGTGCTAATAACTTTTGCCACGTATACCTAAAGTTAAAACTTTTAAGTCTTCTAAGTGCGCAAATAAAAAACCCAGTGTAAAAAACCCATTTTATATTAAAATTACCCTGTAACATTCCCAGTATATGCACTTCAGAGTTTCCTGCTTGTGGGGTTAGCACTGACCTGTGACTGGGGGAAACTTGGATGGCAAGGGGTGTCACTGCAGCTAAATTCTACGCCAAACCAGAGACTCCACAGAGCACTCAGCCAGTGTGGTCTCAGCTCTCCTAACAGAGCAGGCTGGTTGAGCCAGAACTTCCCTTCCACTGATTCAAATGGGAGGTATGGGATTCAAATGAAGAACTCCAGAACTTACAGCAAGAAGGACCTTAGAGACTGATTAACAAGGGCCTCCTTTCCTTAATCTAATAGCCTGGCTTATATTATGCAAGGGCTGGAATTGCTTGGGGGTGGGAGGGAGGAATTAAGAAAACAAATCAATAAAAATGTTTTTGGCTTACTGATTGCCATTTGCAAAAAAAAAAAGGGAAAAAGAGTTACCAAGAAATATTTCATTTGTACAAATAGAGTAAATAAGAAAAATAATAAATAGCTACTATTTGTTGGGGGTGGGGGGGGTTTTGGGAGGAATTGTGTGCCAGGAGCTAAGATGAGAGACACAGATAAACAGTAAGCTCTGGGGCATGTGGGAAGGGCTAGTACTGCAGCCTTGAGGCCTTTGTGGATAATTTGCTTGTGTCTACTGTCACAGTTCATTGAATTTGTAGATTGTAAAACACGGCTTTATTTTATGTATCATTAAGAAAGCGAACATTCAACCCATTAACTGATACCCATTGATCAATGACTGTGATCAAAGTCATAGCATATGGTGGAATTCCCAAAGGAGAGAAAGGACAGTAAGGACAGGTCAGGCCAGGGAGGCCTGGGGAAGGGCAGGCCAGTGACTCAAGCCGGAGGGATGATTTGTGTCACACAAATGTTCCAGGTATTACAAAGGTATTAATTGAGACAGACTATCTGAATAATCAGCAATACAATTACAATCTTCCAGAAACTCAGGTTCTTTTCTTTTTTTTAAAGTGATATGAAACTTTATTTTTTTTTATTGTGGGCTGACTTTATTTATATTGACAAAGATGCCTGATTATCTTCATTTCAGTTTCTTAATTCATATATATGTACTTGACATCAATTGTGGTCCCTATTTCCCTCCACCATTTCACCAGTGCATCATCACCTCAGTCCTTTGTGTTCTTTCTGCCCTCATTCCATTCCCTCCTGCCCGCCCCCACAAAGTGTTTCTGATTTGTCCTTGCCTTTTTGTTTTTGTTTTTGTCGTGTTGTGTTTTTGTTTTTTTCATTGTTATTATTCTTTTCCTTGGTCCCTTATTTAGTTCCCTTCTATCCCTCATAGGAATGAAATCATTGGTATTTTTCTTTTGCTTTCTAACTTATTTCACTGAGCATAATCCCTCCCTTCTGGCTCCATCCATGAAGAAACCTAGGTTCTTGTTGCTTTTTTTCCTGCCAGTGCAATCCTCTTTCTCAAACTGTTCATGAAATGCTCAAGCATATAATTACTGGCTAGAGGAATGATGCATTTCAGACCAATCAGCAGTACAAAAATATTTGGACAAGAGAAAAAATAACTTCCACAACAGTCTCCAATTTTTCTAAATCAGAGCAAAAGATGAAGAATGAAATTGATCTGTAACTTCTAGAAGTATTAGTGCTGAAAACAGTTTGCTCTGAAAAGAGAAAAATGAAATGAGGAGAAAGATGTTGGAACCAGACTAACCTAAATAAGAATTCAGGCTCCAATCTTTAAGCAAGATTTCTCTAAGCAGTGTTAATGACCCAGGGAATAATGAGGGCAGTGACAATCCTGATTTGACTCTTCCTTGTTTAATTGTTTGATTTGAAGATATAACAACTTACTTAAACTAAAATGGTAATTATAGAATTGCAAGGTTATAAAAGAGCTTAGATTTTTTTTTTTGGCAAGGTTTTGTTCCCTTGCCAATCCAATGGTTCATCTTAGCCTTCAGTCATGCTTGACTTGCTCGGCAGAATGTGGCCCAGTCAGGTCACTCTGTCCTCTTCACCTGAATTTTGAGAACCCTCCACCTCCCCTTTACTCCTGTGTCACTATTTCTCCTCCTTTTGTTAGCTCTTGCTCACTCTCCTGATTTCTAGACATCAGAGTGCTAAAGGAGCACTCACTCGTTTAGGATCTCGTCGGTCTCAAGTCTATCACTAGAATTCTAACTCAAAAACTAGCTGAACTTCAGACTTTGTCTCCAGTTGCAGATTCCAACTCTACCTGACTGTCTAGCAGGCACCCCAAGCTTACTACGTCTTAAAGTAACTCCTGATTTTTAATCTTCATTCCAACAGCTTCCCACAATCTTCCTCATCTCTGTTCTTTCAGACACTCAGATCAAAATCCTTGATGTCAAACTTGACATCCCCACCCTTTGTTTTTTCCCAGTCTACATTTCCTTACTTTATTAAATCTTACTGGTATTCTTTTTTATTTTTATTTTATTTATTTATTTTTAAAGATTTATTTATTTATGCATCAAAGAGCTGGGGTACAGGCCGGAGTCTAGGGAGGTGAGAGGATTCACCACACAGAGTGGGGAGCAGAACAGGCAGACTGACTGAAACACACTGCTGAGGGGAGCAGTGGGCGAGGCAGGAGAGGTCTGCTGCGCCATGTAGGTCCCCTCCCTGGCCGGCGGCAGGGACTGAATTTGTGCTGCAGTGGCAGAGGTTTGCTTCATACTGCATTGTTTAATACACTGCACCACCATGGAGGCCCTGGTATTCTTTTTTAATTTTTAAAAAAAAATTATTTTTATTTATTTGTGTATTTAAGAACTGGGGTATAGGACAGAGGTGTGTGTGGCGGGGTGGTCTGCTGTGCCATGTGGGTCACCTCCCTGGTCGGGATTGAATTCATGCTGCAATGACTGCGGATAACTTCATAGTGCTGAGACTTTAACTCCTGCATCATCAGGGAGGACTTAAATCTTACTGGTATTCTTAAAGAAACAAACAGACAGAAAGTAAGCTAACCTAAAGAAATCTTACTTGTATGATTTAAGAAGTCACTCAGTTACTCCTAGTTTTTATCTTCCATGATGCTCTTTATCTTTATTCTAGGAACCCAGGTAATATTCAGCTCCCACAACTCCCACAAATGCAGCAGCAAATCCCTATCTGAATCATTTTACTAATACACCAACAAAGGAAACATAGTTTGCTGAGCTACCTATGCATCTTCAAGCTTCATTGCAGCCCCATGGGTCCTAAGGCAGCCAGCTTCTCCTGGGAAGTTTCTTAAGATGTCCCTTTCATCTTCCATTGTCTATAACCTGGGAATTCTATTTTACTACGGCCTTGTTCGTGTCCACGGGCCATGTCAGATGGCAATCTGACCTCTTGAACATTCAAAATGTAACCCATGCAAGATGGTCCAACCATTATGGAAAGCAGTATGGCGGTTCCTCAATCTACTAAGAATGGAACTTCCATAGGATCCAGCAATCCCACTCCTAGGAAG
>JAGFMF010011399.1:1852000-1863219 GCA_019455555.1 Galemys pyrenaicus
CCAGGAAAAGAAATTCAGACATTTGACACTTTCCAAACATAGTTTCCACAGCAAACTTCCGGTGAGTAATGCTATGTTAGCCTCTGGCTGCTTCGTTCAATGTAATCAGTTACACGAAAAAGGAAAAGGAAAAAGTCACCTGAAAATCATCCATAATGAGCCAGACCAGGAACGTGTGTACCTCTGTATGCCTGCTTCTATGTTAACACCAAGTCAGGCAACTAGCTAAGTACAGATTTGCAAGGTAGGAAAGCTGTACAGTTTGCAGTGATTAAATTACTTGTTTGCATTTTTTTATTATCCTGGATATGCATTGGCAGTGAGTTTTTAGGAAAGTAATTTAAAGAAGCCACATTGGGCCTCCCTGGTGGCGCAGTGGGTTAAGCAACGCACTAGGAAGCAAACCGCAGCCACTGCAGCACAAGTTCCATCCCTGCCTCCTGACGGGGAGGGGACCCACATGGCGCAGCAGACTTCTCCTGCCTCGTCGTGCTCCCCTCTGCAGTGTGTTTCAGTCCATCTGCCTGTTCTGCTCCCCACTCTGTCTCTGGTGAATCACCTCCCTGGTCTCTGGCCTGCACCCCAGCTCTTGTGTGCATAAGAAAATAAAGAAAGAAAGAAGTCACAATGTTTGTTCTGAGTGCTCAAGCAGAAAATGAAGAATATTTGAGATGTTCCTTCAGAAGAAAACTATTGCCAATGATTACCCTGTATCACTGCCAAAAAACATCAGAATCTTTTCTATTTGGGATCGATAAGTAGGATCTTTTCCTTGGTTTCTCTTGTGAAAATCCTGCTTTACCCCAAACTGCTATTAGATCACCTCCTCTTACAATACTCCCATCACGGAGAAGAACCTGTGAACGAAGCAGCCAGAGGCTAACATAGCATTACTCACCGGAAGTTTGCTGTGGAAACTATGTTTGGAAAGTGTCAAATGTCTGAATTTCTTTTCCTGGGCATCCTAGAGTTGACAGTATTTATTTATAACAAGGAAGATTCTAAAATTGGCCACCTAACAGCACATAAAAGTAACTTCCGTATTACTGCTACAAATTTGTCTCCTTTCTGTAGCACAAGTAGAAGCTGCATAGGCCACTGAGATACTGGAGCTGTGCCTTGTGACCAGAAATTCCACTTCTATGTATTTATCTGAGGAATACAAAAACGTTAATTTGAAGGGAAACTGGCTCTCCTATGTTTACTATAGCGCTGTTTACAACCACCAAGATATGGAAACAACTTAAATGCCTAAAAACAGATGAATAGATCAAGAAGATGTGATTACTCAGCAATCAAAAATGATAAATTCATGCCAGTCACAGCAACATAGATGAAGCTAGAAGAGCTTTGCTCAGTGAAGGTAAGTCCAAAGGTAAAAGAAAAATACTGGCTGGTTTCACTTTTAGGAGGAATATAGGGAAACCAAGCAAAGACTAAAGAAGAGAAGACAAAACTTGCTGGCAAAGGATAGATTTGAGGCATATAGCAGGGGTGGGAAAGAAAAGGGGTCAAAATGGGAAGGAAGCGCATAAGGGACTATGGTGACGGTTCATGGGTGTTGTGGCAGCAGGAGATTTCGGGGGAGTGCACCTGAGGGGAGAAATCTAATATTGTACAAAAATGAACAGCAATGTGTAAGAAAATAAAAAAGTCTAATCAATTAAAAAAAGATTGTTTAGAGCGATTATGTTCAGAACACAAAGTTCTCTTGTGTAACATTTTCTTTTTACTTAGTATTATTGCTAGTATCATTATTTTTGTTGTAATACAACTTACATATTACAAATATATAACAATTAATATCATTTATAAATAAATTATAGCTAAATTTCCTTTTGATGGCAGCCTACTTTTTAGGATTTTGAGGTCTCTAAGACATGTCTAGAAAATTCTACTGTGGAAAATGAAGACTGTTTAAAGGTGGGGCATGGACAGGGACAATCAGTTTTTTATCCTTGGCTTAATTGCTGTAACACCGTCCTTTGGGGGCTGAGGGTGTGTCATGTTTTCTTTGACATCATTCCGCTCGAAGCTCTTAAAGGACAACTCTGACACTGTGTGAATTCTACCATTTTGTTAATACTGAACAGGCTCTTGGGCCCACCACTTACTAGAACTAACAACTCCACTCATTAACTTTGGTTATAAATTTCACAAAGGGAGGTGCTTCTAAGTATTTGAGTCTGCATTCTATTTTAAGGCTGTGTATTCGGTGTTCATAAATTGTCCAAGCCCACAGCGGTTGCCACCTTGTAGCATTGTCCCTTGAAGACTGGCTGAAATTATCTTTTTAAATTCAGCCTCCAAATTCTGATATCCACTGGAGAAGACCAAATTATAAAACTATTTGCCCATAATTATTGCCTAAAGCAATACTTACTCATAACTATGTGAAATTTCCCAAGCTAAAATCTTTCGTGACTCATTTCAGTGGTTTGTTTTATTGTTGGTGACTTGAAATTCTTTGGCAAACATATCTTTCAACAATAACCAATTATCCAAAGGATTTTATCTTTTAAAGATTTATTTATTTATGCATACAAGAACTGGGGTACAGGCTAGAGGTATAGGGATGAGGATTCACCAGACAGAGTGTGAAACAGAACAGGCAGATTTGACAGAAGTACACTTCTGAGGGGAGCAGTGGATAAGAAAGGAGAAGTCTGCTGCAGCATGTGGGTCATCTCCCTTGCTTCATAGTGCGGTGCTTAAGCCCTGTGCCACCAGGTAGGCCCTTCAAAGGATTTTATGAGGCATCCAGTTGCTTAAGAGTCATTGCATAGTGACAATTTCTGCCCTCTAGTTGTCTAGATATTGATGCTCTTTGTGTGTAAATGATGTTTCTCAGAGAGGTCTTTTAAAAACATGTTAACATTAGGATAAATTTTTTTTTAACATCTTTGCATTTTTGACAACTCTGAGTCGAAGTGGTTTTAAGTGCCTGGCATCTACTGCCACCTAGTGTTACGTTGTTTTCAGTTATTTCAAATCTGAGCATGAAAGAATGGAATTCTTATTTGCTTGCTTCTCCCCCCCAGGCCCTGGCCCAGTGTATCACCTCTGCCACCGATTCAAACCACCAGCTTGGTCAGTTGTAAAGCTTTTGTATCTTTCCTTTTCACCATCACCACTAAAAAGAGCATTCAAGCTCCCCTGTTGGAAGTGAACGTTAGGGCTTGAGTCATCTAAATTGCTTCACCATATACTACCTTCAGCTAGTTATCTGAACTCTCTGGGCTTTTCTCATCTTTTATTTTTAAAATATTTTCTTTATTTTCATGTAGAAGAACTGCAGTGGGTGAGAAGATTCATCGGAGACACAGTGAGGAGCAGAGAAAGAGAATCTGCTTAAATCCACTTCTGAGGGGAATAGCGGGAGAGACAAGGGAGGTCTGCTGCACCAGGTGGGTTGGCTTCCTGGCCAGCGATCCAACTAGTGCTGCAGTGGCTGCCCATAGCTTCATAGCGCTGAGACTTAACCCCTTGTGCCACCAGGGAGGCCCCTTTCTCATCTTTTATATAGGAGCTAGCCACACTCCTACACAGTAAGTCCCCATATTCTATTCCATCTCTAGCACACACAAGGTAATGAATTTTTCCTTAACTGCTGAAGACATAGGCATTTTCTGATTTTTCATTCTCTCTCACAGCTACATATCACCTCGTCTACACATCACCACACATATACATCATTCCCTTCTCTCACCTGATCTCTCTCGTTCTGTCTCTCACACATGTGCGCACACGTGAACACACACACACTCACATAGTTATAATGGACCTCACTCAGTCACTTAAGACCCACTTTCTTCACCTAAGCGGACACAATATCAATCAAAATATGTCACAGCCTCTCTTCTATACTCACACCTATGCATGTCATGACTTCATTTATCATCTTTCAGCTCACACAATCACGTACAGAGTGTGTTCTTACATCCCTGTTACACACTCACAGCACAACAGAGCCCTTCCTACCATTCCATCAGAGGCAAACAAAGTTGATGACTTTGTTCCTTAAGTGCCCATATACACACATGCAGATTCTCACTTCTCACCTTGTCTCTGTATCATGCACCAACCATATCACTTCACCTCAGATCCAATCTCCCACATATACACGTGGTCAACAATTCTCACCTGATACTTCTCTCTCTCCCCCGCCCCCTTTCTCTCTCTCTCTCTCTCTCACACACACACACAAAACCTCAGAGAATGAATTATTACAACAGGGAGGTAGCCACACTCCCACAATCCTTCCCTTCATTTCATACCCTGAAAATACACAGGGTGCTATCTTTGTTACTTATTGCTCACACATATGCAGATTCTTTTCTCTCAACTTACATACATAAACAACATCTCTTCTCTTCCCAAACATTCCCCAAAAGAAATATACGTATTAATTCCCTTCTCTCACCATCTTTCTCTCTCTGTATCTCTCAGAGACCACATAACACTTGCTATTTCCGACACACTATCACTTCACGACAGTAGGTACACTCAGCATCTATGTTTTATCTGTCTCCTCTGTTTGACCCCTTGTAGATGACGCCTTCATGTGTCGTCTAGGAGCTCACAACACGCTCACCCGATACACACAGAATACCTTACTGCATTCAGGGATGGCCACACTCTCCTACCATCAGTCCTCTCATTCTGTTCCACTGAAACATAAACAAGGTAATGAGTTTTTCCTTAACTGCTCCCACACACATGCAGTTTCTCATTTCTCAGTATCTCCTTCAGTGACACATCACTACAGCTCTCCCACATGTTCTCTCTCACACAAACATCATTATCTTCTGACACCTGATCTCGCTCGTGCTTTTTCTGTATCTCTCTTTCACACAGACACACACAACCACACACAGTTACAGTGGCCCTGAACCTAAGTGGACACATTATCAATGTGTCACACCCATCTCTTGCGAACTCACCCCTGTGCACATCATGACTGCCTGCTGAGAGCTGGTGAGAAACCGAGAGGACTTAGGCCCACAGGTGTGGTAGCATGACCCGGCTGGCTGGTGAACTCTTCCCTCAGGTGCCATTTATGATTGGTAGTTCACTTCTCTTTTCACAACTGTTCTACTCTGTCACTAAACTGAAAGCCACCACAGACAACCATAAATGAGTATGTCTATGTTCCAGTGAAACTATCTTATGGGTACTAACATTTAGATTTCACATACTTTTTACAACAGGAAATATGATTCTTTTTTACTTCTCTGCAACTTACTAAAATGAATGGCTATTCTACATAGTGGGCCCTAAAAAAGGTTACCAAAAAATGTAGCTACTAGCCAGAAACAGCAACAAACAACTTTATAAAAATGAACACAAATTCTTTGGCACAAGGGGAAACCTAGTAACAATCCAGAAATAGAAAAAACTTCCATAAATGGAGAACATTTATTGACCAGCAAAACAAAAGAAGAATCATGTAATAAATGTAATATGACAAACTTTCCTTAGTAATATGAGGAAGAAAATATGAAAGAGAATAAAAAAGTGCAAGACCTAGACACTAAATAAGCTAAGTATTCCATGCAATTCCAACCAAAATTTGAATGGGTGGTATGTTCTTATAACTTAACAAAATTATTCTAAAATTTCTAAGAAAATTTAAAAGCCAAAACATAATCAAGATACTTATAGAAAAGATGATTGTAGAATTTACTTTCCAACTATCAAGACTTATTCTAAAGTTATACACAAAATTATAGTGTGGCTCTGGTGCAGGAGAAACCAAAGACCATTGGAATAAAATAAAGAACTCTTGGCGAATGAAAAAGAGACCCTGAGCAGTGAGGGAAGTGAGGAAAGGGTGGCCTTTTAATAGATATTCTAGACAATAGAATATGCATGTGAAAAAATAAAATCCACCACAATACACACACACACACACACAGACACACACAAATATGATCCAGGTTGATCACACACCAAAATGTTAAAAACAAAGCAATAAACAACTTCAGTGTACAAGTCCTGCTATCTATAGTAAGAGCCATTTTTAAAAATATTTGAACTTTTAAGTGTTAATGGTTGATCTTTCTACAAATGAACAGTACACAGCTCGTGCCATATGACCAGCCACCATAACTATGAGTTCAACACCAAAATTATCAATGAGACAGTCAAGAGTTACACACTTGCATGTAACGGAGTGTCACATTTCCATAAAAGTTGCTGAATGCTTACTCTTAATTTCTACACCAATCTCATCATAGATCCATATAAGCCCGTTTTGATTGAGCAAATGATGTTAAGGATAGGAATGCAAAATGACTTTGATGGAAAGTGAGAAATAAGATGCCAAAAAAAAAAATAAGATGATGAAGAGCTACAAAAACTATACAACTCCATTAGAAAATACTGTAACATAATAAGTAACCCAAAAGAAGGGTAGAGGACAGAGTTGCTCAAAGAAACAATGGCAGAAAAGTTCCCAAACCTAGAGAGATTGCTGTATACACATGTTCACAGAAAACAAGTTATCTAAATGCAGTGAAACCTCTACCAAGATACAAGGCACCGAAAACATTAAGAATTCAAAACAAAGAAAATTGATGATAGTGAGATTAAAAAAATAAAGGAAAAAGCAGGTAACTTGTAAAGGTAATCCTATCAGGCTTTCATCAAATTTTTCAGCAGAAGTTCTATGGGACAGGAGAGAATTAAATGGCATACAGAAAGTACTCATATATAAAAATGACTGAAAAAATTGCTTTATTCTGCAAGACTCTATTTAATAGGATGTGAAAATATAGGATTCCCAGACAAACAAAAGTTAAGAGATACCAACATGAGACTTCCCCTTCAAGAAGTGTTGAGTAGGACTCTCCTATCTAAATCAAAGAAGAGAAAGTCCACAAAAAAAACTGAGCAAAGTAATAAATAGAAACAGTAGGAAAATGGTAGCTACTTGGAAAATGGTAGTAGCAAACCTTCATATATCAGTATCACTCTTAATATAAATGGACTGAACTCATGAACGCAAAGTGCAGAGAGACCAAATGGATTCAGAAGCAAAACACAATTATGTTCTGCTTGCAAGAGACTCACTGAAGTTATAAAGACAAATACAGACTAGCGGCAAGGGATAGAAATTGGTACTCTAAGTCAATGGAAAGTTTTTAAAGACAGGAACTATTATATGTAAATCAGATAAAACACTTTCAACCAAAAAAGATAAAACAGATAAAGATGATCAATTTAACAGGAAGACATAACAATGATCAATATATATGTACCTAGTATAACACTAAAGCAGATATCATCAGCCCTAAAGAAAGATGTTGACAGCAACACAGTAGTAGTAGTGAGAAACCTTAATACCCAATAATAATAATAACAATAAAGACACAAAAACCAAAAATGAAAAGACAAGGATAAATTGGGGACACTTGGTGGGGAGGGGAGAGGGGAAGAGTTGAGGGAAGATGGAAGCACAGGGGACTGAGGTGATGGTGCACTGGTGATGTGGTGATAGGGAATACATGGGGATTACAATTGATGTAAAATATATATAAATTAAAGGGAAAAATAGAATAATAAAAAAAGGAATCTCAGATCTTCAAAGTTGGGAACCTATAGTAGAAAATGTACTTTTGGGGAGAACACTCCTCTTAGCACTATGTCAGACGGTAAATTACAATTTGTCATCAATCTAGAAACCAGAAACCAACCACAAAAAAAGAAAGACAAACCTCTAATATGTGGAGACTGAACAGCACACTACTGAATGACTCTTCTGTTAATGAGGAAAATCAATGAAGACATTTTAAAATACCTCGCAACAACCGTGTACACACAACTGTCTAGAACTTTGGGGACATGTCAAAAACAGTTCTTAGAGCTGGCTCCAAAGCAACAGAGTGTCACATCAAGAACAAGCTGAAATCTCTACCCCCACCTAAAGTCACCAGGTAAACAACAAAACCCAAAGCCAGAAATACAAAGTAGAAGAGAATTTCAATAGAAACCAAAGCAACAGTCCAAAATATTAATGAAACTAAAAGCTAGTTGTCTTAAACATTGGACAGTCCTCTAAATAGGCACAGTAAGGAAGATCACTCAAATTGGGTCAGAAGTGAAAGCAGTTAGAAGAGACTTTCCAGAAACTGAGCATTAGAAAAAATTACCTGCATAAGAATATTCATAGTAAATTATGTAGAAGAGATGAGTTTGTGCACATATACAGCCATCTGAGACTGAATCACAATGCAAGAAATTTCCTCTGTAGTAAAAAGTTCCCCTCCAAAAAAAAATCCATAACCAGTTTCATGAGCGAGTTCTAACAAACTTTCAAAGATGAGCAATTATTCAGCTCAACTCTTCCAAAACAGAGGAACTAATTCCACACACATTTGGAGACCACAATTACCCTAATAATAAAGCCAAACAAAAATTATGAGAACTACAGACCAATTTCCCTCATCAATACATGCCCTAAATCAACAAATCTTAACAAAACTCAACAATGCATTCAAATTATAGACCATGAGAAAGTGGAATGTATCCAGGGACCCAAGGTTAGTCCAACATCTGAAATTCAACAGATTTCAACACATCAATAAGTGGAAAGATAATAATCAATAGATGGTAGAAAGCATTAGGTAATCATTGCTATCCATTTATGATCAAAACCCTAGAAAGACACTTCAGTGGAACATAGCTCAACATACTAAAGACCATCCTTGACAAAAACCACAGACAGCAGTCTCCAAAGTGAATTTTAAAAAATTTTACCAATACTGTTCAACCTCTATTCGTTGTTTCAGCTAGAGCACTTAGGCAACAGAAGGATATAAAAGGAATCCAAATTGGGAACGAAGTGAGCCTATTCTTTGCAGACAACATGGTAATAACACGTAGGGAAGCTAAAGACACCACTGAAAAACATATGGGAACAACAGATCAGTTCATCAAATGCAAGCTACAAAACACAATGCACGAAAAACAACTGCCTTCCTAACTGCAGGTCGAAAACATGCAAACTAGGAGGTAGAAAAATTGAAGCATTCGCATTTGAAAAGTCAAGAAATACCAAATACTTGTAAGTACACTTAACCTATACGAAGAAAGTGAGGGATAGTGAGACTAGAAGAAAACACAAAGAAATGGAAAGATGATCCCTGCAGGAAAGCCATGCTTCCATTACAGGTCCGAGCGAGAGCAAGTAAGATAATCAAAAGGTATCCAAATCGGGGCTGACCTTCAACTCCCGTGCAGAGCATTGCAGGTACCTGGACTCGGGTGACGTAGAGGCTCGGATTTCTGTGAGCCTCCCGCGTGCCCTGCACGCATCTGCACGTATTCCAAGAACAAGCAAACTAGAAGAGGGCTCTTGGAAAGGTACATGATAACTTCTGGGACGACCTGCCTAAAGTGTTAACGATTTGACTGATGATAGTCAAAGGGAAGCGAAGAGCACACCTCTTGGAAGCCACTGGACTTTGGTTTGGGAGAGTAACACAGTACCCAGTAGTTGCTAACCCTGTAGAGTATCTAACCCCTGAATACTCTATCACTGAGTATAATATGGAGAGAGATTAACAGGTGAGCACATTAAAAATGTATTAAATGTCTCGGATATAAGGGCAGAGTGAAAATGTATAACAGCATGAAAAAGTGAACTCGGAAAAGGTGTAACTTCTTGAAGGAAAACTTCACGCCCATGAGTGTCTCCAAGGCAACAGTAAATTCTTTGGGTGTGACTGGCACTGAGGCGAGGAGGCCGGCACGGCCGGTGCGGCGGGCCCGCCAGGGGGGCCGCCCCTCTTCGCCCCAAAAAAATTGTCACACACAAATAACAACATGAGGCATCCAACTTTGTAGTACCCATTCGAGGAGGTGAAAGTACCTGCCACAGGCAGTGATGGCAAGAAATATGACATCCTGCTCTGCTGGACAGCTTCTCTAGGCCTCATACTCATTTGTGTTTCTTTTGCTGCAGGTTTCTTCTTGGTTTACTTTATGTCGCCTTGCACTGGTCGCTGTAGGTTACCGCAGCGATTCTGGATATTAGTGCCAATGGAGTTTGTTTACCTATATGGAAGCTCATTGACCCAATCCAGCAGTCATAAACTACATCATATTTTCATATATAGGTAAGTTGTGTTTTTGATAAGAGTGAGGGGGATATAACCATTTTGGGGAGCAATAGAGCAGCAGATTATTTTTTTATAGTCCTTGAAGTGTGTGTACCCATGTCCTGAGTCCAAAGAAGTCAAGTTGGGTGTGCATTTCACAGTAATATAGATCAAGGGTATTTAATTCCTATTAAGCCAATAATACACAACAGTGTGTGCCATTCTCCACGTGATCAAGACATCTGCTGTGCACATAAATTAACATTTTAATTTGAAGTCTATGGTTCTTATTTTTAGTTTTTTTTAAAAAATGCTAGATCTTATGTATTGTCACTCTTCTCTAGTTAAGAACAAAGAATCACACCACACTTGCAAACCACAAACTACAAAATTCTCCTAATAGTGAGAAGACCTGGGCCAATCTCTGCAGTGGCTGTGGGTGCATCTCAAAGTAAGCCCTTGGCTCTGATTTTTCTTCCTATTAAACATGCTGTTTGTACATTCTGAGAAAGCGTGACATTTCAGTGAGCAGAAGTTGAAGTTGACTGGAAAAGCAGGGTGTGGCTTTTAATTACTCACTCAACACTTGGTTTGTTGGGCTCTTGTGCTAGGCACTGGAGAGATGGCGAGGGCCTTTATTGTAGTTCTCCAGTAACTGAAGGTCTCTGTCTTTCAAAGGAAACAAACCATCACAAAGCTGTGTGTGACAGAGATCAATGCTGTGACCTTGCCCTCGCTCCTACTTTCATTATTTTTCTTGTCCCCACTCAATGTGCTCAACACCAGAACTCCACACCATGCTTCAGTCACAGTCAGTCATAGTGCAGTAATCAGAGGTGACTTAACAGGAATTGTGAGTTGTGTTGCATCATCTTAACAGTGTCATCTTGGACTCCCCTTAGGGGGACCTTAAGTAGAACCCTAAGATCAAGCTCTGTCATATGACTTCTGGTTTACATGTGCAGCTAGTGTTTCTGCTCTGCACCAACCAGATTCGAAGACAGCATCTCTTTGCATCCTGCAAATAATCCATTACACTAAAACTTTTCACACATCTAGATCTCACTGAGAATGAAGAGACAGAGACTTTTGCATCTTGCTCCCCAGAAGAAGATA
>JAGFMF010011399.1:1866895-1952456 GCA_019455555.1 Galemys pyrenaicus
TTACCAAGGACATGTGCAGGTTTTCAAGAGCTATTGGTTTTTATACATTAATTTTATTACCTGTTACTTTACTAATTAGTTTATAGTCATTTTCCATTGCTATTTTAGGGGGTTCCAGATAAACTATTACATCTGAAAACAGACTATTTTAAATGTTCTTTTCCAATTTTAATTCTCTACTTTAACTTTATTAGATGTTACAGCCAATCCAATATTAGGTTGAACATTTTTTTTTACAAAAAGATTTTTTGTTTGTCCTATTTTGTCTATTTTTTATTTTATCTGTAATTTAATGCATTTATTTTGCTTTCACCATAACAATTTCTTCTTACACTTTTTTTTTACTTTTTCTTGTTCTAGTAGTTAGTTGTGTTTAATTCAGTTCATTTTTTCTACGCACACACACACAAACACATACACATACAGACAGTGGTCTCCCCTCTTTCTATAGGGGGTACACTCTAACAACCCCAGTGGATGCTTGAAACTGTGGATATCACTCAACCTGGTTTGCTGTGCTATGTGAAGACAAATTCTGAAAGCGTAGTTTCAAACCAGCGTTGCTTTTGATGTATTTTTAAGCTTGAAATAGCTTTACAAGTTGAATAGAAACTGTAAGTAGAAATAAAAGAAAGAATATAATCAAGGTTAGATTTTTGTATATGTATAAAGGAAATTGGAAATGAGACATGATTTTTTTCTTTTAATAGATGCTGATATAAAGTTGTTCTTCAAAGGAGTTATTAAATCTGTCTAAAACAGACGATTATGGAAAAAAAACTTTTTGAGAAAGCACTGTTTAGAAAGAGTGAACATTTATTTTTAACTTTTAACAAGACCAGAAAATTTTCTCTTTGCAATAGAGAAGAAAAAATGATTTTGTGTTCTGTCTCCACTTAAAACTTTGCTATTTTTATTATGAAAAATATTCAAAGAAAATCTTCACTAACATAAGATTCATCAATTATGGTCCAGAATGCACACTGAATCTGAGAACTAACTCTTCTTGAGTTCAGGTATTAATACAAATGACTTCAGTATGTTCACAGATTTATGGTGGACTGAAAACACATTGGAATACTTAATGTAAAGTATCACTATAGAGATTTGGTAACAGACATGAATAAGTCATAGTGAAAAAAATTCACATACTGTCTTTCACAGTTACACAAAGAAGAGATGAAGATATGATGGAGGAAGATATATAGATATTAGAAGACTCATGAACAGAAAATATTTTATTTTTTTAAAAGATTTATTTATTATTAGGCCTCCCTGGTGGCGCAGCGGGTTGAGTGCCCGCACTATGAATCAGACGTGGCACAGAAGCGCGAGTTCGATCCCAAGCCAGGGAGGGGACCCACATGGCGCAGCATAACTCTCCTATCTCCCCCGTTGTTCCCCTCAGCGGTGTATTTCAGTAGCTCTGCCTGTTTTGCTCCCCACTCAGTCTCTGGTGAATCCTCTCACCTCCTGCGCCTCTGACCTGTACCCCAGCTCTTGTATGCAAAAATAAATAAATCCTTTTTAAAAAATATTTATTATTTATGCATACAAGAGCTGGGGTGTAGACCAGAGGTGTGTGTGTGTGTGTGTGTGTGTGTGTAGGGGTGGGGGTGAAAAGACCCACCGGAGACAGAGTGGGAGCAGAACAGGTGGATGTACTGAAATATAGGGCTGAGAGTAGCAACAGGCAAAAAGGACAGGGCTGCTGCACCACGTGGGTTAGTTAGCTCCCTTGCGGGGGATCGAGCCCATACTGCAGAAAGCTTCAAAGTGCTGAGACTCAACCCTTTGCACCACCTCGGAGGCCCAGAAAATAGTTTAAACAGTTGGTGAATCATTTACTCTGATTCATCTTCATTTCTCATTAAAAATGTTCACTTCTCTTTCTTCTTACCTTCCAGTTATATTGAGATATAAATGGCAAAAATCATAGTAAAGGTATACAATAAGATGCTTTTATATATGCACACACTATGAAATGATTGCTATAGTGAAGAATTTAAACATATCCATAAACTTAGTTATCATTTTTGTGTGGTATGAATATTCACAATCTACTGTTTTATCACATTTCTAGTAAATAATACAATATAAATATAGTGACCATTTGTACATTAAAGTCCCTAAGTTACTTATCTCATAGCTGAATGTTTGCACGCTGGTCACACTGGTCAACTTTAACCCCAACCTTTAGTTCCTGGAAATTATCATTCTACTATATTTCTATTAATTTGAATCTTTTATTTACTTGCAAGTATTTATCAGACATATTTCACTTAGTATAAAGTCTTCATTTTTTATGTTATTGAAAATGCAAGATCTTATTCTCTTACAGCTGAATATTTCAATGCACATACACATTTTCTTTATCCATTCATCAATCAAGATATTGGTTCTATTGATTGATGTGTATTTACATATATTTTTATGTACACATATGTAGCTTTTATAAAATTTATGTATATGAGACAGATTGAACATGGATCTCTATTGAGAGAGAGAGAGAGAGGAGAGATTGACTGATCAGGGGAAAGATTTATTGGGTGATGTAATTTTTGGTTAATTTATGGCTTCATATCAAGTGCTCAGATTGTTAGGGGTCAATAAGATGTCAGAGTGAGAAGACAGAGATAATTTCTTGATGATTTTTTAATATAATATTTTTCTTTATTTGGTTGCCTTTATATTTTAAGGGGAATTCTCAGGGGGCCTCCCCCTTACCTCCTGTATTTCCTTTGACTGGCACAGTAGTAAATGAACATAAGACAGGCTAGCTAGAGAAATGGACAAATTTAACTTTGTGCACTCTGAAATCTTAATATATGGAACTTAGTGAATGAAGAAAGCAGTTAAACTCTTAGAGAAAGAAACAGTAAGTCTGTGAAAAACAGACAGAGCAAATATGCATTTCTGTTTAGGGAGAGTATCATTCACATGAAGATCATCTCCTGCTTTTAGGGGGAACAAAGAAGAGGGTTAAAGAAAACTTCCATTTTTAAGAGAAAGTAAGGTTGACTTTTAAGTAAAATTATCATTGCAAACTTTCATTTCCAAACTGTTCGTTTAGTTCAAAATAATCACTATTCTATATTCTACTTTTGGCTATCTTGGGAAGGCCTCATTTGGGAGTTGACAATACCTTTTAGTTTGTTTGAGTTTCTTTGGCTTATATGATGGGCTTATGTAAGAGTCAACTTTTATTGACCTTGCTTTGCTGTTATTTTCATGTTGTTAAAACCACATTTTATGACACTAACCATTTTGAATATGAACATGAACATACTGTCTTGATATTCACCCAATTTATGCAATCAAGTGTTTTCTCCAATCAGCCTTTTGTTTTTTTTTTTTTTAAGATTTATTTATTTATGCATATAAGAGCTGGGGTTAGGCCAGAGTCCAGGGCGGTGAGAGGATTCACCAGAGACAGAGTGGGGAGAAGAACAGGCAGACTGACTGAAACACACTGCTGAGGGGAGCAGCGGGTGAAGCAGGAGAGGTCTGCTGCGCCATGTGGGTCCCCAACCTGGCCAGCGGCAGGGATCGAACTTGTGCTGCAGTGGCTGTAGTTTGCTTCATAGTGCGTTGCTTAACCCACTGCGCCACCAGGGAGGCCCCAATCAGCCTTTTGAACCAGGTACTTTACATACTAGGATGTAAGAGCAGAAGGGACAATATTAGTTGCAATTTACAGAGTAAGAAACAGAAGAATATTTCTAAAAGAAGGAAAACATGCTTTCTGTAGTGTATTTATTCATACAACCAATTATAACTTTAAGTACATGAAGTTTTGTAATGTACTTATGTACAGGATGTGCTTATGAGCTTTACAAATATAAACTTATTTAAGCTTCAGTATAGCCTTACGAAGCATTTATCATTTTTTAAAGATTTTATTTATGCATACAAGAGCTGGGGTACAGGCCAGAGGTGCAGGGGGTGAGAGGATTCACCAGATAAAGAGTGTGGGGAGCAGAACAGGCAGACTGAAACACACTGCTGAGGGGAGCAGTGGGTGAGGCAGGAGAGGTCTGCTGTGCCATGTGGGTCAGCTCTCTGGCTTGGGAATGAATTCATGCTGCAGTGGCTGTCCCTCAATGAGGCCCTCAACCCCTTGCAGCACCAGGGAGACCCCACATTTATTAACTTTATTTTATAGAAGGGCTTATTGTGGCAATATTGTTTTTTACCTCAGTACCTCAATTTGTAAATGGCATATCTGGGTGGACACAGACTGTATTTTCTCTCCTTCTAAATGAGATTATTTTTAAGATTTATTTATGCATATAAGATCTGGGGTGTAGGCAAGAGGTGTGGGGGGGTGAGAGGATTTATTTCTCATTATCTCTCAGTGACACACCACAGCAGTATTTCCCTCATGTTCTCACACACACAGGCATCATTTCCTTTTGTCACTTGATATACCTTTCTCAGAGACACGCGCGCGTGCGCACACACAATTTTTTTTTTAAAAGATTTATTTATGCATACAAGCACTGGGGTACAGGCCAGAGGTGCGGGGAGGTGAGAGAATCCACCAGACAGAGCAGGGGGCAGAACAGGCAGATCTACTGAAACACACTGCTGAGGGGAGCAGCGGGCCAGGCAGGAGAGGTCTGCCTGTGCTATGTGGGTCACCTCCCCAGCCGGCAGCAGGGATCGAACTCATGCTGCAGTGGCTGTGATTTGCTTCATAGTCACACACACACACACACTATTATCGTGGCGCTCAACCAGTTACTTCCAGACTTTCTTCAACTAAGCAGACTCGTTATCAATCATGTCTAATTATTCCTTGACTAGTGCCAGGTCATGGTTTTTTTTATGCATACAAGAGCTGGAGTGTAGGCCAGAGTCCAGGGCGGTGATTCACCAGAGTGCAGAGCAGAACAGGCAGGCTGACTGAGGGGAGCAGTAGGCAGGTCTGCTACACCCCCCACCCCCTCCCCAGGCCAGCAGCAGGGATCGAATTCGTGCTGCAGTGGCTTCGTTTTGCTTCATAGTGCATTCCTTAACCCACTGACTGTGCCACCAGGGAGGCCTGGTCATGATTTTTTTTTAAAAAAGATTTATTCATTCATGCATACAAGAACCCGGGTACAGGCCAGAGGTGCGGGGGTGGCGGTGTTGAGAAGTCACCAGAGACAGAGTGGGGAGCAGAACAGGCAGATCTACTGAAATACACTGCTGAGGTAAACAGAGGTCTAAGACTCTTAATAAAATGGTATGACGTTTGTATATAAGCTATACACACCCTTCCATATACTTTAGATCATATCTAGATTATTGTAGCTAATACAATGTAAATGCTATGCAAATAGTTCTTATTCTCTAAGAGCAAGAAAAATTTTGTGTATCTTCAATACAGACCCAACCTTTATAGGCCTAGTGACACAGTATATATTTTTGGTTGGCTGCATCCCTGGATGCAAGATGCAAGGATATAGATTAGATTACAACAGCTACATTCTTATACTTACACATTTTCAGCTTCCTATTTAAAAAATTGTATTTTTATGTAACTGTGGTCATATTGACTCTACAACTTTTAATCGTACCCTCTATTCACCTTGTTTGCTCCATTTTACTAACACTTCATTTTATTGGCTGAAGTAATTCCAGCCCGATTTTCTCCCTAGAAAATCTGGAAATCAAGTACGTTCTACCTTGAATTTCCCTAAAAGTATGCTTTACAGAATAACTCTTTATTATGTAACTTCAACTCTATTCCTCATAAAATATTCATAACCAGGATAGGCTAAAGATGAAATCACCACCTCACAGCTCCAGGGTCCATTAAAAATTTTTCACATTAATGACGATACTATGCAAAGTGGAGAAGGTGGGTAGATGGTAGATTGTGAAGGGGAACAATCAGCTAATCTTGTTATTTATATACATGTGTTTGCGTTCACATGCCATTCAAGGAAATAAAGCAGGACTGTATTATTGATAAACTTACCTGAAGCTTTTCCAGATGTAAAAACCAAAGGGACAGCCAGACTCATAAAGTTCAGAAATGGTTTGAGACGCAGTTTTGTTATTCAATCAACAAAAGACACACTGAACATATTTGGTATTAGGTGATCTTAGATGTAAAACGTACTCTTCATATACACTTAAATTCCATTTTATATCAGAACATGTAGCCCAGGATGTTATTAAAAGACAACAAATACTGAATGAAAAAATATTTGTTGTCAAGGTGTTTTTAATGAATCTGAATTAGCTAGCACTTTAAAAGCAGATTTTGAGATTGAAAAGTCAACAGTTGAGAAGGCAAAAACCTGTCTTACAAGGTACCCACGTTTCACTTGCATACAATTAACTTGTGTGGATGTATATTTACTCATTACTGAATCTTGAAATACAATTCCACATCAATAAAATAATTACTGATAAAAAATAGTAGCTATTAATGCATAGTAGGTTATCATAAACAAATTTAATATTGGCAAAGATGGTCACGCACATAGAAATCTGTATTAATAGTTATACTGCCTTCTGACTCTCCTTTTGTTTCAACCACCTGATGTTCAAGCCTAACTCTCCCATGTTAAATGTGCACAGCCCAACACAGAGAACCATATTGGTATTGGTCAAGCAAGGTTTTATTTAACAAAGGCTGTACCTACTGCTTAAACCGGCAATTAATAGTAACCTGTCTACACAGGTGGAGTAACAAAGAAAACCAGAAGGCACCAGGATGAAGAGGCAGCTTGAGCCTGGCTACTGAGAGCTGGTTTGCACCCTGTATTTCAGCAAGGGCAGGGAACAAAATTACTGACTGCAGTCCTTGTTGAGCTGAACCAATAGTTTTTCTTCTGAAGTATCTAGCAATGCTTCATTCTACTCTATCTAGTTAAATAAAAAGAATCATAACAAAACTATGTTTTTCAGAAGTATTAATACACAATATATTCAGAATCATGGATTGCTTTTTCTTCGTCTTTTTTTCTTAGAACGTGTCGGTGTTTGAGTCTTTTGTGTTTCTTCTTTTAGAGCACCTATGGGTTGTTTGAAAACTATTTCATCATCTTTATCGTCATCATTCATTTTAGCCACTTCAGATTTTCGTTTCTCCAAAAATGTTGGTGTACAAACTGGTGTGGGGCCCTGGATTTAACAAGTGAAAGATTACACAGTGTTAGGTGTGACTTTACAATACTTTTTGTGCCTCCCAAATCACCTACCCTCTTTTTACACAAGCTGGACCATGTTATTTCAGGTCTGTTTCCATCTTTCAGTAGTACTTTTACACACAATGAAGAGTTTAAGTGCTCATCAAACAAAACATAAAGACTCACAATTAATTGGAATATACTATGCTCTATTATAGGTCATTAGGTAGAAAATTTGAATCCTTCATTTATAAAAATACCAGCCTCATTTCTTCCTAACTCAGTCACTTTGCTAAACTGATTACATCTGCTAAATTACCAGTAAGGGTTTATGAAAAATCACCAGATTAAATGTGAAATTTTAACGTTAACAATAGCAGAAATTTTTCTTTATTCAAATTTAATACCATTTCAAGAATGTTGAGCACAGGGCCCTCCCCTGGTAGCGCAGTGGGTTCAGAAATGCACTATGAAGCAAAACACAGCCACTGCAGCACAAGTTCAATCCCTGCTGCCAGCCAGCGAGGTGACACACATGGCGCAGCAGACCTCTCCTGCCCTGCCCACTGCTCCCCTCAGCAGTGTTTAATTTGACTTGTTCTGTTCCCTGGTGGATCCTCTCACCACCCGCATTTCTGGCCTGTACCCTAGTTCTTATAAATAAATCTTAAAAGGAAAAAAAAGAAGGATGTTGAGCACAATTTACCTGGCTATCCACAGTCTTCTCAGGAGTGTTCGGATTGTCCAAAACCTCTTCTGTCTTTTTAGGCAGAACCTTCAATAAATTTTGAGGTCAATTTTCTAAATAGCATCTATCTGCTATTTAACAGCTGAAATAATCTCAATATATTTTCCCATTTACTCTTCCTTAACATTTGCCATATAATGTAAGTAAAAATTTTACCTGGCTCTTTGTAGTTCTCTTACGACGAGGAGGCTTTGAAGCATTTTCTTCCTTTTTATGTAAAATCTTAAATAAACACAAAGAAGTCACAAATTAACTTACCACTATGTCCTATAGACACGATCAGTAAATTTTCGTAAATGACAGACCATTTTAATTTAAAAAGCAAAATCCACAAATATAGGGAGCTACGCACAGGCTTGACACGTATGGATAGCATGTAAGAAAATGACAATCATATTTCTGGTATGACAATTTAAATAGGAATCTACAAACATTACGATTTTTGTTAAATAGTGGTTTAACACTAATAATTTTTATTTATTTATTTTAACACTAATAATTTTTAAAAAGTAAAAAATTTGCCAACTAATCTTTTTCAGAAATTTTCTTCTGTATAACAGAGAGAAAAGGATCTGCACTGACAAACGCTGAAGAAGAACCAACAAATCAGTGTTTCAAAAACTTCGTCAAACCCAGTATGTGATAAGCAATGGGTTAGATCCATTATATATAATGAGCTGTATGTAAAGTGGTGACACATTTTCTACTTTGGAAAACACAGAAAAAGAGGTGTTATGACATTTCTGACAACCCAATAAAATATAGATATGCTATAAGTAATGTGGTACAAAGCCCACCACCAAGGAGAAAACCAAGAAGAGAATATTTCATGAATAGTTACCAATGAAGGAAAAGTATAATCAATTCCTTTTTTCGCTAATCTCTTCCTGAGTAATTGTTCTTTCTTTTTAAATCGTTCCTCCATACGCAGCTTTTGAAGAAGTGTCCGGTTCTGATTATACCGTTTCACTGCTGGAAATGTTGGGGGTCTAAATGGCATATTCCACTCTTTAAAAAGTTCTCCATGTACTTGGTCAGGAGGTATAAAGTGACCTATATTAAAAAAAAAAAAAGGGGGGGGGTTTAACCAAGTGGAAAGGAGATTTTAATGTTAACTTCAAAATTACCCCAGTGTCACTTCCCACATCAAAATAAGCATAGAGGACAATCTTGGTGGCATCAAGTCTTTGGGGTTCATACAGCTAAAAGGATTCCAATTTACAGTGGGTGACTTCTAAGAGCAGACAGACCACCTTCCATCTTACATCTTCCAGGCACCTCTCCAGGTCTAGGGCAGTTTGTTGCTTTCTGCATCTCTGCCTCAGGGCCTTTATGATTATGGAAGTCCATCTGGATTATATGCAAAGGCAAAAACCCTAGAATCAACCTTTAAGCTATGATGGACTAAGATTTGATAGATAAATTCCTTAGGTTTATTTGCCAACTAGCTGGATTATTTCTTGTCTCCCACTCTTATCCAGTAGCAAGGAAACCAGCTACCTAAGCAGTAACTTGCAGGCCGACACACCCATTATCGACTTCCATCTCTTCCCTAGGGGTCTGTCTTCTCCACTCCTTCTACTTATTTTCCTGGGATTACCTCCAAAATAAACTACTTCCACAAAAACAAAAAAGCAAAAAAAACAAAAAAGAATTTGAAGATGATGTAGCTAATCTCACTCATCAGAGCTCAGAACTCTTTTTGCTAATCTTTCAAAAATTAGATATAGCACAGCATAGGTCATACAGGGCTGGTCCCTGACAAAGCATACTTCACCTACTCTTCCTGGCAAGAACTGTTTTTAATGTGTGAATGAACCCATGACCCCAGTGAAGCTAATGGGATTCTCTCTCACAGTAATAGGAACTAGAGATCTTCACGGGCAACTCATCAGCTACTTGAGATGTGTGTGACTCAGGCACCTGGGATGGTCACATCTATCATGGACAGAGAGGCGTGATATTTAACTATTCCTGGAGGCCCCTAGATAGGGATGATGGCCTGTGAATACAAAGTTGGCAGCTCTATTTTCTGCATAAGGAATATTTTTTAAAAAGATGTATTTATTTATGCATGTAAGAACTGGGGTACAGGCTAGAGGTGGGGGGTGTGTGTGAGAGGAATCACTAGACAGAGAGGGGAGCAGAACAGACAGAAAGACTGAAATACACTGCTGAGGGGAGCAGCAGGCTAGACAGGAGAGGTCTGCTGAGGCATGTGGGTCACCTCCCTGGCCGGGGATTGAACTCATGGTGCAGTGGCTGCAGATAGCTTTATAGTGCTGCGAGTTAACCCCTTGTGCCACCAGGGAGGCCCCCAGAGTGAACTCTTAATGGCACTCTCTCCTCTATTTCTGCTCCCTCATCTCTTGCTATTCTCAATTCCTTCATTGGCAAATGCTGTTAATGAGCTCTAGTTATGTAGTTGCTATCTGCTTTAAGCAGCAATGGCCTCAACCTTCACTCCCGTTTCCTTTACCTGGCTCACTACTAATCTTCAGGTTTCTCTTTAAATGATAATTCCTTGGGAAGCCTTCTATATATCATTAGGGATGGCTTAGCTGCTCTTCCCTATGCACTCCTAAAGTAATTTGTCCCAACTCCATTTCAGCACAAAAACTGCTCTCTCCCTGAAGATATAAAAATTCCAGTTAGATTTGTCTGGAAAATGGACTTAAATCCTTGTACCAGCTCTTAAGAGAATCATCCCTGAGATGAAATGAGGTAATCAGTCCTTCATACACTAGCCACCCATCAGCAGTAGGCACCTGTGCAACCCTACAGAAAAGAGCAGTACTTACATTTTAAGAGTCTTTCACCAAAAAGGTAGTTGTTCATTGTTTTTCCAACTATCTTGGCAACATCTTCAGATTCAAATTCCACAAAGGCATAGCCTTTGCTATTTCCAGTCTACAATGAAAAATCCACCACAAAAAAGGTAGAATAATTAAATTTCACTGTGCCACTCAACTCCTAATATTAGTCCCACTACTGAATAACATTACACGTTTAATTCCACGTTCAACTGACAGTATGGGTAACTGTTAGGGGAAAAGAAAAGATACAAAATAGTCTGCACATGCCACTGATTTTGAAGTATTCTTAGTGCTTTAATTACATGATAAATACCTTACTATAGTTAGAATTTATTTAATAGCAACACCCCATCAAACAAAGGAAATCTGATAGGGCCCCAAATTTCTTTGTTCATTACTTATCTGACTGGTAACCCTTTTATTCATTTATAAATAATACCTAGGATATAATATGATGTGTTACAAAGATACAGGCAATAATTCCCATTTTATATGTAAGAACTGAAAAGAAACTAACTCCTCGGTATCTTTAAGCTAATCAGTAAAATACTGACTTTAATCATTTCATGTTAACTACTGACTAGTCATCTTGGGGGCAAAGAACAGTGCCAACATTCTCTGAAACACACATCCTGGGTTCCTGACTGATGCACCGCAAAATAAAGTAGATTTTCTCACCTGTCCCAATAATCAGAGTATGGGTTCTGGAGTTTAAATGTCTGGGTTTGGACCCTGGCTCTGATATTCACTCAAATGCTTGAAATTTGACTCCCCTTACCCCATAAAAAATTGGAATAAAATGACTACTTTCATAAGCCTGCTGTATGTTGTGTGCATAATTCCACACAATGTCTTCAAGTGTGGAGGAAATGTTACTTACTGTAGGGTAGCAGAATACACCATTCCCAAACAAGTCACTTTGGCATAAGGACAATTTTGAGCGGAAGATAAGTGAGAAGTAGTAGTATAAGAAAAGCTCTCTTGTCCTCCCTTAGTTGCCTAAAAGCAGGACATAAATTTATAAAGGTGACCGTCTCTCTACCAAAAAGTTAGAGGAATCCACACACCAAACATTAACTAGACTTTATCATGAATTACCACAATTTTAGTCCTAGAAACTCAGAGCCCTTTCCTTTATTGTCATGTTTCTAAAAATGTGTTGTTCCTTTGTTAAGATGCTGACCCTGATGTTCCAACCAACTCTCCCAGCTATTAATGTGAGCGCCCCCAGGTGTAAGCATTTGTTTTTCTTGGTAATCTGTTTTGTCAGTCCAATGTACAGGGTGCCAACCAGAGAACATAGCAGCATAGCAAAAAAAATGAATCTTCTCTTTCTTGCATTAAACATTAATGAATCTTTCCCTAGTCTTGCATTAAACAATGTAATTTTCCCTGTATGGATACAGATCAAGCAAGAAACCATTTATGAGGTGCAGGGCTTATTAGAGTGGGAAACAGGAGGTTACTTTCTAGCACATTTGTGCTGGCAACATGGACCAACCAGTCTGAATCTTAGTTTAATTATTTGCAACTAGATTACTTTGGAATTCCAACTCTTGATAGGGAGGGGAAAGAGTACAGTGGAAAAGACACTGTGAAATCCAATTCAACATTCTACATTACATATATAAATTTTTAAAAAAAGATTTACTTATGCATACAAGAGCTGGGGTGCAAGCCAGAGTCATCGGAGGTGAGAGGACCCACCAGAGACAGAGTGGGGAGCAGAATAGGGAGACTGACTGAAACATACTGCCGAGGGGAGCAGCGGGTGAGGCAGGAGAGGTCTGCTATGCCATGTGGGTCCCCACCTCCCTGGTCGGAGGCAGGGATCAAACTTATGCTGCAGTGGCTGTGGTTTGCTTCATAGTGAGTTGCTTAACCCACTGTGCCACCAGGGAGGCCCCAGATATGTCTTTTTGAAGTGACCTAAAAATATATGCTGTGTCCCCAAAACTCTCAAATCTAAATATTTTTACTTAGTAATCCTATAATACTAGAAATACCAAGCAAATAATCAAAACTGGGGGGGGGGGGGGGGGGAAGAAGGTGGTAGCTTTGCAGTACAACGGAGATGAAGATGCTGAATATGGATCCATTTCCTCAAGAAGATTTTCTCTAAAACAGCTGGGCCAATCACTTTTAAAAAAAACCATGTCTAGGGCCTCCCTGGTGGCGCAGTGGGTTAAGCAACACACTATGAAGCAAACTGCAGCCACTGCAGCATGAGTTCGATCCCTGCTGCCGGCAAGGGAGGGAACCCACTTGGCGCAGCAGACCTCTCCTGCCTCGCCCTGCTGCTGCCCTCGGCAGTGTGTTTCAGTCAGTCTGCCTGTTCTTCTCCCCACTCTGTCTCTGGTGAATCCTCTCACCTTCTGTGACTCTGGCCTGTACCCCAGCTCTTGTGTGCATAAATAAATAATCTTAAAAAAAAAAAAAAAGAAAAAAGAACAAACAAACAAACAAAACAAACCAAGTCTAGGGGCCTCCCTGGTGGCTTAAGGGGTCAAGTTGCTGCACCATGAAGCTGTCCGGAGCCACTGTAGCATGAGTTTGATCCCCGACCAGGGAAGTGACCCACATGGCACAGCAGACCTCTCCTGTCTCGCCTGCTGCTCCCCTCAGCAGTATATTTCAGTACATCTGCTTGTCTGTTCCTCATTCTGTCTTTGGTGAATCCTCTCACCCCCACACCTCTGGCTTGTATGCAGTTCTTGTATGCACAAATAAAAAAATCTTACAAAAAAACACCTAAACAACCAACCAATACTCCTCCCCCCTGCCAAAAAAAGTTAAGAAGGCTGTTCTGGGTAGGTTGAAGTTGAAGGAATACTTCAACAACTGCAATGCTAGGGCCTTGATTGGGTCCCCAAACAGGTAGGGAAAAAGTAGACAAACAAAGTTTTGGGACTAGAGATAAGCAAAAATGAATAGTACATTTCAGACTATTATACTTGATGACACAGGAGAATATCTGTCCTCTTACTAGATTTATTATTATGGAGTATTTAGTATTAAACTGTTATGACTGTCAATTTCTATAAAAGGTTTAGAAAAACAAAGTGTGCATATTTTTATAGATTAAGCAGATATGATTAAACTGATGTATCAGGATATTAACTATGTGTGAATCCAGGTGAGGGGTAGGGCTGTTCATTACACTATTCCTTCTACCTCGGTGTAGGTTTGAGCATTTTCAAAATAACAAGCTTGGAGGACAATGATTGTAGTGCAATATGGAAAAAATATTTACAAAATAGCATTTCACAAAATGCAGAAAAAAATTTAAGACAGTAAAAAGGTTATGCACAAGATCTGACTGGGCAGTTCACAGAAGAGGGAATTCCAGTGGCCGGTGAACACAGGATGATCAACATCCTTATTAAGAATAAAGCAGAGACAAAAACTATTCCAAAGCTGTACTACTGATTCTGAGGATATTCTGTAAAGCAGTATTTTCAGAGCCTGACCTTTTAGGAGGCAATAAAATCAGTATAATAGGTCAGAAAAGTATATATATATAAAAAAACCAACCAGAAAAGTTAAGTATTGTCTTATATGACTTTTATTTCGGTTATGTTTACATACATTGTATGTGTATTAGATTGTGCGCTAACAATTTTGTGGGTCAAAAGTCTGAAAAATACTAGCGAAAGGTGCCCACCCCTGCACAATGTTCCTAGCAGCTTTAACCTGCAACTTGTAAAAGTGAAAAACTGTGTGTGTGTATATATATGTTTTATATGTATGTTATATATATATATATAAAACCCAAAGGAGATCAAAAGAAGGGTGGATAGAAATTAGTATAATTAAGCAAAAGAATACAGCAGTGATAATGTACTAGCTACATGAATAAAGCTTGAAATTATTGAATGACAATTATATTGTAGAATGACAGAATATGTAGTTAACATAGATTTAAAACAATTATTACTGTAAGTAAGGAAAGAGATGAAAAGGAAGGGTACAAAAGGGGTCCTCAAGTCTAGTGTCATTTATTTTTTAAGGAACAAAATTATGAATTATGAGATCAAGGTGACACTGATAAAAGTGACTGATAGGTCCCCAAATAGTCATTAAATTAAATCATTTTCTAGTAGACTTTAGGATGTTTAAAATGTTTTACCCACACAATAAGCAATGAATACAAATAGGCAAATGGAAAAAAAAAAGGGGGGGGGGGAAGCAATGCAATGGAAATGTTATTTTGGTAAGACAGAACACCAAAGGTTTCTAAATTTAAATTTCCCTTTAATATTGAAATGTTGCTTTAACATAATACCAGTGGGGTTAATAACAAGCAGAGGATGGTTGCATACCCTGGCCTCTCACATGCCAAATCAAATGTAAAATTTAACTTTGCTCTATCAAAACTTAGGTGGGGAAGGGGAAAAGTTGTATTGGAAAAAAACAGATTATAGCAACGATGCTGGTTTACAATCTATAGAACTGCATGTGCCTGTAAAGAAAATAGACCACTCCTCTGTTATGAGACAAACAACACAGACCTCTGTTTGTCAGGAGGCAGGCAGTACATAACATACACAGTATTTTCTGTGTGGCACTGTTCAAATAATTTGACATTAATGCTATTTTACAAATCAGAAACAATACCACTGAGGTTTTATCATTTGCGCAAAAAACCAGTAATCTCAAGTCAAGTCTCAAACCTGAGTTCCAGTGTCCTCATTTCTAACTATTTACTAGAGAAAACTTTGTTATTATAGGAACACCTACACCAGAGGTTAATACAACATGCATGAATCTGCTCCTCAAGGGGAAGTTCATATACACCTGGTTTAGTAGTTACAGGATGAGTCATTTATTAAGATGGGCAATCGGATTTATGGCAATTAAACCCAGTAAATTACAGTGATACTAATTATACACTTATGGCTGTTTCAATGTTCTAAATCTCACCTCATTTTTAGAGTGCAATGTAATAAACAATAATGTATAAACATGCTCTATAAACTGTTAAGGTTAAAAAAAATGAAGCAACCCCATTCAATTTACAAACCTTACCCTTTTACTTCTGGACAGTTTGAATCTTGTAATAGTGCCAAACTGGGAGAAATATGCTTGGATCTGGGTCTCATAGAGCGCTGGAGGTAAGTGGCCCACAAAGATTACTCCAGGAGTTAGTTTTTCTTTTTCCCGTTGCTGGAGATATGAAGATCAGATAAATTTTTTTAAATAAAAAAAAAAAAACACATTACAATAAGACTTGCAATACCCCTATTTCTCAGTTCAAGACAAAAGATCAAGAACCTACTCTGTATTTCTGTTATAGGGCAGGGAGAGGGAAACCTTAAAACCCCCAAATTTGCCCACTCTTAATTGGGTTTTGCTATCTGCTTTATTAAGACAAATGTAAAGGAACTTTATTTACAATTAGTAAATACTAGAAAAAAGACAAAGAACATAGTTACTAAATTAAGAATTTAAAGTTACCCATGCCCTGGAGGGTAAAAGTTTAAATAGGATTGGATTAAAGTAAGGCTCGAACTGCTGCCACAAGACAAGTTTAAAGCACTTTTTGGTGGAGACCCAAAGAAAAGCATTAAAAAGACAAATTTGGAAGGAAAAGAGCAAAATTTAGATAAAAGCTGTCATTGTTAACCTCCTTATGGGTCTCTTACTTATATTTGTTACAAGTCCAGGACCAAAAAAGTAAGCACAGTTTTTTTTTTTTTTACATGTTTCTCTGTTTTATGGGCCTCCTCCAGGTCTCTTTGCTGCTCTCCCGCCTGCTTTTTTTCTTTTTTTTTTAATCCAAGCTCAGCTCCACCCTACTTAGGGTATGGCAGGTATCCTGGAACTTTTTTTTTTTTCCACTTAGCTCAGTTCACTAAAAAAGTAGCTGTTTAATGCCTATCTCCCCAGGACTACAAAGTCAGGCGGCAGATTGCTGTGCCCCAGCACGATGTAAAAAGTGTTCAGCAACTATACAACTCCCCATAAACGTACCCACCTATTTTGGATGTAGATCATTTTACTAGCACCGAACTAATCTAACAATCTCGGGACGTTAACTTCCTAAGGACGAGTTATCTTTCAGTTGTCTCAATCAGCACGCCCTTGCCTTCTCTAACAAGAACCTTTAAAGGCCAAGGCAAACAGGTGGCAACTGGAACATAGCAAAAACTGTCTTAAGAACTCCAAAAGCACCACCAGGCAGATCTCCCGAGTTTGTGGGCAAAAGAGAAGCGTGAGAGCTTTAATGTGGGGTTCATTTGCGGTCTGAGAGGACCCTCTTTTTCCCCCTCTTCCATCACCCCAATAACTCCACCTTTTCGCCACGAGCACCCCAAGGACTACAGGGCCGAAACCCGACATTTTCCCATCAGCATAAACCTCCTCGTGGCCGGGAAGCCTCCGCCTGCAAATACTAGAGGTCGGGTGCCCCCATGGGAGACCGGCAGGCAGCAGAGGCACGAGGGGGAGTCCGCGCGGCCCCGGAGCCCCCAACCCACTCCCAGACTCACTCACCTGGGCGGCGCGCCGGCGCCGGCGCACTTGTGCCACCTCCTTCTGAAACTTGGCATCCTGCTGCGGGTTCAGCGACAGGAGCGGCTTGGCGGGGCCAGCAAAGACCGCCATGCCGACAGCTCCCAGACCGACAAGCTCCACGCGGCCCGCCCGGAAGTGCAGAGCCCACAGCTACTCGAAAGCGGAAGTTAAAGCTCAAGACGCGGGGCGGGTGCGTGGGTGGGGCCAAAAGAGGTTAGCTTCTCGGGGATTGGGAGCGAGGTGCGGCTCGGCGTGGGGGCGGGCCTTGGGTCCCGGAGGCAGAGGACCGGAGCGGGATCAATAAGAGCTCCGGCGCCCCCTGTTGGTAGGGACCTTTGTTGCCTTGCTTTCCCATCAGCCTCTTGTCTAAAATCGCATACAGTAACCTGATCACGCGTTTGAAATGGGATCTGAAAGCTGGAAAGAGAAAGTGAAGCCCACCAAGTAAATGTTAACAGTAGTGCAAGCAGCGACCTTCGGCCAGGATAGAAAGCACAGGCCAAAATAAGGGTATTTGTCCTGAGATAAGGAATGGGATAGGACCTGGGACTTAAAAGACCCTGCCATACAGATAGGTTTTTCTGATAGAAACATTATTTCTGGAGATAATCTTAAATCCTAAATCTAGTGAGATAATACGGCCAATTTTCATGCTTCTATGTAATTAAGGGAGTACTGAAAGGTGTCTCTTGAGCCTGCAGGGTATCAATGGACATTAACTTGAAATAACCCACATGCCAAAGTAACAAATCTTTGGAAGGTATTCTGGACATCTTGGGGAGAGGGTGCGGGGGGAGAGGACTATTCTTCATACCTCTCCATTCACGGCTTCTACTAGCTCAAAAATTGGTTAGACACAGGTATTTAGGAGCACCCAGAAGTATCCATTGTTGATGTCACTTATCCTATGTTGAAGTCACTACCATTTCTCCTTGAAGTGCAGCAATAACACACTGATGTCTCCCCATATACTCTTGCCCTTGCAACTTATCCTCCATTGAAAACTAGATAATTGCTCTCTAGTGGCTTATATGTGCCTCTGCAATTGCCATGGGAATACAAAGTGGAGGCAGAGCCTCATCTCTGAACCAGGAGCCACGCAGGTCCTTTTACAAAGCTATTTCTTACAACTGCCTGACAGAGCAAGGGATTTATCTCTGCATTCCCAATCATATTCTGCTTTTCAGTGGTCAAAGTTTGCCCCAAGGAATAGTAATCTTATATACTTTCAGGTAACATACTCAAGAGTAGAAAACAGGAATTGTTTTTTTAAAAAGGTTTACTTATGTATATATAAATCTGGGTACAGGCCAGAGGTGTGTGGGGGGGAGGTGAGAGGATCCACCAGAGACAGAGTGGGGAACAGAACAGGCAGATTAATTGAAACTCACTGCTGAGGGTAGCAGTGGGCGAGGCAGGAGAGGTCTGCTGCGCCATGTGGGTCCCCTCTCTGGCCGGGGATCGAACTCAGGCTGCAGTGACTGCGAAAAGCTTCATAGTACTGAGACTTAACGCCCTGCACCATCAAGAAGGCCCCTTAATCTTTTTAAAAAAGTATAACAGTGCCTTCCTGGTGGCGCAGTTGGCGCAGTGTTTTAAGTAACGCACTATGGAGCAAACTGTAGCACGAGTTCGATCCCTGCCTCCGGTCAGGTGGGGGACCCACATGGTGTGGCAGACCTCTCCTGCCTCACTGGCTGCTCCCCTCAGCAGTGTTTTTCACTCTATCTGCCTGTTCTGCTCCCCACTCTGTCTCTCGTCAATCATTTCACCTCCCATGACTCTGGCCTGTATCCCAGCTCTTGTATGCATAAATAAATAAATCTTTTAAAAAAAAGTAATACAGGCACAAACAAATCTCCCAATCTCCCATTCACAATGTCACGAACACTTTTCCCGTGTATCTCTTGCAAATATAAACGCAGTTTTACCCCCCATCTTTACACGAAGACTGCACTCTCTCCACAGCCTCCTGCACCCAGAAACCTATGCCTACTCTGGTAAAGAAGCACTGCCCCGCATCCCACGCCGCCCTACACGACTATTGTATAGAACATATCTTAACAGCCGCGCGAGGTCGCTCAAGCTCCTACCTCGCCCCGCCTCCTCACCCACGTGTTCCTAGGGCCCCTGCGCAGGCTGTTTCCGGCAATGCCTGTCCGAGTTGCCCAGATTAAGCCCCGCCTCTCTCCAGCCGCCCGCGCCTAAGCGTCGGAAACGGCGGGCAGCGCTTTAGGCAGCGCGCGGGACAGGCCTGCTTGCAGCGCGCCTCGGGTATCGGAGGACCCCAGCGACGGCCATAGCAAAGGACCTGGTGGACGAGGCGGCGGCGGGCGTTGCGACCAACAGCGCTGCTTGCAGCTGGAACGCGCTTCGTTGGCCTCTCTCCTCACACGGGCTGATTGCTGTGGAGCCGGGCGCCATGTCTGTGAGCGAGATCTTCGTGGAGCTGCAGGGCTTTCTGGCTGCCGAGCAGGACATCCGAGAGGTGAGCGTCCGCTCCCTACCCCTCTGCCTTTTCCTCTCCGAGATGGGCCACCTTCTCCGGCCCTCTTGGGGGTTCAGGCTCTGGTGATGGGGAAGCTTCCGGGGTGCGGTGCTACCTTGTTGGATTCACTTTAGGGGCTTCCTCCCTCTGCTCCCGACTCTGCTCCCCTAACTGATTCCCTGTGTGTGAGTCTCGCTCCTTGACATCACCTACCGCTTTTTGCTCGTCCGTTTTTTTTTATTTTTATTTTTTCTTGATGTCGAATACTACATTAGCGCTTGGGACTCAACTCACGCGTTTTTCGTGTATTGTGGGTGTCTTAAAATGCACGTGCGGGCTCTCATGGTATCTCAGTCCTAAGAGGATAAGAAAAATTCAGACCTGATTGTGGTCCCACAGGTCACTTTGTCTCTTTCAGATGTCATTTTACTTCATTCCTGTTGTATATAAAGTTCAGTTTGCCCCCCTTTGGTGTCTTCAGTTGCCCAGATACTTTCCTTACTCAGGATTTTTGAATGCACTGTTTGACCTTCCCTGAAATACTGTTCTTTCTCTCGCTTCCTGGTAAACAAAATGTTTTCTAATAGGACATTAACATTTAAAAGAACTATGTACTGTTAGGATTTTTTTAGAGGTCTGTCCTTCCCCATGTACTAAAAATTGCAAGAAGAAAAGTTCTGTTTATTGGATCGCCAGTATTTAAACAGTGCTAAGCACATAAATGTGTTTTGTTAAAGGAATGAATGAAAAAATACCCAATCCTTGTATTTCATTTCATTCTTTTATTTGCACGTTACATTCAGATTCTTTTTAGTTTTTGTGCTGCTGGATTTTGGGGTGAATGGTGACTTTTATCCTTTGGGAGGATAAAAGGGATCCTAGTGGAGGGAGAAATCTTAAGACCTTTTATTTAGCACTTTCCTGAAGGTCTCTCACAGAGGAAGTAATTAGGAAAGTCAGGATTCAGGCCTGGATATGTTGTGTACCAATGTCAGTCTCTGTAAAGATTGTTAAGTGTTTTGAACATAGGTGTCATAATTGTGCTATCATGTATATTTGAAGCAGAGCTATGATAATGACTAGGTTGAATTTATATGATACTTTGACTTTTATTTCTTTCTAGGAAATCCGAAAAGTTGTTCAGAGTTTAGAACAAACAGCTCGAGAAATTTTAACTCTACTACAAGGGGTCCATCAGGGTGCTGGATTTCAGGACAGTAAGTTCTTTTTTTGCTTTTGAAGTTTTATCCAACTTAATGATTTTATCCAGCTCATTTAAAGAGTTAATTTCCATTCAAAAGACACATTAAATCTATCATTTTATTATAAAAATATGTCTCATGCTTTATGTTGACTAAAAATTGGATACATAGGTCAGTTTACCATTTTATTCTTTTACAGTATTAAGTAATTTTGGTTCATTTTCCTACTTTCAGATAGTCTGATTTAAGTAGAATTGTTTTCTATGGAATTTTACTGGTGATAATGCAGTAGTTTAATGGCTCTTTTGTGTATCTAGCAACTTTTATTAGGTTCTTTTTTAACCCAACCTTTCATTGAATGAGTCTGGTTCAGTTTGCACTTATAAATACAAATGGCTAGGTTAATGTTAGTAGTGTGTTTATAGTCTGTCTCTCGAATGGAGATCAAATAGGGTGAGTTCAGGCATTGACCCTTCAAGTTATTTTTGTATAAAAACTGATTTAATAATGTAGTTAAGAGGTGTCAAAAGCAATTCACCCCCCCCCCCCAATATGGAGTTTGTCAGCTTGATTGAGAATAATTGCTAAAGCCTCATTCCCACCAGTTACAGGAGCTGGTAGCAGTTAACTTTTAGCCATTTTTTGAACTTTTAGCCATTTTTTGAAGATGGAATCAGAATAATTCTTGGTTATTTATGGCAGCTTATAACCTGTTTTCTTTTAAGCAAGCTAGTTTATTTTTCAGTGTTGGTTAATTAATAGGAAAACTAGAGACCATATTTTGAGAGCCATTTTGAAAAGTTGTGTTCCCATATTTGGGCATAATATATTTTTTCAAGTTGATATACACCACATAGGTTATTAAATAAGAACTGTATTTGAAATTGGTCTTACATAATTACATTTGATTATCTTTTTGTGATCAGTTCCAAAGAGGTGTTTGAAAGCTCGAGAACATTTTGGTACAGTAAAGACACATCTAACATCTTTGAAGACCAAGTTCCCCGCTGAACAGTATTACAGGTTTGTAAGAAAAGTAGCATTATTTTAAAATGTTAAGTTAAAAAGGCAGGAGAAAAATGATATGTATTGAATGATTGCTTAGATAAAGCTAGGTAAAAATCTATGTAGAAGAAACAACAAAAAGGAAAAGAATCAAAAATGTTAATATAGGAAGATATTTCAATGGTGACAGAATTGGTAATTTTTTTCTTGTTACTTTAAAATTTTTCTTAAGGAACAAGTATACTTTTTACATTGAAAAAGTAATCAAGGAAATATCTGCTGTGTGAAGTTTTTTTGAGTATGTTCCAGTTCCTTGTGAGATTGGATGAACTGTATCTGTGCTATTAAGGTTATGGAATTTGTGGCATTGTATATGAGTTGAGTTTTCCCTCAAAGCTTGACTTTTTCACTGCTTAGTAACATATCTAGGTAAAATTTTATGCCCTATTTCATTGAATCACGATTTATTTTAAAGCACCATTAGTTTTAAGATACACATTCTTTTATGTATAGTAAGGAAGAAAAATTATTGCCAATCTTAATTGTGAAATGTAAATTATGAAGTGGTTATTGGTTTCATAACTATTAAACGGGAAAACTATGTCTGACTTTTGATGAAATCTGGTAAATTAACCCTGGTAAAGGGTTAAAAAAAGAGAAACTTTTCCACATTTAAGAACAAAGACTGAAAGAGAGCTGCAAAGCCTGAAATACTTAATTATCTGGCCTTTTTTAGAAAAAGGTTTGCTGCTCTCTTGTACAGTAGTAACTGAAATGCAGAGAAGTATGACAGATGTAGCAGGGTCTTCGGAGACCTGTAATTTGTTGATCACATCTTGGCTGCCTTCTGGCTAATTTGACACTCAGATTTTATTTCTCCTGCATTGTGTTCAGACATTTTTAAAAAATTTGTTGACACATTTGAAAACCAGGAGGCAGAGCATAAGCAGAGGCTGTAAAACTTGCTGTTCTTTTTTCAGGCTTCTAGCTCAGTTTAATTGCAGTGTCCCAAGGTTTTAAGTCCATCTGTTTAGTGACTGGTTATTGTTATTTACATGTGTGAATAAGAGTTCTTGGTCTTCTACACTCAGTTCTAGATGTAGGAATGTTGATCTTGAGGCTGATGTGCATTGACAATTCTCATCAATCTTTTCTTGTAAGTTTTCATTTTCCTCATGTTTCTGTTCCTCGTTGTTTTTATCAGTTAAATCTAAAGCATGATTGCTCTTGTCATTCTTAATAATCTTCGATTGTAAATTTTTATAGTCATCAGAATTAGGTCATTCTGTACAAAGTAAATGTTATGCATGTGAAGTTGCAAAATATATACCACGCCTGTCTAATGTATTTAAGCATATTGTTCTTGACTCGTATGTTGGGGTTTCATGTAAGATTTCATTTGAAAAAGGATTCATTTCCAAAATGTTTGAACATGACTGAGTCAACTTTTCTTTCTTAGAGCCTCTAATCCCTCAACCTAGCGTTCTTCCCATGCAGATTTCATGAACACTGGAGGTTTGTGTTGCAGCGCTTGGTCTTCTTGGCAGCGTTTGTGGTGTACTTGGAATCAGAAACACTAGTGACACGAGAAGCGGTTACAGAAATTCTTGGCAGTGAGTGTCTTCGTTAATGTCGATTGGCAGAATCAGGCGTAGGAGCTTAATTTTTAATTTTTGGTGGGAGGCTAGTGCTTGTACTTTCTGCTTATTAAAATAAAGGGGAACTAAATGGGAAATCAGTTACTTGAAAGTACAAAGACTAAAATGTGCTTTCACTTGCTCTTTGTGCTTGAGGTTTTTTTAAAACTCAGTTTTTAAATTAAATTAAATTCTTTTGATGAGTAAATTGAGTTACTAGTGGTTTAAAATATGTTTTAATTGGATAGCTTCACTTCGGGTATTTTTTTTTTTTAAGATGTATTTATGCATAGAAGAGGGATACAGGCCAGAGGTATTGGGGTTGAGAAGATTCACCGGAGAGAGAATGGGGAATAGAAAGGCAGATTGACTGAAGTACGCTGCTGAGCAGCGGGTGAGGCAGGAGATGTCTGCTGCACCATGTGGGTTACCTCCTTGGCTAGTGATCAGACTGGTGCTGTAAAGGCTGCAAACAGCTTCACAGTGTGGTGCTTAACCCCTTGTGCTACCAGACAGGGTGTCCCCCCCCCCCCTTTTTTTTAAGGATTTGTTTATGCATACAAGAACTGGTGTACAGGATAGGGGCGTGGGGGGGGGTGAGAGGATTCACCAGAGACAGAATGGGGAGCAGAACAGGCAGATCTACTGAAATACATTGCTGAGGTGAGCGGCAGGGAGACAGGAGAAGTCTGCTGCACCATGTGGGTCACTTCCTGGGCTGGGAATCGAACTTGTGCTGCAGTGGCTGCAGATAGCTTCATAGTGCTGCGCCTTAACCCTTTGCACCACAGGGAGGTGCCCCCACTGTGGGTATTTTTAGTTTTCAAAATTTAGTTCTAACCCAGTGTTATCTCAGTGAACATAATTAAGACAAACAAGATATTGAAATAAAACTTTAAGCCTATAGAAAAGTTGATAGAGTGGTACAGTGAAAAAGTTTATACCCTACTTTTATTCAGCACTCGTTAACATTGTGTATCTGCTTAATCTTGTTATGTGTTCAGTGCATGTGAATTGTTTGAAAGTCAGTTTTAGATCGTATGGCTTTTCCCTTAAATGCTTCAGTATACATCTTCTAAAAACAGTCAGTCTCTTTGACAAAACTAGATTCTTTCTTGATGGCATTGCTTTTTAAGAAAAGAATGGAAGGAAAATTGAACTTTGTTGGGAGTCTGAAAATCCACAGTGAAGTGTAATTACCAAAGTTGTGACAGCACATTAACATAGTTTTAAAAGGTTTATCTTTTTTTAACTGTGAGAGAAATTTTACTTGTGTGTATAAAATTTTGTATTTTTAGGCTTAAATTGCATTCATACCATGACCTTATTTTTACACTGACACATATTTTAGTTGAACCAGATCGGGAGAAAGGATTTCATCTGGATGTTGAAGATTATCTCTCAGGAGTTCTAATTCTTGCTAGTGAATTGGTAAGAAGCTCAATAATTTGCTATTTGCTTTTTTCTGATCTGCCCACTTCACTATCAGTTTTTCACATGTATGTTAACATTATAGCACGCTAATTCTTTTCTAAGTCATCTCTAAGTCTCTGAGTAGTTATTGATTGTGCACTGGGTGTTTTCATATTTTCTTAGCCACCAGAATAATGACAATTCAAATGAGGTGCACACTTACCAAATGTAAATTTTTAAAAGATGGCAAAACCCCTTCCTTCGATATATGTTCTGAGTAACTGTTAATTAGTATAATTGTTGGAGAACAATTTAACTATACAACAGTATAAGTTATCTGTCCTTCAGCCCTTAATTTCTCGCCTATGAAATTGCTTTGTAGAAGTAAATCTAAGGATGAAAAAAACTTGTTAAAAAGGTGTTTACTAGAGTATCACTCATTTATAGAAAAATTGTAGATCAGAGTAGTTCCAAAAAAGGGAGAATTATTACTTTAGTATTAAATAAAGTAATAGTAACATTACTTTATATTAATATCCTAATCTAATTTTAGAAGATTGTCATCACCCAAAAAGATTTTTATGACCTCATCTCTATTAGTAGTTACTCTCCGTTTCCCCCTGCCATGACCATTTAATTTTTTTACAAAGCTACGAAAGCAGTTCAGTGGAGAAAGGGAAATGTTTTCAACAAATGATATTGGGACAATTGAACATTCAAACCTAATAAAAGTGAACCTTCTACTAAATTTCATACCATATATAATATTGAAATTTAATATGAATTTTTTATATTTATTTTATAATGCATACAAGAGCTGAGGTGTGTAGGCCAGAGGTCTGTGTGGGGGAGTGAGAGTATTCACCAGAGACAGTGGGAAGCAGAATAGGTGGATCTACTGAAATACTGCTGAGGGAAGCAGTGGGCGAGCAGGAGGCAAGCAGAAGTCTGCTGCACCATGTGGGTTAGTTCCTGGCTGGGGATTGAACTTGTGCTGCAGTGGCTGCCGATAGCTTCATAGTGCTGAGACTTAACCCCTGGTGCTGCTCCCCTCAGCAGTGTATTTCAGTAGATATGCCTTTTCTGTTCCCTACTCTGTCGCTGGTGAACCGTCTTACCAGTCCCCCACACCTCTGGTCTACACTCCAGCTCTTGTATGCATAAGTAAATAAATGTTTTTTAAACAGTTTAAAAAAAGCAGTTTAACAAATTAAGCTGTTGTCCAAAATGTAATCATGAAGGAATATATGGAAAAATTTTGTGGCTTGAGGGTTTTCTAGTTGTAATTTGGAGGAAGACATGCTAAAGAGGAGTTCTGTTCTTTTTTCTGTGTAGTCGAGGCTGTCTGTCAACAGCGTGACTGCTGGAGACTACTCCCGGCCCCTTCACATCTCCACCTTCATCAATGAGCTGGATTCTGGTTTCCGCCTTCTCAACTTGAAAAACGACTCTCTGAGGAAGCGCTATGATGGCTTGAAGTACGACGTGAAGAAAGTAGAGGAGGTGGTCTATGATCTGTCTATCCGTGGCTTCAATAAGGAGACAGCAGCAGCTTGTGTAGAGAAATAGGCTCTCCCCGTACCTGGCCCTGCTGACCCTGTGGTTGCCAGTGAGGGTGAGCACAGTGCCTCTCACGGTAGTTAGGACGCCTGTTGCTAAACACTGCGCGCTTTATTTTTTAACCAGTTGTGTGGTGTGAGTATCAGAATTGAAACACTTTTGGGGAGGGTAAAAGAATAGCCTTTACAAGGACAGATTTTCCTTTGTTCAGTGAATTTGCTCTGTACTTTGGTGTATTTCAGTTCTGTCAAAAGTGTAAATGTCAATCTCTTGGTAAAGTCTTTTTCATGCTTACCCTGATGCTGTTGATGTACTGATTGAGAGTTTATTGTCTTGTTTGTGATTGTTTCAGAGCTGTCCTTTATGTTTTCTTTATCCAAATTAGCTATCTATACCCAGGTGTAACCTGGTTATAGTATAAAAATACATAATTAAAAGGGATGGTTGCCAAGCAAAGGACAACTTATTTTTTATTTTCCTCCCTAATTTTAAGTCTTGTGAGTAAATCAGATGTTGAAATATTTTGCGAGGAAGTTATAACCCCAGGAGTCTCTCTCACTGCCACTAAAATACAAAAAATTAAACCGCAAAGTCAAATTTAACATATTTTGGGAAGATTTTGTAGTAAGGGATTTAGTAGTATCTTACTTGACTCTATTTACAAAGTGGGAAGTGGGGCTTAATGTTTTAAAACACCTGTTTTCTGATTGTTGCCTTAACTTTCTGCAACTGCAGCAATTAAAAATTGTCTTCACACACATCTCTAACTAAAGCTTAATGTGATATTTCTAAGCGATGAAAGCTTTTTCCTAGCAGCTGGCTAGACCATTTGGTCTGGGAATATAAAGCAACCCAGTCGAGTTAATTAACAATATCCTGACTAGTATGTTTTGCATGAAAAAATGCTGTGTTTTGTCTGGAGGAAAGATACAGTCTTGGATTAAGAAAAATCAGCTGACTTGGTGATTTTTTTTTTTTTTTAAGAATATGCAATTTCAGGCTCTTTATGGCTATCCCAACAGTTGAGTTTTAGATTTACAATTTTGGTTAAGTCATGCTAATCTGTTGACACCCTCCTCCCTCTCCCTATTTTCAGGAAGTGCTAAGTATACCAACCATGTGACTTTTGCTATTAAGTTGAATTTATTAAAATGGTGACTTAATCCAGTGTTCTGGAGCTCATGGAACAGAAGGTGCTAATGTTTCCAAAATAATCAGAATTATTTAGCAGTACCACCCTTTCATGGTGATACTGGTTTGGGCTTCCTATTTGTATGGAGGGATATTTGACATTGCCATTAGAACATTTATCAGGCTGAGTCAAAGACAGTGTATTTTTCACCATGAGGAAGGAAGTTGAACTGAGATATTGTTGGATTTTAGAATAAATTTCTTGGCAGCTCTTTCTGCAGAAGAGTTTGTAGACAAAAACGATGTGTGAGGGTCTTCAAAGTAGCTGGGATGGTTGCTAAGATAAGCAGTAGTAGTACTGCCTAGATAAAAGACTTGATTATGTGGTGAGACTATGCAGTCAGTTTGGTGGTAATTTTCTTTGTCTCTCGTTGATCTGTGGAATCTAAAGTTCTTGGCAGAAATTGTGAATTTATAGTTTCAACAATTGAATTTTAACATTTTCAGTGGAGCACATTCGGGTCTTATAACTCCACGTGAGAATTTATACATGTCAGACTTAAGATATTTTAATTTTGTTTGTTACTGGCTTGTAAAGCAATAAATTTTTTTGTTGTTGTTTTGGTCTACTTGTAATTTAGTCTGCTGCCATGAGAACTGTTCTATATGAAGAATAAGTTGAGGCTGATGAAGATGTTGGTTATAGGCACATATTGCTTTGTGATAGTTAACAACAGTCAAAAGATAGGAGTCACTCAGAATTCTCTAAGTGCAGGTAACACTTGTGTGATCTACCTTGACTGGGAAATTAAAAGTATTTTAACAGAATATGTTCAGAAGTCTTAACTGATTTTATTATACCAGAATTACTTTCTCAGTTTTAGAAAATGATCAGATTAGATAAAGTAGAGCTGAATTAGTGGATGCTTTGTTAAAACTTTATTTAGAATAAAAAGAGAACCCCATAAATACATCATAAGGTTTGTTTCAAATTTTAATTATACAAGAAATGCTTAATGAGAGACTTTAATAAAGAATTAAAGCTGTTTTGGTAGTTTTTTAAGACCCTTACTTAAGCAAGTGGCTAAAGAGATGAGACTAATGTACAAGTTGCTATTAGCAGTTTCAGAATTTTATACTCAGAAATTACAACTTGCTCAATTCTTGGTATTGCCCAAACCATTTGTCTTCTTCAGGTAGGGCCTCATTGTCATTGTCATTGTCATGCCTGACACCAGAAGATTTCCCTGAGCCTGAAATAATTTCTTTCTCAGCATTCAGTGTCATAAGTGTTAAATAAAAATAAACTATATTCCCTCTTCTGAACAAAACAATGAACATGTACAGGAAGTGAAATTGGCCAGACCAATTGGTTGAATGGGATGGGGTAGGGATGGGGAGGAATCTTAACTGTGGTTTCTGATCTGGATCACTTGAATGTATTTAGGTTTTCTTAATTCAGGTATGTGTTTGTAGGAGGAAGCACGTTTCTGAAGGGGCCTCTGAAGGGGCCTGAATGGACTATGCCTTTGTTTTGGGATGTATTGTATTCCCACTTGTAGAACTAGGTGAACAATAGGACTTTGGGTATGAGGAGGGTTGAGAGCTACAATGGAGATGACTGGGAAGCTTAGTATACATGTGCTAAATATCAGAAGTAAGATCTCCAGGATTTTACATAAGAGTAAATTGCTGAAGACAAAACTCTGGTTAAGAGCATATTTTGGTGAGTTAGACTGAGGAAGTAGAGTACATGAGTTACCGGAGAAACAAAGACGTTGACAGAGAACAGGGAATTGTTACAGGGCTAGGGGAGTAGTCTTCAGAAAGGTTTTTTGGGTGAGAGGGTTTTTTTGTTTTTTTTCAAAGATTTATTTATACATACAAGAGGGGGGGTACAGGCCTGAGGTGTGAGGTGGGGGGTGAGAGGATTCACCAGAGACAGAGCGGGGAGCAGAACAGGCAGATCCACCGAAATACACTGCTGAGGGGAGCAGCGGGTAAGGCAGTAGAGGTCTGCCGCACCATGTGGGTCACCTCCCTGGCCGGCTGCAGGGACCAAACTCATGCTGCAGTGGCTGCGGTCTGCCTCATAGTGTGTTGCTCAACCCATTGCACCACCAGGGAGGCCCCAAGAGAGGTTTTAAGTATCTATCTTGCCACATGCTGAGGGCCTCATGATTGAGACAAGTAACACTTAAAGTTCATAGGCACAGTTAAAAGTTTATCTTTTTACTCCTTATTTCCGTCGGCTTCAGGTTAGCTGGGGGATTTGTTCGATGCTGTTCTTGTGTAATTGACAGCAGCCACCAACTGGACCATTGCTGGTTATGGAAGAGGAAAAGAGCTGTGAGGGATCTAGCCCAAACACATGTTCTGGTTTGTAAGTGATAAATCACTTGCTCCTACTTCAGTGGTTAGAGCTAGACATAGGGCCTTGCTAAACACCAATGTCATCTACATTGTAGCATGAGGATATAAAGATTGAGACTCAGACAAAATGTTGATGTGGGCAATGTTTAGTTCCTATACTTTTTTTTTTCCCCCTCTAGTTCCTATTCTTCAGTGGGATCAGAAGGGAGAAAGATGCCCAGGCTATCCATCTTGCTTGATGGGTGATAAGTAGAAGTGGATGAATCTATTCCTCTGGTTACTGAAGGTGGTTTCCTTTTGAATGATCCTTACGGCGCATGTGCAGTTGTGTGGTTTGTGTTTAAGTGTATTTTAAGCCAATGTTTAATGAACTGTTATATGTTCCAAGCACTGTACTAAATATTTTATCCAGACTATATCATTTCATACTCACAGTAACGCTATGTGAGGTAGCTACCACTGTTTCCCCCTTTTAGATCTGGGAAATAGGCTTAGTGACTACATTTCACTTACCCTGGGTCTTCGGAGCCATGACGGGGAAAGCTGCAATTCAAGTGCAGTTCTGCCTCTACAACCACAGACATAATTTCTTCCTTGATGCTCTTGGTGTCACTCCATACCTGAAAAGGCAAAATATCAAATGTACTAATAGTTACGAACACAGTGTATATTGTTAAAAATTAGCATTAAAATTAAGTGGAAGATTTAAGGTCTCAAGATGTTTTGGGTCTTGTTGCAGGGGTGAGAAAAGGAGAGAAACTGGCAAGAGATTATTCATCTGAAGTTGAGTATTACTCATCTAAATTGAGTACATAGTTAAAATATTTGAACAATTTTTATGGGAGGTATATTTTACATATAAAATTGACTCATCAAATATACAGTCTAGTGTTACAATTTATCAAGTGGTGCAACGATCATAAATCAGTGTTAGAACTTTATTTTTCAAATGATCAGTTATATTTTTTAGTCTTGTCCAAGACATTTTACAAATCACAATTTGTTTTGAAATAGATCCTCCCTGTCCTTAGCCAGACAAAATTATAGAATATATCTTGTGTTGGGGCCTCCCTGGTGGCACAAGGGATTAAGGTGCAATACCATGAAGCTATCTACAGCCCCTGCAGCACGAATTCAACCCCTGGCCAAGGAGGTGACCCACTTGGCAGGGCAGATCTCTCCTGTCTCACCTGCTGCTCCCCTCAGCAGTGTATTTCAGTCAGTCTGCCTGTTCTACTCCCCACTATGTCTCTGGTGAATCTTCTCATCCCCCACACATCTGGCCTGTACCCCACTTCTTGTACGCATAAATAAATAAAATCTTAAAAAAAAAATAGTCTAGCGGTTTCTTCCCCACTGAGGAACACCACCATTGCTGTCATAAGAACAGTTGTAGACCAATCAATAGCTGTGGAAGTAGAACATTTTTACATCCCAAAATAATCTCTGTTCCCATTCTCAGTCCCAGGCAGGCACTAACCTTTCTGTCTATAAATTTAACTTTCCAAAATATTGCATACAAACAGAATCATGCCCTCCATGGTCTATTGTATCTTTTCACTTAGCATGTGGTCAGGGTTCATTCACATCACAGCACTGTGGTGTGTTTGTTGCTTTTTATCCGTGAGTGAGCTGTTCCATGTTTGATCCATTTATTAGATGTCAAAGATTTAAGTTTCTGCTTTTTGACTATTATGAGTACTGCAGCTGTGAACATTCTTGTTCAAGTCTGTGTGTGAATGGATATTTCCATTTTTGGATAGATACCTAAGAGTCTATGGTAAAAATCATAATTCTATGTTTAGTTTTTTTAAACTGCCAACCTGCTTTTCCTATGAGGGGAATCTACTATGAGTTAAATTCAAGATTATCACAAGATGTTATAATAGTAAGTACTTAATTGTTAAGTAACTTGTGAGCAATTGCTGTATAGGTATTTAGGAATTACAATTTGATTCATGACAAAGCTAAAACTTAAATGGGATTAGGAGAAGGTCGTTTTGGGTGGGCAGAATAAGGAACCAAAGCAGAAATATGTCAGATATTTAATGAGGATGGCAGTGTCATCCACTGAATGGAGCTTTAATCTGGTAAGATTGGATTATTAGATTTAGAAGAGCCTGAATTAAGAGATTAGGGAGTTTGGACTTGGAATGGTAGGCATTGACCCACTGCAGTTTATGAAGAGGGGAGGGAGCAACTTTGGAGTTAGACAATCGTAGTTTTGAATCCTAGCTCTGACATCTTACCAGTGGGAAGAGACCAAAGGCAGGGAGACCTGTGAGGAAACTTGTGCTGCTTTTGAACTTGTGTCAGCTTGGGTACTGTGATGCACATGACTAAGTAGGGATGAAGTACACTTGCAAAGGAAAAAATGAGCAAACGTGCTGACTGATTGGAGTCGAGGGTATGCTATGAACTGCATGTGTATGTGACCCCCACATTCATATATTGAAGCCTGATGGGACTTGTGGGAGGGCGTGGCATCAACCTCATGAATGGGGTTAGTCTCTTATCAGAGGGACCTAGAGAGCTTGTTACAGGGCAGGGAGAAGAACACTTAGAACCCTTAAGCCTGTTCTTTTTGAATGGGTTTTGCCATTTGCCGCATTAAGACAAACACATAAAACCTTTAATGGAAAGGAACTTTAATATAACTAGGGTACAATAAAGAAAGAACAAAGAATATAGTTACCAAGTTAAGCATTTAAAGTTACCCATCTCCTTGAGGGTAAAAGTCTAGCCAAATAGGATTGGCCCAAAGCAAGGTCCCAAAACCTGCCACACGTTTAAAGGACCTTTCAGTAGAGACCCATAGAAAAGGGTTAGAAAGAGTTAGACAAATCTGGGAGGAAAAGAGCCAAATTAAAATTAAGATGAAAGCTGCCATTGTTAACTTTTCCACGGGTTTTTTACCTATATTTGTTCCAACCAGTCCAAGACCAAAAAGCAAGCACAGTTTCTTCACATGTCCCTCTGCTCCACGTGCCTCTTCCAGGTCTCCTTGCTGTTCTCCATCTTCCTTTTCTTCCTTTTCTCTTCTCTGCAAAAATCTCCTTATCCTCCTCAGCTCCACCCACTTAGGGCGGAACCAGGATTTTTAAAACTTCCCCTTTTCCTAAAACCACCCTGTTACAAGTTCTCTTACCCCTCCACTTCTGGATGTGGCCAGAGACATTATCTTTGAACCAGGGATTTGCTCGCTTCCAGCTCCTTGTTCATAGACTTCCCAGCCTGCAGAACTGTGAGGAATAATGGTTTGTTTAAACCACCCAGTCTAGGGCCTCCCTGATGGTGCAAGGTTTGGGTCGCAGCACTGTGAAGCTCTCCACAGAGTAGTAAGGAGCAGTAGTAGGCCCATGTGGCTTAGCAGACCTGCCTCTCCCACTGCTCCCCTCAGCAGTGTATTTCAGTAGATCTGCCTGTCCTGCTCACCTCTCTGTCTCTGGTGAATCCTCTCACCCCCAACACCTCTGGCCTGCACCTCAGTTCTTATATGCATAAATAAATAAATCTTAAAAAAAGTTTAAACCACCCAGTCTAGGGTACTTGGTTATAGCTTCCTGCAGGACAAGTGAAGAAGAGTTGAAAGGACTAAAAATTGAGCTTCTGAAAGAATAAACTTGGGAAAGATGGAGCTAGTTTCTGGGGAAATGAGAAGTACAGTTCAAGTGTTGAGTTCACTGTGCTAGTGAGATGTTGCACAGGTAGCTGTACTTTTAGAGCTAGATTTTAGGAACCTGAGACTGGAGATGAAGGATTTCTTTCTTTTATTTTAAAAGTTTTATTTATTTATGCATACAAGAGCTGGGCTACAGGCCAGAGTTGTGGGAGGTGAGAGGATTCACCAGAGACAGAGTGGGCAGCCGAACAGGCAGATTGAAATACACTGCTGAGGGGAACAGTGGGTGAGGCAGGAGAGGTCTGCTGTGCCATGTGGGTCACCCCCCTGGCAAGGGATCGAACTCACACTGCTGTGTAGCAGATGCTTCACAGAGAGGCCCCTGAAGGAGTTCTTTAGAATTGTTAGAGGGGCTACTTGAATTTGACTTGGAGATGCATTATGAAGGAGAGGGGTGTGGGAGAGAAATACTAGCATGGAGAAATCCATGCTAGTATTCAACCTACCAGTACCAGTGGAGAGCCAGTGGAGGTGATTGAAGACAGAAGTTAGGAGAGGAACCAGTGACATGTTTCACTCCCTCTGGTTTAGGTTTGTCCAAACAGGAGCTGGGACTGACAGGAATGTATGTGCACTGGTTCTCCTGTTGCGATAGCAATCCTTTCTTAAGACATTAATGTTCTGACTGCAGGAAAATCTATGAAAATGATGTTGAATCCCGAGACGAGAAATTTGGCTTTTTAGTCACTGCCCTTGTAATTTTTTTTTCTTATTTACTCTGCCCCTTATATCAGTTACTTGTGATCATTTGGTGTCATTTAATATTAATTAACATTTACCCGCAGCCATCTGCTCTGGCAGGAGTTCTGCGTTTGTGCATTTCAGTTGTGTGTTTCAGCAGCAGCATGCTGGCCTCACTATGTGGACATACCGGCTGGACCTGCTAGTGAGACCAGAAGTCCGTAAAGGCTCTCCTTCGGCTTCTGGGCTGTGTCCGGTTTTCAGACCCTTGGCTGACAAACTTGTTGCTCACCCTGACAATTGAAAAGAAGCCAGATTATTCTTTGCGATTGGAGAGTTAAAGAGCAAGGGGTTTGTTCTGCTTTCAGAAGAAAGGGCTGCAAGATTGTTTTAATCACAGAGGTGTGGTTTTGGGAGCGGGGTCAGTGGATTGGGCTTTTTGCTTTAGTAAGCAGCTATTAACTCCAAAACCCACATGACAGCTATCACTGAGACAAAGATCCATAATCTGTGTTAAAAAAAGACTACAATCAATGAACTTTTTTCAGAACCTAATATACTTTATCAAATCGTTAAATGTAATCAATAAACTTCAAGGCTTCACTCCTTTACACCCAGAAGTTAACTCAGATTCCTAGGAGAACAATGGACCAGAAGGGTAGCCTGTGATTCTCTTTAACTGCCTTGCAGAGCCTGGCCGGTGGCCTCCTGGGACCCACCAGGCTGGTGGGTGTAGGGTAAATGAAATTATCATGTTTTTCCCACCATTAGTGTCAACCCGTGGTCCTGCACGCATGCCTGATGGTGGGCACCTGGAGTAGGGTGTGGGCATGCGTAGGTGGGTGCACCTGGGCTGAGACATTGGGCATATAAGGGCAGCATCACTGGGATGCCTGAAGAGTAAGCAGGAGGGAGATATGGCAGCAGTAGAGAGCCCAGAGAGAGTGAACCCCCACCCCCCGCCGGCCTCCCCACTGGCCATGTACCTGGTGACCTCTGATGCAGAAAGATTAATTAAGAGCCTGAAAAAGCCACCGAGGGCCCCAGGACTCCTCCTTTACAAACCGTCTGTCCGATCATAGAGAACCTGCCTGTGCCTTCCTGCCACTATGGTGGGCATTAATAAGGAAGCAGCAGGCATGCTGCCCAAGAGGGTTGTGTGAGCCTTTAATGCCTACTGCAGTCCCAGCCCACAGAGTACCAGATGTGAATGTAGCTTGTGTAACAAAACTGGCCAAGGGGGCACCTGCATTCTTGGGCTGTGGCCTGCCTGTGTCATCAAGCAGCTTTAACCTTTCCTTGAACTGAAAATAGTCTGGAAATAGTTTCAAAAGACCCTCACTGAGGAAAAACAGAGAAGGAAGTAAGTTTGGCACAAGGATTTCTTGAGATAACTCCACAAGAACACTGACTTTAATTCTCAAATTGGTGGGAGGGAATACAATTATCCTACCTGGTGGCCTGTCAAAGGTATGAGAGTGGCTATGGAGACACTAAGTGGAAGATACAAATGTGCATACCATTGCTTTATAGTTTACATATCTTTCTATTTTTTGAATTGTGTCACTTCTGTGCTTCTAAGAAAATGTAATCATTGTAGAAAATTGGTAAATTGCAAAAGATTTTTAAAGATGCATATATAGGGGCCTGCCCTGGTGGCGCAGTGGGTTAAGCAATGCACTATGGAACAAACCGCAACCACTGCAGCATGAGTTCGATCCCTGCTGCCTGCCAGGGAGGGGACCCACATGGTGCGGCAGACCTCTCCTGCCTCACCCGCTGCTCCCCTCAGCAGTGTGTTTCGGTCAGTCTGCCTGTTCTGCTCCCCACTCTGTCTCTGGTGGATCCTCTCACCCCCCCACACTTCTGGCCTGTACCCCAGTTCCTGTATGAATAAAAAAACAAATCTTTAAAAAAATTGCATATATATATATATTGCTTTGCAGCGCATCCTAAATATACTGGTGACTTAAAAAAAAAAAAACTATATTGTGGTACTGCGGATTCTGCTACTCACTTTTGATCAGAAGTATCATTTCACTAGCCCCGGTTTCTTTCCTGAGCTCCTTCCAATTAGGACAGGTGGGTATCTTGGTCTAAGCTTCTCAGCAAGTTCTATGTAGAGGTCTAACTTCCACAGTCAAGACTTTTCTGACTTTTACAGTATGTTTTACATTACCTTTTGTACAAAGCTGACATTATTAAACAATACAAGTTGATATTTATGAAATTAGAAAAAACATTCATATGTCACTTTCTGCTGTCAAAGAATTTTTATACTCATCAACTTGCTGTGTGTCACCTTGGGAGCTTGCGGCCCTGACAAATGGAGGCGGAGGTTTTCCCAGGGGTCTTACTTCATAACCTGTCTTCTCTCTGCTATCATCCACTTGCAAGCTGGTCATCTTTCTCTACTTTTGAATTCTGATCACCACTTTGATACCTCAGCGTCAAGGGCTCAAAACTTTTGCTGTACTGCCTTGAAAAACATCTTGGCAGGTTCTCAAAACAAAAAACAAAAAACAATTGCCCCATAGCTTTTGGGGATACACTGCAGAGTTGAAAGCATGTCTATATGAAGACTTGTGCGTGAGTGTTCATGCAGCATATTTGTAATAGCCAAAGAGTGGAGTGGAAACAATCTAGATGTCTATTAAGTAATGAATGGATAACAGTATTATATCCACACAATGGGGAATTATTTGGCAATAAAAAGTAAGTACAGGTACATGCTATAGCATGGGTGAACTTTGAAAACGTGGTAAGTGAAAAAAAAAAAAGGCACAAAAGACAACATTATGTATTTGAATATATGAAAGTCCAGAATATGGAAATATACAATGGCAAAGTAGATGAGTGGTTGCCTTGGGATGGGGGTGGGTGTGGAATGGGGAATTGCTGCTAGTGGGTATGGTATTCCTTTTTGGGGTGATAAAATTCTGAAATTAGGGATGATGGTTGTATAACCATGTGAATATACTAAAAAGCTGAGAACTGTATCCTTCCAAAAGATGTATCATATTCCATGAGAATTATAATGACAATATCAGTTTTGTTTTTTTAATTTAACTTCCCAATTGCTCATTATGATTTCTCTCTCCGGGGCTCTGTGGGGGAAAGCAACAAATGCTAACTACTGAGCTGGGGGTTACATGCAGTATTTCATTTAATCTGCCCCACAGTGTTTGTGTTGGCCATTATCTCTGTTGCTAGAGAAGGAACGCCGGATGCTGCTTGCTGGCCTCCAGCCAGTGCTGACCCAGCTCAGCCTGACTCTATGCCACCCTCTGCCTCAGCTCTTGAGTCTCAACACCTGGGAAGCCAACGTGGGTTCTTTCTCTATTGCTTCCACTGCACACCTGTTCAAAGTAGACCACACTTCCTAGATAGCATTTCTTTTCACTACTTTCAGCCTACTCCACCACCTGCCTAGATCAGAATTTCATCACTTATTACCAGCCTGTTCCAAGAACTCTTTAGTCTCTTGTCTTCCAAATTGTCCTGCCTTTATAATCTGTCTGGTTCTCTGCTGCCACAAGATTGTGGTGAAGGCTGATTCTGAAATCTGCAAAGACCAGATTTGTGTGCTAATGAACTGGGTGTATATGCTTAGACTAGCACTTGGGTTTTAGGTTTTTGACAGTAGTGCTTCTCTTTGTCTCCTTGCCTATGACTTCCTGTATAACACTAAACACTACTCACTGTGCTTTTGGAAGCACAGCTACAGCAGGTTGGAATCCAGAGGCTCTTATAACCACTCAGGAGAGACACATATCTTGACGCTGGAAAGGGGAAACATTCAGAGGCCTTTGGGACTCCTCAAATCTGTGAGTCAAAATAGCAGTGATTTTTAACTGGGAGCTTTTCTTTCTCCCTAGAGACAGTGGTACTTGTCTGGAAACATTTTTGGTCATCACCACTGGGCAGCTCTACAACACTTCTGAATGTCAGTCGTGCCAAGGTGGAGTGACTGTCTGCTAAAGCAAATAGTTAAATATTTGAAATGCAATAAAGAATATATGCAAATGGGGGCCTCCCTAGTGGCGCAAGGGGTTAAGCACCACACTATGAAGCATCTGCAGCCACTGCAGCACAAGTTCCATCCCTGGCCAGGGAACTAACCCACATGGCGCAGCAGACCTCTCCTGCCTCACCTGCTGCCCTCAGCAGTGTATTTCAGTAGATCAGCCTGTTCTGCTCCCCACTCTGTCTCTGGTAAATGCTCTCACCCCCCACACCTCTAGCCTGTACCCCAGTTCTTGAATGCATTAAAAAAATATGAGAATACTTAAGTAATTTCAGATGTGTAAGGAAAATTCCTGCATATCAGCATTGAAAGAAATATAGGAAGGCCATTTTGAGATGGGCTGAGCAGAGGATGAGCTTAGTCACCAACTAATTGCTTCATATTGAGGGAGCCAGGTGCACAGTTGCTTCCAGGCCCCTCCCCCAGTGTGTGGCACCCTGCACATTAGTGCGAATGGAGTTGTAATTGTGTTAACACTGCCTGTTTGTCTTCATCCCCCACCAGGTCTGAGTTCTTTGCAGGTGGGCTTGTGTCTTGCTCATCATTGAATGCCAGCCTCGTGCACCAGTGTCTGGTATGTAAAAAAGGCTCAGCAAATATTTTTAGATTTGAATGAGTAGATGAAGTATATAATTCAAATTTTATCTCAGCAAGGGAAAAAGTGTTATTCTTTGTGGACATACTAGTTTTTGGTGAACGGATGAAATAGGATGCTAGCCCCTGAAATGTCAAACACCTTACTATGAGCAGAGAGCAAATATAGCCATGGTCTGGCTTCTGGGGACCCTGATTTCTTCTTCCCTCTCTCCCTCCCCTTATAGCCTTTTCTTTTCACCACTTATGGTGGACTGTTGGGTGAGGTGTTGCTTCTGTAGGAAGATGGATAGGAAGGGACTGTGGAGGAGACCCCAGGGAGTTACTGAAGTCTCTACCCTCAGAGAAGATGGACAGCAGAATCAGATCAGAAAATGTGACCATTTCAGGGTCTAGATTGTGGTGATGGTCATCACCAGTCACCAGGAGTGCTGGACAACACTGGCCAGTAGTGAAGGCCACTACTGGTCCTGCAGAGGCGATGTCAGAGACACCCAGTCTTAACAGCTCCTTGTGAGTTGTTAGGCAACACCCACAATGGACAGCTCTTTGAGACACCAGGCCCAGGACCTTTGGTGCTCCTTTTAGTCAATGTCAGAGACAGGACCGAGGCCCTCTCCCCTCCTCAGAGTGTGGCTGCTGGATGCTTCCCTCCCTTCTTCAGAGGTTGGAATTGTCTTCTCCTCTTCAGGGCTCTCCTCTTTCTCTGCAGGGGCTCTTCGTTGGGGGTCCTGCTTCTCTGGGGACCTTTCTTCCTTTGGGCTGCTGCTGCTCAGGGGCTCTTCTTTCTCTGCTTCTCTGAGGCTCTTTCCTCTTCTCCTCTGGGGCTTTCTCTGTCTCAGGGTTCCTCTGATCCTGGGTTATATCCAATTTCGGGGTGCCCCAGCCAACAGTCTGATTGGACCATTTTTCAAACCTGTGCCTGATAGGTCTAGTCCATAATCCAGGAAGTGGACTTTACATAAAAGGGCTCTGTCATAATTGACTTGTGAGAGGTGGGGTCCTGGTACCAATCAATTCACAGCTTACACCTGATTGGTTCATTCCATAAGCCAGGAAGTGCACTTTACATAAATGAGCTCTGAGGAGCACCTGCCACCACTAACCTGTGGTGGATCAACAGGGTGGGAGACACCATTGCTCCTGATGGCCAGAGTCTGATAACAAATGGAATATTATGCAGAAATCAAAAAAGAAAAATGCATGCAATTCACAGCAACATGGATGGAGCTACAAAGGGATTATCCTCAGTGAAATAAGTCAGAATGAAAAGGAAAACGATCAGGTGTTTTCACTTATAGGAGTAATGTAGAGGAAACAAATAAGGGGCTAAAGAAAAAAAATAATTAAATAAATTAAAAATTAAAATCAACAGATAACCATAAATCCGAGACATTCCCTAAAGGAGGAGGCGGAAGAAGGAGCAAAATGGGTGGGAAGAGAACAAGGGATTATGGTGATGGTGCATGGGTGAATTGGTGATGGGAATTTCAAGGGGTTGAGAAATATGCACTGTACAAAAATGAAACATAATGTATAACACATATAAAATAAAAAATAAAAGATCACAATACCCCCACCCCCCAAAAACCAACAAGTTGTGAGTCTAAATTAAAAAAAATAAAACAGGGCCTCCCTGATGGCGCAGCAGGTTGAGCACTGCACTGTGAAGCATCTGCAGCACAGCAGTGTGCGAGTTTGATCCCTGGCCAGGGAGGGGACCCACATGGCGCAGCAGACCTCTCCTGCCTCGCCCCCTGCTCCCCTCAGCAGTGTGTTTCAGTCCATCTGCTCCCCACTGCCTCTGATGAATCCTCTCACCTCCCACAACTCTGGCCTGTAGCCCAGCTCTTGTATGCATAAATAAATAAATCTTAAAAAAAAATTAAAAAAAAAACCTGATTATACTCTCTATATTTTTAAAAAATATTTCAATATATTGTAAATCTTCATTCTATTTTCTTTGTTCCATCCACTTTATTATTTAAAGATTTTAAATAAAAATTACATTGATAATAATGCTCATTATAAAAATCCAAATATGAAAATTAAAAAATAATTAGACTTTAATAATAACTTTAAGTGTACTATATTTGTAAATTTTAAGTCTTCTCATATATGCATTTTACTTACAACCTACTTTTTCAGTCAGTATTTTAACATCAGTCAATACATTAAGACATACATTTGCTATACTTTTCTTTTTAAATAGTGGGGCTGTGTAATTTAGACATTACCCATTTTATAGACATTGAGTTTACATTTTCCCATATTATGGTGTAAAAATATCCTATAACATAGTTTATTTATTTTTAAAAAGACTTATTTATTTATGCATACAAGAACTGGGGTACAGACCAGTGGTGCAGGGTGTGAGGGAATTCACCAGGGACAGAGTGGGGAACAGAACAAGCAGATCAACTGAAATACACTGCTGAGGGGAGCGGTGGGCAAGGTAGGAGAAGTCTGCTGTGCCATGTGGGTCATCTCCTTGGCTAGGGATCGAACTTGCGCTGTAGTGGCTGCAGATGCCTCACAGTGCTGTGACTTTAACCCCTTGCGCCACCGGGGAAGCCCCTTACTTTTTATGTAGTACTTATATATGTAGCTTTTTACATCATTGTTCCTCTCTGGTGTAATCCCCACAGAATTCCCACCACCAAATCACTTGTGAATTGTCACCATAGTCTCTTGTGCTCTTCCCTCCTCTCTTCTGATCCCTCTCCCTCCTCCTCCCCTGCTGAATGTCTCCTGTTTATCTTTTGCCTGACTGATAGTTTTGTTTTGATTTTTCCTGGTCTCTTGTTTGGTTCCCCTATAGTCCTCCTGTAAGTGAAAGTCTGGAGGGAAACATGGGGCAGTAAACAAGGGCCTTAAGGAACTAAGTGGGGAGCTGCGTACCTTACTCCTGGTGCCTGTGTCTTCCGGCTGCCCTTTGCATCCAGCCTCACGTCTTCAACCCGCTTCATCACTCCCTTCCACTGGGTGCCCTGGTGGCTTTCTGGCTTTTGATTGTGCTCATTTAGTGGTGAGCATGAGAGGTCAGAGAGCTGGACAGTGAGGTGTCTGTTCCCCTGGGCCCTCGCTCCCCATTGCTCTGGTTTAACTGAGGTCCTCACTGTCACAGCTCTTCCTGAATCCTTTCCATACAAGCCTCTTTCTGCCATTCCAGGGAATTGCTCTGTGCTGGGTGCCTTTAGCGCCAGGAATGACTGCTGTGGCCTGCTGCTTCTGCACTGCCTGTGCAGCATCCCTCATATAATCTGTCTCTATGTAAGGGTCAGACCTTTAGACGTGCCTTACTTAAGAGTTATGGTCATAATGTCTTTGTCCTACAAGAATGCACATTGTTATACATATACACGCCTGTATTCTCATGCCCTATTTGGAGACAGTCTTTGGGTTCTTCTACTACACAATCGTGTAGTAGGCCACTGACCTTGTCTAGTGAAACCTTCATACAATATTCATATTGAATTTCTCTCCTCTGATGTCCAGTACCTTGGATCCCATAAAAGAGTAGACATAGCAGCATGTAACATAAACTCCAAGTAAGGGAGACTTCAGGATACCTGGGCTTGTTCTCTTTTGTAGATCAACTCCAGATGCAAGACGCTCAGGTCTGGAGCTCACCCAGAATTCTTTTATTTGGCAACTTCATCACCATACTGTAGCCACTCTCTCCAAAATTACCTCAGAATCTAATCTGGCACTTCCACCGGGAGGTTTGCATGCCAGAGCCCAGCAGAGAGGAAGGCATCATAAAGGAAGGTGGAGCACACACCTGCCTAGAAGGCTCGGGACTGCAGTGAGTATGCAGGGGAGAAGGAGAAAGTCTACTGTCTTTCCTGGTCTGCCCTCAGAGGTCCTGCTGCCATACCCTCCTGGTTAGCAACACTTGCCTTGATTCAGGGAAAGAAAAATTAGATTTCACCTCTTGGTGGGGCAAGTTTCTAAGAAAACTTGTAGGGCAAGAGTATTGTTATGTACTCAGTATCCCTGTGGAGGGGCCTCAGTTTCCTCTTGTCCGTGGACTTATTATAATGGTATTGATTGCAGTGGGGCATGAGGCTTGTATCTGAGCCCACTTCCTGCACCCACTTGGTGTAGGTGTCTTTCCCTGGTCCTAGGTGAGGAGGACTCCTGAGATGGCTGCAGGGCTGCTGAGGAGGAGGTGGCTGCAGTTCCGTCAGCTGCTGCCTGCGCAGGTTTCTTTCCAGGAACTGGTTCCTGGAAACTGGTTCCTTTCCAGGAGTCTCAGAGCCTCATTAACATTTCCCTTTCAGTGACTGGGGCAGTTGAAAAAGAAAAAGAAAGAAAAGACCACTGTAGAGATTGCGATTGCACCTGAAATAGTGTTTACATGAAAGGCAGACAACTGTTTCTTTCCCTTTAAAGATCAGTTTTCAGAAAAGTGAACGTATGTTATAGGAAGCGCCCCAAATCAGCAATTAGGATACCCACCCCACTCTTCTCCTTGTTCTTAAATGACCTTATGTTTAACTTTTTGAGTAACTGTAAGACTGTTTTCTAAAGCGACTGCATATTTTTATATTCTAGCAGTGTATGAGGCTTCCTTTGTATCTACATTCTTGCCAACACTTGTTATTATCTAGCTTTTTTTACTATAAACATCGTAGGTATATAGAATGGCATCTTATTGTAGATTTGCATTTCCTTGATGACAAATGATATTGAGCATCTTTTCATGTGCTTATTGGTTATATATATTTGTCATTGGAAAGATACCTATTCACTTGTCCATTTAAAAAATTGAGTATTATTAGTCTTTTTTTGGTTGAGTTGTCAGAGTACTTCACATATTCTAGATTTAGGTTCCTTTTCAGATAAATGATTTGCAAATATTTCTCCCATTCTATGGGTTGTCTTTTTACTTCATCAATGGTCTTTGAAGTACAAAAATTTCCATTTTGATGATGTTCAGTTTATCTAATTTTTCCTTTGGTTGCTTGTACGTCTGTATTTCTTTAGGAAAATATAAGTAATATAAATCTTCTATTTTTATACAAAATATAGCTTGTTGTTTTACCACTTTTGTACTTTGTACCTTCTTTCTAAACAACATCCTTCTGATTACTCCACATTAATATTAGAGATGGTCCTTTTCCTTTTTACAACTGCATAGCACTCCACTGTATGTTCTGTAGTTGATTCAACTAAATCTCTGTTGATGGATGTTCATATTTTTTAGTCTTTTGTTATTATAAATAGCGCTGTGATGAATCATTTTGTGTAAAGATTTTTTTTTTGTTGGTGTTTCTTTGGGATAAAACTAGGATACTTGGTGCAAAGGGCAAAGGCATATGTAATTTTGCTAGATATTGCCAAGTTCTCCTCTATAGAAATTGTACCATTTTGCATTCCATTATCAGTGTAAGAAAATTTCTGTTTCTTCATAGTCTTACCATTATTGTGTTTTAAGTTTGTAGATTGTTTATTTGCTAAGTGAGAAATGGAATTTTCCTTTGTTTTAATTTTCATTTCACTTGTGAGGCTGGTAGAGCATCTTTTTATATATTTAAGAACACTTTGCATTTTTTCCCTATTAATTACAGTGAGTTAGCCTTGAATGCTCTTTTTCTTGCCCCCTAGTTCTATCACAGTCTTGTCAATTCCACATAACTAATTATCTCAAATCATGAGATGAATCTTCTCTTTGCCTTGCTTGCCCCTGCTTGCTTAGTTTGAAATGCCATAATCTCTTTTCCATTTAGCAACTGTGTTTGAAATCCTTTCAGTCACCTCCATTGCTCTTAGGATAGAGTCACTGCCTAGACTATGAAGCCACATCACAATGGCCCTGCCTCTCTCTTCTTGACTGTGCTTCACGGTGGCTGTTCAGTTCTAGAATGCACTGTGTTTCACGTTCTTTTGAATTTGCTCTTCTGCCTGGAATGCTCATTTTCTCGCTTCTTCATCTTCTGTTCTCAGCACGAGTGCCCCTTCCTCACAGAGAACTTCTAGGCTTTTCCATTATAAATTAAGCTTTCCCTTTTCCTTTTCATAGCACTTAAGATTTCCCCTTCACAGTGCCATTGTGATATTTTAACTCCACAAGGGATCGAACTTGTTGTTCATGGTAGATGTTGAGTACTTTTACTGGATGATGACTGTGATGCAGGTGTGGTAAGCTAATCAAAAATGGTAGAGAGAAGACTGCTCCCACACACAAAGGAGAGAAGGCTTGTCCCTTGGGCTAGGATAGCTTTCCTATATTAAAATCCAGGTCAAAATTCGGAAGCAGCTATTCACTCAGTCAAACATAAAACTGACTACAAGAAGGAACTAACAAAAATCCCAAGATTTTTACAACTGTAGCCAGCATTTGGTGCTTGACTTCAGCTCCCCTCCCACTTCTAGACAGAGTGGCCAGCACCAGCAACAGAACTACCAGCCAAACCCCAGGGCACAGTTGCTATGGGAACCAGTCTTTTTATTGTTAGGTGAGGAGATGTACTGGACAAGGGTTGGCTTAACAGTATTTCAGCCTCTGGCTATGGCTTAATTTCCCATTGGGATAATGCTGATTGCATTTTGGTTGCTTTTCCTTCTTTTCTAATTGCTTCTGTGATGATGAGTAAGTAAAAAAAGTAGACTACAAAACATTTAAGTACAGACGAGCTGGACTATTTTGCATCTTCCTAGACCTGTATTCCACTTAATCCCACTGCTTTTCACAGCAGGGAGGCCACGGATCTGTGGGAACTGGGCAGTGGGAAGATGACTCCAGCCTTGTCCCCTTGAAGGGACCAGAGTGAAAGGGTCTAGAGGCAACTGCAGAACACATGCTTCAACTAAATGGCTGTCACCATGTGGTTGTATGAGCCCAAAATTGCCAGGTCTTCTCATTCTCAAGGGAAGCTGCCAAGTTTTAAATATTGGCAACTAATTCAAATTAAAATGCTGTGTTAGCTAACACCATTAGGTGACAGACAGAACTGTGAGGCCTCCAGAGTGGAATGGTAGGCGAGGAGGTCAGTTCCTTCCTGATGGAAGCATCAGGCAGATTCTGGCTAACCTAAAAAGAAAGGGTATTTCTTGGAAAACTACTGAATAACACCCCGAAGAACCCAGAGAACCGGGCAGGAATGAAAGGGAAGTGGGTAGAGAAATTGTAGCCAAGTTTACTGTGTGCCAGTTGACTTGGGGGGATGGGTATGGGAAGATTTAGATGTTGCACAGACAAACATTACAGATCTATACATTAGTTCTTCCCTTGTACAGGGCTGTCATCTGTGCTGTGGATTGCAAATGGGTGGGATTTTGGAAGCAATATATTGAAGCATCTTAGATATGTGCAATAATTTAAATCTATTCCCCCCTCCCAAGAGAATAATCCTAAATATTGTGAAACTTTAATTACAAAGATATTCAAAGCAGTGCCAGTGTATATCCACATAATAGAAGATTATAACATTTATAAGGTTTAATCATAGGATAGAAAGTCACTTATGATACAGTGTTGTGTGACAAAATGGGACATTCAGTGACATACTCTTATTTCTTCCCAGGTGCCATCTGCCTGGGGTTCATCAGGGATAGTGGACACAGACAGTTCCTTCCTTCCTCCCTTCTCCCTGTCTTGCTCCTGCAACAGAGTGATCCCGAGGGAAAGGAGAGGTTCAAGGTTCCCTGCTCCACTTAAGTCAGGAAGAGTGGAGATGAACAAGAAGGAGGAGAAGATGGAGAGGAGACTAGAAGAAGGAAGGTAGAAGGATGGAGAGCTAGAAGGAGACCAGGAGGAAGCACATGGAGCAGAAATGTGTGAAGAGGCTGCGCTTGCTTCTTGGTCTTAGACAAGTTGGAACAGATGTGGATGAGAGACCCATGGGGAGATTATCAATGGCAGCTTTTATCTTGGTTTTGATTTTGCTCTGTCTTTCCTTAATGTGTTGTGCTCCTTCTGCCCCTTTACTCTGGGGAAGTGCCTTAGACTTGTGGCAAACTTTTGGGCCTCAGCTTCCCTGCTCTGGGCCAACCCTGTTTGGCTGGGCATTTAATCAAGAGGGGATGGGTAACTTTGGGTTCTTGATTTGAAAACTATTCTTTCTCTTCTCTTTATTGCACACTAATTGTACTAAAGGTCTTATGCTCTAGAGTATGTTTTGTCTTGATGTGGTGGGTGGCAGTGTTACCGGGCTCCAGCCGGCAGGAGGAGTGGTCTCTGGCTCCCCTGCAAGTTAGTGTGGCAAACCTTCCTCAGAAACGTTTTATGTAGCAGTGTGCTGCCTGGATTGTGGAATGGACCAATCGGGTGTGAGCTGTGTGTTGATTGATGCCAGGACTCTGCCTTTCATCACAATTCAGGTGGTAGCAGAGCAACCTTTGTAAATTACACTTCCTGAATTCTGGAACAGACCAAAATGGGCCAATCAGGTGCAGGATTGAAAATGGACCAATCAGATGATAGGAAAATGGATCAATCAGACTGAGGGAAGGGTTCCTTGAAAGTTAATATAAGGCAGGGTCAAAGGGAGAAGAGGCAATTGGGATTCTGAGAGACCTGGAGGAGCAGAAGGAGTAGTGGCAGAGGAAGAAGAAGAAGAGCTCCTGCAGAGGAAGAGGAGAAGATGGTTCCAACCTTTGAAGAAAGGAGGGAAGCCTCCAGCAGCTGCCCTCTGAGGAGGGGAGAGAGACCGAAGAACTTTGTAGGGACTGGGACTTGGTCCTGTCTGTGACACTGACTGGAAGGAGCACCAAAGGCCCTGGGCCTGGTGTCCAAAGAGCTCTTTGTTGGTGGTATAAACCAACAGCTTACAAGAGCTGTAACACTGGGTGTTCCTGAACATTGCCTCTGAAGGCCAGTAGTGATCATTGCTACTGGATAGTGCTGCCCAGAACTGGTGACTGGTGACTGCCAACACTGTTGCTGTCTGGATGAAGAAACCAGCCTCTTGTGGATATGTAAGCATTCTTGTTTCCCCTGTTTGTAAATAAACCCCATGGTTGTTGTTCCTGTAGCCTGAGGTCCCTTGCAATTGTGCGCGTAGGTGAGAACCCATAGACAGTGACCTATATCGGGCACTGTCCTCTGTTAGGCTATAGCCTCTGTTGCTATAGCCTTTGATTCTGGTTTGTGGCCTTTTGACCTTTTGGGGCTTCTTGGGGGCTCTCTGGCCCTGGACCTTCTTCTGCCCCCTGTTTCAGTCAGAGCATCCTCTGCCCCCTGTTTCAGTAGAACGTACTTAGAGCAGGCAGGTTTGGGGTCTCAGGATATCCCTCACTCTGCCTGGTAACACTCCACCAGCAGCCCATGGAAGTCTCTGCTTCTAGTCTTGGAGGAAGGCTAGTTTTAGAAACTTCCATCTTTCTATTAATCTAGGAGGGCTGTAGTTGGAAGGAACATACTACTAGTCCACGTCTACTTCACCACTGACAACTTATCTCCCTAGACTGAAGATCTTTTCTTCCTCATTTTCTTCCCACTCATCTTTCCGTGGCAGATCTATTGGAGCAGGATACTGCTGGGGTCAGTAGAAAGGCCTATGTCCCCTACTGGGACTTGGTTGCTTATTGGGGCTGTGAAGTTAACATCCACGCTGTTTTTAAGATGGAGTCATTCAAACACAAAACCATTTTAAAAGTTACAGAGAAATTATATCACCTCTTTTCTTTGACCTGGGCAAGAAAGACCTTTGGATTGGGCTGCAGCAATTGTTTTATTGATCTGAGAAACCATGAGGCAAACAATTGTTTGAGAAAACATTCAGAGCAAGAGAACTGATAATCATGGACTTTTAGCCAGAGTGAAGAATCAGTCAGTTCCCTTTTTATCCTTCATCTTTGTTAATACTAATCAACTCTTTAACCAGTCACCCCATCTTCCTCTTTTCCTGTGATAAAACCTCTCACTTGATGTCTCTTTGGGACACAATTTAGGTTTTCTAACTGAATCAGTATACCCTGAACTGCAATTTTTTGATGCCAATTAAACTTCACTTTGCCTTTTTAATTACCTCCTGAAATAGTAAGTTGATAGAACTCTTCTCTATTTAAATAGTGCAAGCCTCTAAGAACCATAGTGGATGGGTAGTACTCGAGTTTTTTTGCCTTCTTATTTCTCCTATATCTCTGCTCCTTTAATTGGTTTTCTAGACTAGCAGCAGCAGTTCCCAAAGATTACCAACAGTCTTTATTAGGGGATGGGCTTTTCTTATATATGTGAAAGATTGAAATATAGGTCTAAAAGAAGACTGGTAGGAAAACCCTAAAGTGTTGTCAATGATGGTACTTAGGTTATAGGATTCTTTTTATATTTTTCTGCATTTTTCTATAATGAACATTGTTTTATAATTAGAAAGAAGAAAGAAGAGGAGATTAGAGGGGTCAGTTAATTAGTGAAAGGATACACTCGCTGTATATCCACTGATAGGTAGTTGGGGGCCAGGGACAAGGGTTGTTTACGCCCACAGCACAAGGAAGGGAGGCCTTAGCAATGACTCTTATTGATCTCCTTGCCCCAACTCCTTGAAGGAGAAATGTGGGTGAGGTCACTGTAGTTTTCTAACTGCTCCTTGTTCTGCCTACACAGAAGATTCAAGGGAGAGTTTTAGACATTGTGTCTCTGGGTAACTAATCAAAGATGACTGTTTCACTGATATGTACCCTGTGACTGGCTATGTAATTTTCAGGACTCAATGCCAAATGTCCAAAAAATACAAAGAATTTCATAATGGTGACAGTGGAACTTTAAACCAAGCATGGGTTACATCCAAGCACATGATCCTGAGTGACTACATGTGTTGCACACCCATGAGTCTGCCCTTCTGTTAGCGTCCTGGGGACACTTCCCATGCCCAGGGAAGAGATCCAAAGGGTACTCAGATGGCAGGGAGATATGGAAGGCATAGACTAAGTGTGAGCAGTAGAACAGAGAGATCCCTGTTCACTGCCAACTCTCTGTGGCTAGTTTAGATTGAATATGTTCTATGTGAGACTTTTAAAGAGTTAAGAGGCTCACATTACACTCATTTTCTTTTCTTTTTTTAAAGACTTATTTTTATTTATTTATGCATATAAGAACTGGGGTCTTGGACAGTGGTGCAGGGGTGAGAGGATTCACCAAAGACAGAGTGGGGAGCAGAACTGGTGGATCTACTGAAATACACTGCTGAGGGGAGCAGCAGGTGAGGCAGGAGAGGTCTGATGTGCCATGTATTTCCCCTCCCTGGCCAAGGATTGAACTCATGCTGTAGTGGCTGGCGATAGCTTGATAGTGCTGAGACTTTAACCGCTGTACCACCAGGAGGCCCGATACTCATTTTCATCTGTGCAAACATGAATAAGTTGACTTTCTTCTTTGATTCTCTGTTTCCTCATTGAGAGGAGTGGAACTGATATTTAGAAACTCTGTCACCTCTAAGAAAATTCTGTGACTTGAATTTTGAGTGCTTTTGTGGCCCATATGACAGTGGTTATAAATGCATTCTATGAAGACCTGAGAAACTTTGATCAAGGAGTCCCCATGATGGACTTGGCGGTGGTGACTGGTTAGAAGATGGTGACAGAGTGCAAGACAGTAGGCATCTTTACCTTGGGCCTTAATGTGCAAGTCCCTTTTGGCTAGAAAAAAAGACAAGATTTAAAACTTTCCCTCTATTCTAGTGTTGTGAACACTAGTGTTGTGAACACAGTGGTGATGAAGCTGCAAAAGAGTGGTAAGCTGTTCCTGGGGAAGTGTAGACTGGTAGTAGGTTGTATTGTACAAAGCTACCCTTAACATTTTAGCAACTGCATAGACCTGGTATGTAAGTGAATGTTTCCATTCCATTTGACAGAGATTTCTGGCAAGTAACAACGTGGTTTAAAAGGAAGCTACTCCCCCCCCCCTTTTTTTTTTAAATCTCAAGGTCTGTTTATTCTACAATTTGTATAAAAGTTAATGTGCTAAACTTTTAACTCATTTACATAGAAAGCTAAGCGATGCTAAACTGCACTCTAGAATAACAAAACCAAACCAATGAAAGCATTGACGGACTCTGGGGTCCGAAGGAGTCCATCAGTAGCTGGATGTATTCTTCCCAGAGGGGACCAGCCAACTCTTGCTGTGAGCAACTTACTCAAAACTGTCCTTGTGCTTGTAAAGCAACCACAGTGAGAGATTTAAAAAAAAAAGACCATGGTCATGTTCCAGTTAAAATTCATTTATGGATAATGAAATTGGAATTTCATATAAGTTTCATATATTGGGAAGTATTATTATTCTTGTCTTTCTTTTCAATCATTAAATATGTAATGACTCTCGGGCCATACAGCAGGTGTCTGTACCTAGTTTGCTGACCCCTGTTTAAGCCACACAGAAAGCTACAACCTTCTGAGGAAGAGGTGGAAAAAGAACAGAATGGGCTGGTTGTTTTAGGGTTTGTAGTGCTTCCTCAGGTAGAAAGATCTGAACATGATAATAAGATCCTGCTTTATATTTAGTTTGTAGTTTGTAGTTCAGTTTCATGGAGTTGCTATTTCATAGAAAGTTCAACTACTCATAACTCATTCTTTTGTTGTCTTCGTGAGTCCTGTGCTAACAAGCTCTTTCAGGTGTTCTTCTGGAGATGTATTCAAAGCAGGCTGAGATGCCGGTGTGCAGATGGCCTGGGTTACTGGTGTGAGACACATTTTATTTGCAAATCAAATTTATTATGTGCTCTGATGACATTTTATGTGAAGACAAAGAAAAAAACAAAACTCAAGCAGTGGTACAGAGGAGTATGAGACGAGTGATATACATGAGTAAGTTTTGGAATTTTCAAAGAGTGTTTAGTTGGCTACATGGATAAATTTTTCAATGCTATTTGGAATGTTGGATAAAGGAACTTATATTTGTGATACTTTTACATTTCTTGATATCTAAGATTTTGTTGTTGTTGTACACTTGAGCCAGTACAGGGACATTTTTCAAGGAATGACTTTCTTGTTGGCTGGGTGCACAAGGAGACCCCTATCTTTTCCTGTAATTTGTGTCTATTTTGGCTCAAAATCATGCATTATCTTTCTTATTCTGGTTGGATAGAGTTTTTTCACTTATTAGTCTCAAACTTTCCTAGTGAAATACTGTAAATGTTTCTTCATAGATTCTTGGTCTATGATGTAGACTTTTTTTTTTCTTTCTTTCTTTATATATTTGAAATCAATTGTGGTCCCCATGGATTTCCCACCACCATTTCTGATCTACACTCTTGGTATAGATTTCCTTTTCCTTTGAGATATAAAAGACCAAGAGAAATCTGAAGAATAAATTCAGCTATTTCTGGTGGCTCTGAGCTCATGGTGGAAGTAAAAGATCACTAAACATAGCTTTTAAAACTAAAGGCCTGGCGGTAGAGGGATGAGATTGCCATCTCTTTTTTTATGTCTTGAAGTTCAGAGAATAAATAAAAAAAATTAATTGTAAGCATTTGTCAGATAGTGTAAAGTATACTTATGGCTTTGAAAGGGAATTTAAACAATTTTTTTTATTTACTTATGCACAGAAGAGCTGGGGTACAGGCCAGAGGTGCAGGGGGTGAGAGGATACACCAGAGACAGAGCAGGGAGCAGAACAGGCAGATCGACCTGAAACACACTGCTGAAGGGAGCAGCGGGCGAGGCAGGAGAGGTCTGCTGCGCCATGTGGATTGAAAAGGAGTTTAAAAATGCTTTTGTTTCCAGTGCCCTTTGGTCAGACAAGACACCAGCATCTCTATTTTATTTTATTTTTTTAAAGATTTATTTATTTATGCATACAAGCACTGGGGTACAGGCCAGAGGTGTGGGGGTGGTGAGAGGATTCACCACAGACAGAGCAGGGAGCAGAACAGGCAGATCAACAGAAGTACACCGCTGAGGGGAGCACTGGGTACAGCAGGAGAGGTCTGCCTCACCATGTGGGTCCCCTCCCTGGCCAGCATCAGGGATCAAACTCATGTTGCAGTGGCTGAGGTTTGCTTCATAGTGCGTTGCTTAACCCACTGCGCCACCAGGGAGGCCCAGCATCTCTATTTTACTAGTGAGAAAGTCAAAGCCCATATAGGCAGGTGGTGAGCACTGGATCACCCAGAAACAAGTGGGTCTCTGTGTGCAGCTGTAGCAGATGCACAACCAAGACAGTGAAACTTTGCCCCTGGGAACACATGTTGCCTCTCCCATCGGGACAGGGAGTCTGTTTCCTCTTCTCTTGAATCCAGGTTAGTTCTGGAACTTCCCTTGACTAGTGGGATGTGGTGGTGACACAGTGTGACTCTTTGGCCTACACAGCCAGAAGCCTGGCAGCTCCCAATGGGTCATCTTAGGATTCAATTGCTATGTCAAGAAGTCAGGCCCATTCAACTGCAAAACCATGACACCGAACAAGTCATTGTTTCAAGCCAACAAGTTGGGGTGTTTTGTCATGCAGCCATCGGTAACTGAAAGCCATAGCCAACTATCATTTGGAAAAATTAAGGTGTTTCTGGATTACTACTCTAAATAATCTTGCCTGACTTTTCTGACAGAGGAATCCCCTCTAATTACAGTGATAGTAATAATAAAAATAAACCTGTTATAAAACAGAGTTAAGACTCCATATGTTTGGAGTGAAATGTGATGAAAATCATAAAGGCAAACGACCAACATCTTTGTCCCATTTGGATATTATTTATTTCTTTAGCATGTATGCAATCAGTGTTCACGCTTCCAGGAACACAGGAGCTCCTCATTCCAGGGGTCACTGGAGTTTGTGGGAAGGGCAGACTGGTGGAATTTGGGGTTTCTAAGATAGCTCTAGTTTCACTCTGTCCTTCCTCACCTCTTGCTTGAGATGATAAAACTAGGCCTAGACCTGCCTCCTGGGGGTGGGGTGGGGGCCAGGGTGGAACAGAGGTGATGGTGGGACAGCCTGGCCAGGGCACTGCTCTGAGCAGCATCTGAAGTTAGATTCTCTGGTGATCACCTCACTTGCCAGTGGTTCAGACCCCTAACTCCAGGGACACAAGCTGCTTGCGTCCGGGCCTGATTTATTACCTTTCTCCTATTCTTTATGGGGCCAGTTTTAATGAGTACCCAAGCAGAAATGCCTTTGACTCCTGGGCTGTGAATAACTGTTATTAATAAAGGGGTGAGCTGCTTGCCGCAGCACTATTGCATATTTCCATATTAATAACGCCATAAACTCCCCCAGAATGACTTCTTAGGCACTCACCATGCAGAGCTTGCTGGCTGTGGATTTGGGGCTGTGGGTGGGGCTAGAGAGCTCTGGAGAGGTCAGTGGGAAGGGGCCCTGCTCAGGATGACTGGGCCTGGGTCCCAACCTCCCCTGGCTCACCTCACTCAGCTCCCTGCACACATCTCCCATGAATCTGCCTCTAGAGAGCAAACAACTGATTCCATGGGGTGACTGGATGTGGGCCTGGAAGTTCTGTCTGCTCTCATTTATCTCCCATGAGAATGTGCTAATTTGTCTGAGATTCTACCATTTAAAAATGTTGAGTCTTTAAGTTGTTCCAACTTCCTGGATTGCTCTATTAGATGGCCTTAGGGACAGAGTGCACAGACTTTATCTGTATTCAGCTAATCCTGTATTGGGAATTAATGTCACTGATTCACAAAACATCTACTGTGTGCCAGGACCTGAGCATAGTAGTGGAGAAAACAAACAAAATCCTTTCCCTCAAGGAACTTATATTTGAGTTGAGGGAGAGAATAAACAAATATGTAAAATGTGTATTGTGCCAGATGCTGATAAATCCTATATAAAATATAGAGTGGAAGAGATGGGGAGTGTGTAGCTGGTATGTGTGTGTGATGAGGGAATAACTGGTGGAATCATTTACTGCCAGAACATTTGGTTGATAGCAGATTCTTTTTAAACATTTATACACACATATATATTTTAAGATTTATTTTTACTTATTTATGCATACAGGAATTGAGGTGTAGGCTCTAGGTGTGGGGGGTGGGGGTTGGTGAGAGGATTCACCAGAGACAGAGTAGGGAGCAAAAGAGGTGAATAGACTGAAATACACTGCTGAGGGGAGCAATGGGCGAGGCTGTAAAGGTCTGCTGTGCCATGTGGGTCCCCTCCCTGACCAGGGATCATACTCAGGCTGCAGTTGCTGTTCATAGTTTCATAGTGCTTCAACTTTAACTCCTGTGCCACCAGGGAGGCGCACAGATTCTGATCAGAGAAGCAAGGAACCCAGTGAAAAGTGCTCATCTTTCAAGGTTCCCTTGCAGCTTGGGCTGGCCATGTGACACTATTCTGAATATCAGGTGGAAATAGAAGTCACTGTGTGGTGCTCTGGGAAAACATCAAGAGGTATGAGCTAACCAGCATAGCCTTGGGACTGTTGCATCTTCTTCTTGCTGTGTAGAGTCAAAGTGCAGCTGTGACCTTGAGTTTGAAAACCAAATTACGGTGGAGGGCAGGAAAACAGAACAAACACCTTTGAGTATTAGCCCTGGCAACTACCGCTAGACTTCATTATATGAGACAGGCAACTCCTTATTTTAAGGTTGGTTTTTTGTGACTTTTATGGGCTGAATTATGATCCTGCCAAGTTCAATGTTGAAATTATAAGGCCCTAGTACCTCAGAATGTGACTGCATTTGTAGGTGGAACCTTTAAAACTATAATTAAAGTTAAATGAGGTCATATGGGTGGGTCTTAATCCAATCTGAATGATGTCCTTATAAGAGGAAATTTGTACATGCAAAGTGACACCAAGGCCCTATGAACACAAGAAAGACATATGAGCACACAAGATGGCCATCTATGAACAAAGGAGAAGGACCTCAGTCAAATTCTGATCTTAGGTCTCAGCCTCCAGAATTGAGAAAATCAACTTCTATTATTTAAACCACACAGTGTGTGCTATTTGTTACAGCAGACCAAGGAAGCAAATACAGTGTCTTTCAGCTAAAAACAGTTCATTATAATGCAACATGATATTTGGTTTGGTGTCTGTGGTTCAGTGGGGCAAAGGCCAGTTATAAGGTCAGTGAAGAAAAGTCTGGAAGCTTCTAATTCGTGTCCACCTGAGAATGGTTCTAGGATCCCAGCTCCCTGGCTACATGCTATTCCATTTCTCTTTTCCCCAGAGCTTATGGTCACAATGCATCTGTTCATTTGAATCTTCTGGGTTTTGAATGTCCTCTTCTCACAGCATCCAGGAATGGTAAACATTTATCCAGCAAACTGTCTGGGCTAATGTGCCAAGCATAGCGCCTTGCATTTAGTTAGCACTCAATAAATAGATATTACTTGAATTAACAAATAGGAGATGATTATGGGAGCCATTACCAGGTAACATTTTTGTGTTTTTCATGCATTGTTTATTAATCAGTTTTTTAAATTTTAATTTAAAAAATAATTTATTTTTGCATACAAGGATGGAGTATAGGCCAGAGGTGTTGGGGGTGAGAAGATCCACCAGAGACAGAGTGGGGAACAGAACAGGCAGATAGACTGAAATACACTGCTGAGGGGAACAGTGGAAGAGGCATGAGTGGTCTGCTGTGCCATGTGGGTCACCTCCCTGGCTGGGTGTTGAACTGGTGCTGCAGCAGCTGTGAACAGCCTCAAAGTGCAGCGCTTAACCTTTGCACCACCAGGGAAGCCCTATTAATCAGTTTAAAGTTTAGTTTCTCCAATTATATAAAGTAGCACTCGTTGTCTTTTAACTGTATGTGCTAGACACTGTGTTAGGTGTTTTCATTCATTATTGTTTATCTACACAAGAAATCTGCAAAGTAGACACTGTTTCAGTTTTACAGACAAGGAAGATGAGAAGCCAAAAAGTACAAAAGTATTTAGAAGCCAAAAGTACAAAAATAATAAATGATGAAGCAAGTATTCAAATGCAGGTCAGATTCTGAAGGACATGTCCATTTTTTTTAAAAAAAGATTTATGCATACAATAACTGGGATGTAGGTCAGAGATGTGGGGAGTGAGAGGATTCACTAGTGACAGAGTAGGGCACAGAACAGGAAGATGTACTGAAATACACTGCTGAGGAGAGCAGCAGGCAAGACTGGAGAGGTCTGCCACCCCCTGTGTGTCACCTCTCTGGCCAGGGATCAAACTTGTGCTTCATTGGCTGGCATTAGCTTGATAACACTGTGTCTTTAAACCCTGTGCCACCAGGGAGGCCCAGCATGTCAATTTTGAATCACGCTATCGTGTATGCTATGCCACTGCCCATAAGATAATCCATGTTTATTAGAGTACTTATATGAAAAATATTTTTAGGGTTTTAATATCTTGTATATTTATACATACATATAACATATACACATGTGTAATATATATTATATGTAGAATATATTTGTTTAAACAGATAAATTGGATTACATGTATATGAGAAAAATAGAGAAGATAGTGAAAAAACTAAATGTCTTCATGTAGTTTTAAATATTTATGGTAAACATAGTTTAACCACTTTTAAGTGTACAAGTTCAAGTATATTCATGTTGCTGTGCAATCATTACCACCATCTTTCTCCAGAATGTATTTACTTTCATTTCTATAGTTGAAGTCAAACTATGTACAGAAGTCCCCTTTTCTGCAGGGGATACATTCTGAGACTCTCAGCAGGAAACTGAAAGTGGAGATTATAACAAACCCAACATTTACTGTTTCTTTGTATTTATATATACATAACGATGATAAAGGTAAATTTACAAATCAAGCACAGTAAGAGATGGGCAATAATAACTAATAATAAAATAGAATAATTATAATAATGTACTGTAATAATTTTGTGAATATGGTAAAACTGATGGTTTTCTCTTACTTAGTATTCTCAGGAAGTAAAAAATGGCTGTTGCCTCTGTCATTTTCCTTTTTTTTTGGATTTGAATGACAAAAGACGACACCAACACAGAGATGACATAGAAACTAGATTCTAAAGCAATGACCGTTAAAATATTTCAACAAGCAATTACAAGCATGTTTGCAACAAATGAAAGATAGAAAGTCTCAGGAATTAGAAGACATAAAGAAGAACCAATTATTCTTTAATTCTAAATTTAATTTGGTTGTGTTCAGCAGCAGAATGAATATAACAGAGGAAAGAACTAGTGAACTTAAAGACAGAATAGTAGGAACTGCATGATCTGAACAATCAGAGAAACAGGTTGAAAAGAAACAAAAAGATCCACATTGACCTGTGGGATAGTAACAAAAGATCTAACATTTGTTAGAAGGAGAAGATAATGTGTGGACTGACAAAAGATTTGGAAAAATAATTGTTGAAAACTTCCCAAATTTAGTAAAAGACAAAGCTATAGATTCCAGAAGCTGAGCATATTCCAAATAGGATAATCCAAAGAAATCTATACCAAAACACACATCATAATAACAAACTGAAGACATAAAAAAATAGTAAAGACATAGTCCTGAAAGCATTGAGAGATGAGGCATTATTTATAAAGAAAAAAATGATTCTAGTATTGAGGGATTTCTCACAAGGAAACTTGGAGGCCAGAAGGCAGAGTCACATTTTTCAAGTGAAAGGTCAATTTCTTTCATAATAAGTTTTACTTCTGCCTTAAGTTCACATGGTTATTAATTCCTGGATTTAAACAGTACCTTTTTGGCCATTACTCAAAGTCATCTTCCTAATGGAAATGTTAATGTTTTTTATCAAAACCATGTCCAGATAATACAAAAAAGTTATTGCTATTAAATATCTTAAATTTTCTGGTTGTTGTCAAGCAATGAAAATCAATTATTTTGAATATATATTTTTTACCCTTGCTACTTTGCTGAGTTATTACTGATTTTAATAGATTTAGAACTTATTCTTTTGTAATTTGTAGATAACTAAAACATCTGCCAACAATGTGATTCTTTGCCATGCTAAAAGTTCCATTTCTTATTCCTAGTTCATGTGTTATGGTATTGGCTAAAAAAGAAAAACCTAGAAAAAGGAGGTAGTCCTTTTTGTTTCTAATTTTATCTAAAATGTAGCATTTTCTGAAGTATGTTCCTTGGTATTCTGGATTTTCAGGTTATAATTTCTGGGTAATACTTGTTTAAATAAAGTGTATTTACTTATTGCATTTTCTGAGTCTTAGGTATGTTGTACTCCCCATGCATGCTTGGAAGTGGGTATAGTAGGCAAGGATCCCTTCCCTTTTTTGGGGGAAAACCTATCATGCATTGGTGTTCAAGGGGCACACTTTGAGAAGTATGGCTTTAATACTTTACTGTATTGAATACTGTGTGCTATTGGGGTGCAAAATATATTCTTTGTAATGCTAAGAATATACCTTCCTAGTGTTAGTAAGAAGAGGTCTAAAAAACTACCACTGGATTAGAATCTCTCTTAAGTTCTGGGTCTGACCATCTGCCACCACAAATGAAAACAAATGGGACTTTAGTACAGAAAGAAACCTGATTTATTCTAACCAATAGGGTAGAAGGAGAGGGAGAAGGTTCAGTTATCAATCAATGGTACAAAGTGGAGTTGTAGCTACAGGAGCCAGCAGGGCTTAGCGGAGGCCTTCTGCTGCTCAGGTAGGGGTGGGGGTGGGTGAAGGGCTGCCACCTGATGAAAAGCTGCCTTCCACAGCAGCTCTGAGGAAAGGGAGAGAAAGCCCACATGTGTATCACTCTTTCTTAAAGGCTCACAAAAAATGGCCGCTCTGCTCTGCCCCCTTCCCAGCAGCCCCATTTTTCAGGATGGCAGAGGCAGAGTTCAAACTCTGCACCTGTATTCCCTTCCTTGTACAGACGAGGGGCTGAACTCTGCTCCCTGGCACCAGGCCACTCCAACAGTCTCATAATATCAAACTGTTTGGAATAGACATATATTAACCTTAAAATGAAAGAACCCATGCAATGCAAATGTAGAGAGAACATTTTCAGTGTGATCTGAATTGTTTGTTCTTCACGTGAGGAAGGAAGGTGAGAGCCCCTGAAAGGTGGGTGACAAGAAAGAGAGCAGGGTGGGGGGCCTGAGACAGGTGACATCTGAGGTGGGTGGCATCATTCTGCTGCTTGATCAGCTGCCAGCTTGATGCCACGAGGGACCTGGGTTTTATCTGCCCATTTCAATTGAAGCCAAATTCACTGTCAGCAACTTGATGAAAATCTTCCAGGCCAGATGCTAACATATTTTCAGGGTGAAGTCAAATATTTTAATCACTTCTCCTGACATTTAAGAAACTCAATTTTCCTATAAAATTATCTCATAACCCTTCTAAAAACTGTTTATTTTTCTCCTAAGAAGGCACAAATTCAACACACCTTTTCAAGTGGATATAATTTCTTGAAAGCCAAAAAAATTAGGGCTTTTAATGATGATTTTCTTTCCTTGTGATTTAATTTCCTTTTGCTCTTGGGCTACTAGGTGGCATTATTGGGATTTTCTTTCTTTCTCTCTTCTGTCAAAAAACAGTAAGGAGCAAACTCTGAGCCATGACATCCTGAATGAACCCCATTTGCCAATGAGGTCTCAGGAGCCAAGGATTACAACTCTCAGCATGCCATGAACCTGACTTCCTAAACAGGAACACCGGGAAGTAGGGGCAGAGTTAAGCAACCATGCTTGGTGTATAAGTGAACACATGGTTGCTCTTGTTCTCTTGCTTTTATGGCTTTGACTTGCACCCTGATAACTGCTGGAAGGAGACACATGGAGGAGAAACATGTAGAGACACTTGGAAGAGATGTGGGTGAGAGACAGATGGGTAGGCTGCTCCTGGTCCTTGGCAGAGACAATGTCAGCTGTTGTTTTGATGTAATATATTTTAAATTTTGAGCCTTTATTTCTGTCCCAGCTCTCTGGGATCTGCCTAACCCTTTTCTTATGGCTCTTTGCCAGAAGGTACTTTAGATTTGTGGCAAGCTTCTGGGCTCCAGTGGTCCTACTTAGGCTGAGCATTCACACACAAGGGAATGGGTAGTAAGTTTTAGGGTTTGATTGGGAAACTCTTTCTTCTTTTCTCTCTTTCTGTGTACACCAATTCTATTATACTAAGAGTCTACTTCCTTTTTTTTGGTGTATGCAGGTGGCTAAATCCTTTTTAGAGCATGTACCCCTTAACAGTTTGGGATCCCTGGGCACCCCTCAGTTGGACACTAGCAATCCTTCCTGCTTTCTCTCTCTCCTCCTGGAAGAAGGGCAATGGGACAAATTTCCCCTTCTGAAGTAGTCTTTTCAAAAAGCTTTTTTTAAAATCATCAAAAGTGAGAATCTAGGCGATCCACCAGAGAAAAGGAATAATAATAACAATAATAATTATACTAATAACTACATTAATTTTTGTGAGGGCGCAGGGGAAGTAGTCAAAACACATCAAATGGGTTAGGAAAGGGATAATCAGTTTAATAACATATGCTAGAAGGAGGTTATAATGAATATGCATGTTCCACTATTATTTGGAAAAATGGGATTTGTATTCCAAATTAAATAATGGTATACATAACCTGGAATGTCAAGGATTGGAGAGGGGGAACACATGAGAGGAGGGGACTTGGAGAGAGGCAATGGCTTCCTCTTTGATTAGGGGAGGGAAAATGATTTAGGGAGTGGTGACCTCTTCCTGGATTAGGGGAAGATTGAAAAGAATAAGGACTGGGCAAGCTTCCTCCTTAAAGTTCTAGAACTAAATTGTCTTTAGTTCAAAATAATATGTACACCAAAGTAAAGCATTTTGAGGACACCAACTCTTGAGAATCTTGGGTGGTCTGATTTGAGCCTCTTCAAATATATTAATTATAAATTATTAGTAGTAATGACAAAAGTCAGTTTATTAAGAACTTGCTATGTGTGTGTAGGGCATTATTCTAATTTCTTTGCTTGCATTTTATTTAAGCCTCACAAATTTCCCAAGAGCAGGGATTATCTGTATTTCAGAGTTTGAAAAACAGAGGTTAAGTAATTTGCTCAAGATCACACAGTAAGTGACAGTAACTGTTAGAGCTAGAGCTTGAATCCATGTTTTCCTGCTTTCTATTTAAATTAGCTAAACTAACTAGGAAAATCAGTAATGAGTGTTGAAAGTAAAGAAGCTCCCTTGGAGAAATAAAAAAAGATGAAACCTGATGCTTTGGTAGAAAAAGAGGAAACAGGGGTGTGGGCAGGCTTTTCACAGGAAGCTAGTCAACAAATGACCCAGGGCCTCCCCGATGGCAAAGGGGTCTGAAGTCTCAGAGCTATGTACGGCAGCAGGAGTTTGACTCCCGGCCAGGGAGCTGACCCACATGGAGCAGCAGACCTCTCCTGTCTCATCTGCTGCTTCTCTCAGCAGTGTGTTTCATCAGGTCCACCTGTTCTGCTCTCCATTCTGTCTCTGGTGAATTCTCTCAACTCCCCTCACCCCCACCCTCCTCGCCTCTGGCCTATACCTCAGCTTTTGTATACAAAAATAAATAAATATTAAAAAAACCCACAAATTATCCAATGTGAGAACTTGGGGTATTTCAGTCCCTTCCTTTGCTGGTAAGGGAACAAACCCAGAGAGGGTAACAGTGGAGCCCACCTTGGTGGCAGGGGGTGTAGGGTCAGAGCATATACTGATGTCCAGGACTGGTGGTGTCCAGTTCAGCTCTCTTTGATTTCACTGGGCTGCCTTCCAAATAGTATATATTTTAAGCTCCATTCATTTTTAAAAGAATATCAAAACTATCAGATGCTAAGTGGTAGAATGAAATTAATGAGAGCCTATTGGGTTACTCTTTTTTTTTTTTTTTTAAAAAAGAGATTTATTTATGCATATAAGAACTGGGTTTTAGGCCAGAGGTTCAGGGGTGAGAGGATTCACCGGAGACAGAGTGGGGAGCAGAACAGGCTCATAGACTGAAACACACTGCTGAGGGGAGCAGTGGGTGAGGTAGGAGAGGTCTGCTGAGCCATATGGGTCATCTCCCTGGCTGGGGATCAAACTCGTGTGGTAGTGGCTTGACAACTCTTGAGCCTTAAACCCCTGAGCCACCAGAGAGGCCCCTACTGGGTTATTCTTTTTTTTTTTAATATAAATTTTAAAAAAAAATTTACATATATTTGACATCAATTGTAATCCCCATGTATTCCCCATCACCTCAGTCCCCCGTGCTCCTGTCTGCCCTCCACCCTTTCCCTCTTCCCTCCCCACCAAGTGTTACTGGGTTATTCTTATAAAGAATGTCTCCTAGGGTCTCCCTGGTAGTGCATGGAGTTAAATCGCAACACTATGAAGCTATCTGCAGCCACTACAGCATGAGCTCCATCCCCAGCCAAGGAGCTAACACACAAGCATTGTGTGAGGCGAACGTGATAACCACTACACTACGGAAACTGCACAAGCATTGTGAACCTCTCCTGCCTTGTCCGCTGCTCCCCTCAGCAGTGTGTTTCAGTTGCTCTGCCTGTTTTGCTCCCACTGTGTCTCTGGTGAATCCTCTCACCCCATGTACCTCGTCCTGCACCCCTGCTCTTGTATGCATAAATGAATAAGTCTTAAAAAAGAGTCTCCCATACGCTTACCCTTTTAAAAGATGGGAGAACCTCCTCAAATGAACTAGGAGGGGAAGACATGACTTGTGATTTACAGCTCAACTTCCTTTCTACTTCAAGGAAACAACTGGGCCCAATGAAAACTGAGTCTCCCTTTGCTTCCATAATTCAAAGATCACAAGGTGTCTTCTAGGGGACTCAGTGTTTATCTGTAGTTGTTAGGGAGGTCCCTCCATTCTGGCTATTCCAGAATTCCAGTGTTGTGTTATTTTCTTGATTGAGATAAAAGCCAAATAACTTATAAATGGGTTCTTTCTAACTAAGGGATCCAGATGTCTGATCTGGGCGCTGCTGGATCTATTACAGAACCATGAAGACATTTTTACTGTCTGGATTTCCCCCTCACTTTGGAATTTGTAGATCTTTTGACATCCTGATCTTCTCTTTGGCACAGGGTCCAATTTAGGTACACCGCTTAGTGCACATGAGAGCATTTTATTGATAACAGCTCACTCATTTATGCTGCAACAACCTTCTTAGTTGGAAAATGACTCTCCCCAAGAGGTACATGCACTAATCCCTGGAACCTGAGAAGTTGTAAACTTACATGGCAAATGGGACTCTGCAGATGTAATTAAATTAAGTACTTTGAGATGTGGAGATTATCCTGGATTATCGGATTGGGCTCAATGTGATCACAGGGGTTCTTTATAAGAGGGGAGCAGAAGGTCAGGGAGAGGAGAAGCTGACACAGCAGGACCAACAGCCCTGGAGATACCTGGTCTTGATCATGAGGTACCTTCCAGATGTCTGACCTGCAGAACAAGTGAAAAAATGTGTGTTGCTTTAGGCTGGTAGATTTGTGGTTCCAGCTGCAATAGGAAACTCATATAGGTAAGTACTATTACTATCTCTTACATATGAAGAGACTGAGGCACAGAGAGAGTACCTTACCCAGACACACATAAACAAGGGGTAGGGCTGAGAAGCAAAGCATTTTAGCTCCAGTGACCCTGAGGCAGGAGAGGCATACCTTGCCATGTGGGTCCCCTCCCTGGCCGGCAGTAGGGATCGAACTCGTGCTGCAGTGACTGCGGTCTGCTTCATCGTGCACTGCTTAACCCACTGCACCACCAGGGAGGCCCTTATTTTCTTTTTATGGTCTGCGATAGAATGCTTCCCTTCCAGCTCCTGGGAGGCATCTATGTGACAGATACCGTTTGTATATGTATATATATATATTAAAGTAAATACGTTCATTTAAAATAAATCAGTTTAAAATTAAAAGATATGAACAACACCCTCTCAGTCCTGTTGACAGTCACTTAGTTCCTCTCCCTAAAGGCTCTACTGTTGATTTCTTATGTATTCTAGAAATATTTGATTGTATATATTACATGTGTAAATGTATATGCATATGTATTGATGGATGTACCATGCTATATGTACTTTTTTCCACATAACAATATACCTTGTAGATTGTTCTAAACCATTCTTCTTTATGGCTACTTAATATTCTATTATATGATTTATTTTCTCTTTTTGAGAGGCAATCATATTATCACCAATACTTTGCTAGTAAACATACTATGGGGCCTCTCTGGTGGTGCAGTAGGTTGAGCACTGCACTGTGAAGCATCTGCAGCACAGCAGCATGAGTTTGATCTCTGCTGCCGGCCAGGGAGGGGACCTACATGGCGCAGCAGCAGACCCCTCCTGCCTTGCCCATTTCTCCTCTCAGCAGTGTACTTCAGTCAATCTGCCTGTTCTGCTCCCCACTCTGTCTCTGGTGAATCCTCTCGCCTCGCACACTCTGGCTGTACCCCATCTTGTATGCATAAAACAAATAAAAAAACTAAAAAAATAAAAACACTATATGATTAAAATTACACAATACCATTTCACACTTGTGAATTTCTCTGGAGGATATATTCCTAGGAGTGACATCATTGAGTCTGGTCTGGGCTGTCTGAGTTCATGGTTCTGGTGAGAAGTGGGGATTTTGCAGAAGGAATCCCATCCTGGTATGAAATCCAGAGGCAACACAGACACTGGACATGCTTGCAGTCACAGCAGAAAGGAGCTCACAGCTTGAGGAGATGTGCTTTTTTCTCTGGCAGCCTAAGGCAGCAAGTGTCAGATAGAGAGGGGTTGACACTGTGCAAAGGGCCAGAGACTGAGTGGGGGCTGGGAGGTGAGCCTTGGGAATTGCTGGCCTGGACGGGTGCACCACTGAGTTTTTCTAAAGGGTAAAAACCAGAGATTTTTCTCATGCAAAATTGATTTCATATGGGTTTTGACTAAAACCAGATTTTAGCTACTTGTTGAATCTCTGCTATCAAGAACCTTTCCAGAAGGTACTAGAGCAGACAGGGTCCTGGTCCTGCCTCCTGGCCCAATAATTGTTACTGTAAACGCTTTAAAATATTGAAACATCATTTTACTCATGAATGCTCTACAGTGCAGACACTTTTACAAGTTAGACCGGCCTTTCCCTTAGAAGTAAAGAAAAAGACTTCAGCTGAGGGCGAGTAGGCCCATTGCATTAGCCATCAGTTGCAGTTTTAAGAAATGACCAAAAGATGGCACTAGACACAAATGATTCACCTGGTCTAAAAGTCCCGGCAGCTTTCTGAGATGCTTCAAAACCCACATCTTGCTAGCACTTCCTGGCCTTTTCGAAAGCATCTGAAACACATAATCCTAAGTAGAACATGATTTTAATGAGGAAGCCAAAAATGGGAAAGGAAACAGAGTGAAAGCAAGCTGACAAACACAGTAACACCGAACAAAGCAATAAAGGGATGTGCTTGCTTATGAGGGGCTGTCTGGCTTCAGCACCCAAAGAGCTGGCATTAGGGTCGCTCCTTCTCTCTGTGCCCTGCTTAGTCTAAAAGGTTCTTATTCAGGCATCTTGGGCGTAAGGGTAGTACTGGTACGTGTCTTCACTCTGGATCATCTAACCAAGACTTTGCAGTTTCCAGCCTATTAGGATTTTCTGTTAGAACCTTCTCTGCAGCTTCTGTGGATCACCCAGAAACAAGGCTCCAACTTCTGCTCCTGTAACCCAGGCCAGGGCTCCTCTGCCATCTTCACAGAGGCCGCCATCACCAGCCATTTCTGTGCTCTGAACCTGCCTAACCACTCCCAGTAACAGCTGACGAGTCAGAGCTGAGTACTCCCGGCTGCACCCGCTTCCACTACTGCCCACAAAGCTGACAGAGGTGGGACAGGACCACAGGGCCCACCACAGTGTTGGCCCTTGATGACTGATTGACAAACAAACCAAGTAGCAACAGGGCTCTGGATGGGGCCTAGGAGTGCCAGAAGGTTGTGTGTGTGGCTACATATGTGAGGGAGGCCCAGGTCAGGCACATTTATTCTTGCCTGGCCCCTGGGGCATGAGAGAAGTGTAACTGTCCACACCTTCTGTAAATTTTTGACATAAACTGCCAGGAGCTTTACTTCTTTTTTTTTTTTTTAAAGATTTATTTATTTATGTATACAAGAGCTGGGGTACAGGCCAGAGGCGTGGAAGGTGAGAGGATTCACAAGAGACAGAGCAGGGAGCAGAACAGGCGGATCAACTGAAACACACTGCTGAGGGGAGCAGCGGGCGAAGCAGGAGAGGTCTGCCCCGCCATGTTGGTCCCCTCCCTGGCTGGCGGCAGAGATCACAGAGATCGAACTTGTGCTGCAGTGGCTGCAGTTTGCTTCATAGTGCGTTGCTTAATCCACTGTGCCACCCAGTGGGAGGTCCAGGGAGGCCCCAGGAGCTTTACTTCTGGAGTTAGAGAACTGAACACCTTCAGTTCAGTTTGCTTCTTTTCTTCCTTCTCCCTTCCTCTCTTGCTTGAAGTCTACGTGGCCTTGACTGTCTTTACGTACAACTGAGTGACCGGGGTGGTGGAGGTTGCCTCTGTCTAAATAAGGAAGTGGCCATGGACACTGCCTGCAGTAAATGCTGTCCTCCTGTCCCAGGGCTGGTGTGTATGCCTGAAGAAAGGGAGGACATCGTTCTCCCAAGGAATGGGATGCTAAGAGAGAAGTTCGGGTTTCAACAAAGCCCAGGGGTGTGGGAACCCAGAGTGGAGTTGCCTCCTGTCCCTCCATCCAGCCCTCATTCCTGCACCCACTGCTGCAGGTTCTCCCACCCGCTTGCTTCTGATTGCACACAGCGCTGTGCGAGTGACGCCTGATGCGGGAGAAGGCCTGAGTGACACCAGGTTATGATATCTTGACACCCAGGTGCTCAGTGATGGTTAAAGGCCAGCTGTGTTCATAAGACTCAAGTTTTCTCTTTAGCGAGACTCGAAAGGAGGAGAGGAATATGAAACACAGAGTAGGAAGAAGCGAAGCAATAAAGAAAATGCAAATCTTCAGATGTTCGGCGAGTCTCTCTCCAGAACTGGGTGCAGCACTAGGAAATGAATTGGAGAATGCACAAAACCTGGCTTGTAAAGACCAGAAATTTCCTTGGGGTAAAAAGAGAGGGGTAAAGAAAGGACAGAGCTGTCTAATAAAGCAATCTTTTCCTTACCTTTTGTAGATGCCTGGAGTATTATCAGACAGGATGAGGAAACAATCCCACTTCACACAGCCTTCCAGCTGACCGGCTCACTTCTGTAACAGCACCGGGCAGTGGGCAGTGTAGGCATAGGGTAGCCTTGTCAAGAGACAGGAAAATGATGGAGCTCCTGGTCTCTGAAAAAGTGGATAATGGCCTTCACTTGTCAAGCGCTTAGTGAATGCTAGTGTCTGTGCTTAGAGCTTACATAAATGGTATGAACTAAATACCATGGTTACCCACCCCCTTTTACTGATGAGGGCACAGGGCTCAGGGAGGTTATGTAACTTATTGGAGGACTCCCCCTGGTGTGTGGGTCTGTCAGGAAGCCAGAATTCAGCTCCAGAAGCCCCAGGCAATGTCGTTCATTCAGGGAGAGCTGGTCTGCTGTTCTTTATGCTCAAACCCATAGGCCTCAGGGCCAGAGAAAACCATGACTGAGTTGTTTTGAGAAAGTCAGAAAAATTGTGTCACCTCCACTCCCTACTCTCACCACATTCCTCCCGTCAGTCCTTTCTGTTCTTTGTCATTTGCCTGTGTTCCTCGGGCATCTGACTATCACCAGGAAGAAGCGGAGAACTTTGGGGATGGCTCAGAAACATTCTCTGACAAAAAGGAGGTTTGGGGGTGAGTTGGGGAATAATAAATGGAAACATTAGACCACTCTTCCCTCCCTGCCAGCTGGGAGAGGTTTGGGTCTTGGTGGCTCAGAGCTGGGCCAATCTCAAAGCTGGTAGCATCTGGCAGTCACATTTTTCTGTTCACCTCTTCTCTAAAAGCCTTCACCCATCCTTTCTGAGCACAGAGGCACCATGTGCACACTGCCAGCTTGGCAGCTCACTGCTTTGCTTAGGGTCTAGAGCTACAGAGTGGCAAGGGCTGTGGGAAGGCCTAGGTTACCTAGGCATGGAGGACAAGTGGAGGGAGCACTGGGAGGCAGGGGACACTAGTGATGGAGTCCCAGCATGGAAAGCTGTGCAGGTGAGGGGGAGAGAGACGGCCAGGTACCCACCAGGTTTGGTGCTAGGAGTCATGTTCTCCATCTCCTTGAAACTGAAGAGCAATTCTTCAAGTGTGTTGGAAATGCCAGCCACCAGCCTCTGTTCCAGGAACAGCTCCTGCCCACAACCATGTTATCTGAGAATGTGAAGGATTGTGGTTGACATCAAGGGTGGAGGTGGATCCATTGGATACTTTCTCTCAGCTCGACCTTGAACTCAGAAATGGGGAGAGAGATTGCCAGGCGTCTGTGGGGGAGTACGTGACTTTACAGAGAACCGTGTTGGCCAAGAGCTGGTATAAGGTGGATAGTGGAGTCAGGTAGTGACAGAGACCTGGATTGCAGATTCTGGTGGAAAGAAGAACCTAAAAGCCTCAGAAGCAAGTGAAGACCAGAGAAACTCCCCCTGCATTTGCAGGTGGTTCCCTCGGGGAACCGTTGTCTCCACTTTAGCTGATGGGGCTAAAGCTGGGAAACTGGGCCATGCTCACCTGCCCCAGTAGGTGGGGCTGCAGGTTCTAGTTGGCTAGGACTTCCCTGCAGTTCCATAGCAGGAGTGAAACTGCTTGAGGTTTTGTAAGTGGGTTTTCCTGTCCCAGAGCCCAACAGAGCAGCGCAGGGAGGTGGATGCAGTGGGAGAAGGTGGGTTGGTCTCCAACCTCTGTCGGTGACCAGGTACCCACTGGGCTGTCTCCAGCCCCTCTTCAGGCCACTGCCTGCTTGACCCACCTCTCAGTTCCTCATCCGATATGGGCTGAAGCCACTGTGACCTGGCAACTTGAATCCAGTGGCTCCTCATGGGACAAAGACTTTTGGTCACTGAGTGCCCAGTCTGGGGGACCGGTTACAGGATACTGCGGGCTTGGGAGCAACATCTAATGAAGATGCCAAATCCCGGTTTGCATTTCCCTTTCCTAAATCAGCCCAGTGCTCATGACCCGTCCAGTCATGGCTGATGCTAGCTACAAAGGCGCTGGGCCTTCCACATTCTACATTTGGGGTGCTGCTTCGGTGGGGGTTCTTGGATGTACCTTCTGATAATGCGTTTCTGCCTTTGCTTCTCTTCTGCCTTTGAGAATTGTACCAGGGAACAAAGGGACTTGTCTCCTGAGTTAGGAGGTAGTGAGTACCCACTTCTCCTCATTTCCCTGTGGGGGAGGGACTTTTGCTTCTCCTCTCTCCTAATTCTAGACAAAGCAGTGTGTGTGTGTGTATGTGTGTGTGGGTGTGTGTACACGCATGCATGTGCAGGGGAGCAAGCACTCTGTTCCATTTCGGGGAGAGGCTTCAAGGGAATGGCCCGTGAGTTTGAGGGTTAGTTGGGGTCATAGGCCAGTCTTCCATTACTGATGGCTGGTGCCAACCTGAGGTGCCCTGGGAAGTGCTGGTGTGGAGCCCTGTAAGGTGCCCACCCCCTTCTCAGGGGTCAGCTGGGCAGCTTCCACCAGCATTTCTTGGTTCTGGGAGGACCACGAAAGGACCTGGAAGTTTCTGTGCTCCCATTATAAAGTATGTGGACACTAGCTAAGGATTGGAGGATGAACTATCCAGGGGGGACTGAGGGGAGAAGATGTGGCAACTCTTCTGTGGTTGCCTGTGCCTTGGAGAACAAATCCTCCAGGCAGTATGCGTCTTCTACCACAGGAAAATGCCACTGGCGTCAGTCCGCTGTGTGAGACAGCAGTCCTCCATGCTGTAGAGGGAGGTGTGGAAGCAAGCTGTGGCTGAGAAAGGGGAATGCCTAATAAGTGGACCATTTCCCTTATTCTGGATCCTCATGCCAAGGGCAGGGGAGAGGGTGCAGTCCATGCTAACAAACTCAGAGCAGCCTCTGCTCTAGCTCTGAGCTGGGACTTGGTGCTGTTTATCACTAAGTCTAACCACATCTAGCTGGGATAAGAGTGACCTGAAACTACACTGCTGCAGCCTCAACTGGCCGAGAAGTGATCAGAAAGGCCAAAGAGACATTTACTTGGGAAGACCAAGCCTCCCTCCTCTGCCCTAGTCCCACCGCCAACTCCTCTGTCAGTGTTGAGGGATTAAGCACTCAGAAAGTGAAGTGAATACTGGTCAGTATAAACAAAAGATTTCTGGTTTGTCCTTTGCATCCCCACGAGAGGGGCAGCTGAGCTGGGGGTAGTGGAGTCACTTGAGATTCACTGGTACCATCTCCCTCTGTCTCCTGGGCTGCAGCCAGGATGCCAATCACAAGTGTGCCAGGACAGATTCAGGCTCTGCTCCCCCATACCAGTGTCCTCAATTCCTTGAGCGATGACAAGTGTTGCCAGCCTTGCAATTTTTGGGAGGTCTCTCATCTCCTCTTCTGCACCTATATTTACAAATAAACCTGAGGCTTCCTCCTCTCCTCAGTGAAACTCAGTGCTGGGTTTCTGAGGCCAGGAATCGGGCCTCTGGCTGAGCTCTGGGGATGCCCGTGAGGAGAGCCTGGCTGTTTTCCACAACATCAACCTCCAAGAGCCAGGGATGCTCCTTAACAACCTGCTATGGATTGGCCATGAATTTATTTAAGTCCTCCCTGAACCTGTTTATGTTTCATTAAACTCTTTTATTGATCCTCTTAATTTTCTCTTTGCTGATTTACTCTGGGCCTTGACTTCACAACGCCTCTCCCTGGCTCTCACTCTCAAGCGTTTCCAAGGTGTGTCTGCACCGCAGGCCTGGGTCAGGTAAAGCCTGCAGAACTGGCCTCAGTTCTCTCCTACCACCTCCCATGTCCCTCCATCCTCCTGCTGCTGCTAAAGAACTCAAGGGCAGCTCGGACACCCCCTGGCCCACCCCTAGTCTCCATTAATTTTTTACTGAGGGATAATTGGCATATTAGAGACAGGTGCACAACATACGTATTAGATATTTGATTTCTATTTGCCCTTCAGATACTTTACCCAAGACAATGAATTTTTGTTGGCAAAATTCAGGCTGTTATGAACTGGTGGAAGGAGACTGTTGATTAAGGTGGCATTTAAGCTTCCCTTAGTATGTGGCAACTGCCTTCTTTTTGGCAGATATGATGCTCATTAAGCGATTTTCTGTGGGGAGGTGGGAGGGGAGGGTGTGCAGAATGACTGGAGGCACAGCTTGGGAAATCTGCAGATGATCTATTTCAATCCCTTCTCCCTCCCTCCCCCAAATGGAGTTCTATTTACACCTGACATTTCAACAGGAAAAGAGGCCATTATGTGGGTGTAGTGGACAGAAAGGATTTGGGTCCCCGCCACCTACCTCTGCTCATGTGGTGGGTATTTCTCCCATCCTGCAGGTGTTTAGCTCTTTGCAAGAGGAGGGGGATCTTTTCCTGTCCTTCCCCAGGGGTGGTTCCTCATCTCTCATCAGCGCACTCCCTCCAGGCACCATTTGGGACTGTCGTATCTGACTTTGGAACAAGTTAAAAAATAGTTTATATTAAAAAATATAGTATTGTTTCATCTAGACTCTCAATGTGTTTGTGGCGGTGTAGTAGAAGAGTTTTGTGTTAGCTTATTTCACTATTTTTCTTGAACCAGAAAGTCTGTTTCTGTTGAAGAGAGAAATGTGTAGCGTATTTGGTAAGAAAATTCTGAATACTTGTATTTCCTTTTTTTCACTCTCTCTAAGTTACATGGCCCAAGTCAAACAGTACAAAATCATCTATTGAGGGGCTGGCAGATGCCCACAAGGCTTCCCTGGCAGGCCTCATGCAGAGCCTGTACCCCTGTGAGCCCCCAGCTGCTTTTGGAACCCATTTTCCAGGCCCCTCGGTTGTTTCCTAACTGTGAACTTGCCCCGGGGTCATCTGCAGGAGCAGCCTGTACTCAGGGGGCTGTGACCAAAACCCAGGCTTTGCAGATCTGGCAAGCTACTATAATATTTATTTGGCAGATAGGCTTGAAGTGTCTTGTGGGAATCTTTCTGATTTGCACCAAGTCCCCATTTGGGATAGAGCTGGGGCTGCTCTTCAAGCGTGACTTTATTGATTCCCGTGGAGGTTTGCCCCTTCAGCTATGCCCTGTAATTTGCTCCTATTTGGTAGCTGCCGCAGCAGTAACAATAACAAGCATTTGTTGAACTCTTAATAAGTCCTATTAATAATTGTTAACATTTACTGAGTGTTTGCCATGGGCCAAACCTAGTGCAGGGTGCTTTAAAATACAATTTTGTTTAACTTCAACCTGCAAGGCTGTACCAGTGAGATTCCCACTATACCACTGAACACCGAGCTTTAGCAAGTGGACTCATTTGCCAGCTGTTGCAGGGCCCGCGGGAAGGCGACTGGGACCAGACCCGGATCCATTTGACTCAATGTTCTCTTCCAGCTGTCCTGGGTCCTTGAGATTGAGATGGCGGAGCTCACATTCAAACCAACTGTGCCCATGTAATAAGTTATGACTGAGGTGGAGTTACCCCTGGGGGCAGTGGGATTCCATGAAAGGAGAGTGGCCATTGACTGTGGTGGGGGCAGCTGGGGTAAGCTCTCAGAGGTGGGGCACACTTCTGTTAGCCTGGGGATAACCTGTTAACCCATGATTTCGCGTCGCTCCCACAGCACGGCTTTAACCTGCACCTCTTCCTGCATTTACTGCCTCTGCTCCTGGGTGTGGTCAGCATCGAATATGGCGTCACACTGGAGGAGTAGCATTCTTCTCTCATTGACTGGAAGGACCAGTCTCCATTGGGGGCCCAAACTGAAGCAGGAGCTCTCCACTAGGCAGGAAATGGACAGATAACGACACCACATGGATAATTCTGTTAAACACCTCTGGGGACCTGGCCCCCAGGGTCTTTACTAAGGGCCTATTTCCCACCCACTCTTGGGTGCCCACCTCTGCCTCTGAGGCTGGCCTTGGCTATACCTGTAAGTACCAGGACCCCACAGTTGAGAAAACAGTAGTTTTCTTTCATAGAAGCTCAGAGCAGTTAAAGAACTTTTTGACAGAGCTAGGAATCTGCCAGCTTCCAGTCAAAGAAAATTAAAGCACTTTTTGGTTCAGTGTTTTATAGTGTTGAATTTCAGATAAGTGTAAATGAGATGAAACGACTATAGGCTGTTCTGTGTTTCTCCCTCAGCTCTCACCATCAGTGGAAAAATATTCATGCAGAAGAAACAGATGTCTATCCTTAAACTCTGAGAACACCACCAAGGAACAGCATGGCTCAGGGCCGCTGGGTCTGGTGTCTTTCAGGGTGGCTGTGTCTTGGTGGAGGTGGAATATCAGCCCTTGAAGTTATAACAAGATTGTTACTGCCCCCTGGAGGTGGGTGCTGGTAAGGACGGACAGCCCCAGGGAAAATGTGCAGCGTGTTCGTGAGGGCGGAGACTCTGATAAGGGTCTGCAGAAGCAGCTCCAAGCATTCAGTACTCAGATTGAGCTTGTGAGCATTCAGTGTTCAGGATTCAGCCTTTGGGATTTCAGTGTTTTTGGATCTTCAGCGATTCTGTGGTCAGCCATTTCTGCCCCGACCGTGCCGATCTTCCTGAAGGCTGTTGTGGGCCTCTGAAGAACATGGAGAGGCTGCCATTCACCAGTCTAAGAGAAAAAAAGTTCGGCGGCTTTGCAAGTAGTGGAGAAACTGAAACTGTTCCCGGCTTTGCTGCTGTTACAGCCTGGCAGAGAAGGCGAAGACCCAGAGCCGGGCGCCTCGTGAGTGTGGCCGCTTGTTGAGTCTTTCGGCCGCTGCGGCTGCTGTTCTGAGTGTCGCTTGTCTGGTGCTGCGCCGGGCCATCTTGGCAGTTCTGGGAATCATCTCCTGTGGTGTCTTCTGCTGTCTGCTTGAGTTAGATCCCAGTCCATAGTCTGGCTGCCAGGCCTGGCCCTCAGTAGCAGGAAGACGCCATCTTGGGAGCAATTTGTGTTTAGGACTTTGAAACACTGGACACTGCTTCGGGTGAGGTAAGCGGCCATTTATGGCCTTAGTGACTCTTTTTTCCCTCTGTCTGTTAAATAAATCCCATTATTGTTGGTCTCTGAACCTCAGTAGTCTTGCAATTGAGTGTGCAGGTGAAGAACTCAGTGACCAGTCAACTCTTTGGACAGCGTTTTTGGCCAGTTTTAGAGCCCCTTGCTATCCTGTCTCATTACAGGATACCTTGGGAAGACCCAGGGCAGGAGAGTGCAGTGACCTTGGTAGGCACCCAGGACCCTGCATTAGGTACAACACTGGCTAGGTACCTGTCATGTGGCATAGGCACTGGGGAGAGTTTTGGGCATCTGGGTTTTGTCTACCATTCTGTGTTTACTGTTTGGATTATGTAGCTTTGGGGCTTCTGGTCTGTCATCTTTAAAATGAGAAGTTTGGCCTATAGTTCTGTCCAGAAGCTCCCCCAGCCGGGTCCCTATGGTTCTATTAGTGCAGACTCAGTTCTTGCTGTCTAGAAGCTTGTAGGCTTATTTGGGAGACAATATTAACTTATAAAGTAAGAGAACAGGAGGAGATGCCGGATAATCTAGTGACAGGTTGGGTGATGCTGATGGAAGCTGTACCCACTTTCCTCTTTGAAAAATTTATTTAAAATTTTTTTGTTGATGTAACATCGCATTATAACATTGTATTAGTGTTAGATGTGCATCATTGTAAATCGGTGTCTGCATGTTTATCATTAAGTTCACCACTAGAATCTCAATTCTGTGCTTCACCATATAATTGACCCCTTTGACCCAATTTCCCACCCATCTTCCCTTCTGTAACCACTTAAAATAGATCTTCAAAAGTATTTCTGATAATCTCTGACTGGTAGGAAAATGGGAGATCATTATTTTCCTTATCACACATTTTGGTCTTTTATGAAATCACTACAATCATAGTAACTGCTTGATACAAAAACGTTTTAAAAAAGTCTGAGGAAAAACACACAAAGCATCAAGATTTATTGATTTGAAAGTAACAGTTATATTTCAGTGCACTGGGACCACTGGGAGTCCAGTGAAAACACCTCACAGCTTCTGGCTCTGTAGGTCGGAGGGGAGCCTGAGAGCCCGGGCCTCTAAGTCCCAGGGGCTGCTGATACAGCAGATCTGGGGACTGAAGTGTGAGAACCCCTAGCATTTTATCATCTGCTTGTTCTATTACGAGGTTCTTGGGAGTCTGTCTAATACTCCCTTATTTGGGATTTCTTTGGCATTCTCTGTCTCTTCCCTGTGATAAATCATTTCCTTGTATGTTTTGAAACTTCAAATGATTTTTTTTAAACAGATATTTCCTTTTTATTTATAACAAGGTTTATAGTGCCTATACTAATTTGCTAATTTTTATTTTATAGTTGTCTTTTCCCATTTTTTAATTTATATATGTATTTTTTTACATCACTGTTCATTTTTGTACAATGTTTGATTTCTCCTGTCAGGTATAATCGCCATAAAATTCCCACCATCAAGTCACCATTAAACTACCATCATAGTCTCTTGTGCCCTTCCCTCCCCTGTTTTGACTTCCTCTCCCTTCCCCTCCCCTGCTGAATGTCTCCAATTATAGTTTGCCTGATAGTTTTTTAAATATATTTTTCATAATTAAATTTATTTATTTAATTTTCTGTTCTGGGTACCTGTCATGTGGCACATGCTCTGGGGAGAGTTTTGGACATCTGGGGTCTGTCTACCATTCTGCTATTCATTTTTGTACAGTTTTTGATTTCTCTCTTCAACTGTAGTCCCTGTAGTTCTTCCTCCAACTTAGTAGCCCTGATCCGTCACCATAATTCCTTGTACTCTTCCCTCACCTGTTTTGGCCCTTCTCCCTCCGCCTCTCCTGTGCTGAATGTCTCAGATCTATGGTCAACTTGCAAGTTTTGTTTTTTTTCCCCTGATCCTTTGTTAGGTTTCTCTGTATTCCACCTAAAACTGAAACCATGTGATATTTATCTTTTTCCTTCTGACTTACTTCATTTAGCATAACCCTTTCCAGCTCCATCCGTGTTGCCACAAATGGCATGGGTTTTATCTTTTTTGATTGATGAGTAGTATTATATTGTGTGTATATGCCACATTTTCTTTTTTAAGATTTGTTTATTTATGCACACAAGAGCTGGGGTACAGGTCAGAGGCATGGGGGTGGGTGTGAGAGGATTCACCAGAGACAGAGCGGGGAGCAGAACAGGTAGATGTACTGAAATACACTGCTGAGGGGAGCAGCGGGGGAGACAGGAGAGATCTCCTGTGCCATGTGGGTCATCTTCCTGGCAGGGGATGGATGCCTCAGTGGCTGCGGATAGTTTCATGGTGCTCTGACTCACCCCTTGCACAACCAGGGAGGCCCTATGCCACATTTTCTTGATCCACTTCTCTGGAACTTCAAAAGACCTTGAGTTTTGTTTATGGCAGACCTTTGTGGTCTGGGTCAAGGGCGTAAGTCTCCTGAAAGAGTTCAGCAATTTTCTTGAGTCCATTTTTACTGAAGTATAATATCATACCAAAAAGTACACACATTTTAAGTAAATAGCTTAATGAATGCTCAAAAGCAGACTCCTGATCTACATGCAGTTGATGTCGTTTTGGAGTGTGTGGGTCTGGGGTTTTTGGGTTCACTCTGGGAAAGGTTTCACTAGAGCTCCCTGTTCAGCAGCACACGGTGAGTTCCCAGGTGAGTTTCTTCAGGAGACAGAGACATTAGTTATTTTAAAGAGCAGGTTTACTAGGAAAATGGACAGATGAGTAAAGGACAGTTATATAGACACAAGCGGCAGGAAGAGCTGTTCTGAGAGGGACAGGTTTGCTGAGAGGCCTGCCTGGTTGCAGGCAGGTGGCCTTAAGGAGAGCTGCCTTCACTGAGGGAGGTCAGTGAAGAGAAGCCCCAGTATGGTGCAGTTCACAGGCAGGCAGGAAGGCTGCTGCCCTGCAGAGGAGTGTTGAGGAGAAACACCTGCATTGTCACAGGTGGGCAGAAGGACGGCTGCCCAAAGCCAGTGCAGAGACTGCCCTGATAGAGTCTTTTTCTAGGGGCTCACTCCTTCATGGAGTGGCTTGCTGGTTGACTTTTAACCAACTAAGTAGAATTTTTACAATGGGCTCAGGAGATCTTAAGATAGCTCTCACTCTATCTTGACTTTTGGTCTGACAGTCATAACTTGGCGCCTAAGGGTCTCTGTTTATATAGTTGGGTTAACAGCTGTTAATCCCTTCTAACTCCACCTCCTTGTGTGAGCCAGGTCTTCTTGTCTTAAGGCACCTCCTTTCCAGTTTTTTCCATTCTTTTGTCCTTCATCACAGTCACCACATCAATTAAGAAATAAAACTCTTGTCAGCTACCTGAACCCCCCTCACATTCTCTTGTCTTGACCTTCCCAAAGCAAACACTATTCTGATTTCTCACAATATAGATTCATTTTGCTTGTTCTTGAACTTCAGTACAATGTCTCATACAGTGTGCACATTTTAGGGCCTGCTTTTTTCACTCAGCCTGAGCTTGCTGATTTATCTCTGCAGCAGTGTGGAGCATCGGTTTTCCTTTTCATTGTTGTGTAGATTTCCATGGTGTGAAGAGATCACTGTGTATTTGTTTGCTCTAGGGATGATGGAGGTTTCATTGTTTGGGGTTTTTGTCTGCTATAAGCAATACTGATATGCATCCCTGCAATGCAGAGCAGGGGCGGTCTGCTGGGTGATTACCTTGATGAGGCATCATTGATTGTAGGGTGTATTTATGTTCAGCCTTTGTAAACACAACTATCCAAAGTAGCTGTACCAACTCCCACTCTTGCCTATGAAATTTTTGTCTAAGTCAAAGAATCCTCTACATATAATAGAGCATTCTCCTATATTATTTCCTAGAAGTAGTTTACCTTTCACACTTAAGAGCTATAATACATTTGGAATTGCTTTTTTGGTATGGAGTGTCAGGAGTGAAGATTCACTTTTGTACTTGTGTGCCAACTTTGGCATAAATTGGCATAACTGTATATGTGACGCTCTGTTTCGTTTGGAACTATTTTACCACATCAGTCTACCTGCCAGCCTTGGGCCAGGATAGCACTGTTTTAATAGGTATGGCTTTATAAAATGTCTTGATCGCTATAGTGTACGACCTCCAGTTTTGTCCTTTTTCAAATCTGTTTGGTTATTTTTGACTTTTTGCATTTCCTTATGATTTTAAAATCAGCTTATCAATTTCCACAGAAACACCTGCTGGAGGTTTAAAGCTGCATTGAATCTATGAATCTGCTTGGAGAGGATGGGCATGCTTATAATATTAGGTCTTCCAATAATACAGCCAACTCTAGAGTAACTGTCTGCCAAGTCCCCCAGGGCGTCATTAGCTCAGAATCAAACTTTGTGTTACTTTTTTTTTTTTTTTTACCTTGGGGGTTCCTAGACTAACTTCAGTTACATAAATTTGAGGCCAAAATCTATGCAAATTCAGGTTTGTGATTATGAATTCTTTCTCATTAATTAACTATCTACTATCTATCAATTACCTATCATTTATTTTTTTGTCCATCTTAAATCTGAGCTAAGATTTTTTTAATCATTAACCTGAATTGGTGATGTTTTTTCTCCTAGTTTTCTCCCTCTTTTTTCCGACTCCACACTGACAGACAGCGGATCCCAGACCCTCTAAGTTTAGCTAGTTCCCAACCCCTCACTTGCCCCTTCCTCCTGATCAGCTTGTGATAGCAGCAGCTCATTACCTTTATGGCTTCTGTGGAGCGCTGTTCCTTTTTCAGGGGCTCTGTTATGATTTAAATGAGGGCTTATTAAATTTATCCAGCATTTCTTGGTATTTTATACTAAGGGGTCCTTTGATCAGTCTTGGATCAAGGTTTCAGGAAGAGTGTTGCCACTCTTAGATCATAAAATGAGTATAGACATAGGTCCTGTTATCAGTTTAGAATATTTCTCTCTGTCCTTGGAACTGACCTCCAGGGCTGGGCACCAGGCAGGTATCCTTAGGCAATACTGTCAGAACTGTTCAGGTCTGAAGCCACTCAGTGTACACAAACTTCCCATATGGAAGGAACCAAGCCAGGGGACTCACTTCCACGGGCCCATGACAGCATCATTTTACTCCCTGCCTCGTTGCCTACAGCCAGAAATAACTTTCTTTTTCTTTTTAAAAAAGATTTATTTTATTGTTTTAAAAGATTTATTTATTTATGCATACAAGAGCTGGGGTATAGGCCAGAGGTGAGGAGGGTGAGAGGAGTCACCAGAGACAGAGTGGGGAGCAAAACAGATGGATCTGCTGAAATACACTGCTGAGGGGAACAGCAGGCGAGACAGGAGAGTTCTGTTGCACCATGTGGGTCACCGCGCTGGCCGGGGATCAAACTCGTGCTGCAGTGGCTATGCATAGCTTCATAGTGCTGCGCCTTAACCCAGTGAGCTACCAGGGAGATCCCAGAAATAAATTTGTTTATAAGGTATAAGAGGTAGAAAGTCACTTGGAGTTTATGAGTTAATTTAGCTATGGTGAAAGGAGTACCTTCTCTGTGCCAGGTTCCCTGCTAGCGATGAATCAGAAAGACAGGGATCCTGACCCCGTAAATTTATGAGCCCGTGGCATATACAACAGTTGTCCTCTAATCCTGGCACCATTTGAAATCCCTGCCATTGCCTTCATCAATTATGCCTTGACACCAGCTCCCCAGCTTATCATTTGGGGGCATTTTGTTTTACTTCCATTGTTTTCTCTCAGGGAGGTCAGCCTTGGTAGGGAGCTCTAAATTTTTCACTCATAGATCTTTGTAATGGGTAGAGGGTCAATTATTTTAAAAAAAACAAAATAAGATGCTCCATCTGCAGGTTGTTTACCACCTGCTCTTACTTCTCACTGAAAATCCTTGAAAGTTGTCCTGTTGTTTCCCCAGGCACTGGAGGAGAAGACTTTCGTCTTCTAGGATCTGGTAGCCATTAACATCCTCTTTGTTTGATCTTGCATTGGTTCCTAGAGGGAACATTTAACATTCATTATTGGACAGGTGCTGACCGAGTCCCCAAACACTCTAAGTGCCCAGAAAAAACACCTGCACTTTTCCTCCCAAGGCTCCTAACATATGTCCAGATCCCACCAGCTGCATGAAGCAGCCTGTTCACTCCCTGTAAACAGGGTAGGAAATAGGAATTACAGTCAGCTCTCGCTTGGTCCCAGGTTAAAGGACCTCACATTTCACATATACCTTTGGCAACTCCTGTGGGCAAAGGTCCCATGAGCATGCATCTAGGTAAGAATATGTGTACTGTTAGCCTTTCATACTTTAGGTAGAAAAAGTCACTTACATTGGTCTTGGAGGAAAGTGACCCTGAAGGAGTAGAAAATTTGAATGCAACAGAAGTTGGAAGAGGCCTGAGGGAGTATAGTATACATCCATTCAGCAAAAACATGAGCACGTTTTCTGTGCCTGATACTAGACACGGTTCTGCAATTAGGAGAAAAATACTTCGTCAAAGCCCTCAGAGTTTTTGTGGTCTACACAGGGACAGGACAGCAATCAAGGAGAGACTTGGTGACTGACAGAAACCTTGCAGGGAATGGTAGAAGGGAACAATTTTCTTGAGGGGAGGGGCTGAGAGGGACCTAGCTTCTGGGACAATTTTTAAGTTCTGCAGTGTTTGCCCAGTGGAAAGGACTTTGAGATGGAGGGGAAAATGTGGACATAGGTGTGGTGATGTGGTTCATTCTGAGAATCAACAGTAGAATTTGTAGGTGGGAGAACTTTGGGTGTGAAGGGTTGAGATGAGAGACAAGGCTAGAGAGGCCTAAGACCCTAGGTTAGGCCATGTATCTCAGATTGGATCCCTTGGGACCTTGAAGTTTGACTCAAGATTCTGTCCCAAGGACATGAGCTTGCTCATCCAGAGGCCTTCTCCCTGCTACCAGCACAGGGCCATCTACTGCTTTTCTGGAGGGACACTTACTTCCCAGGTGCTTGGCAGAGATCTGTGCCCCGAGGGAGGATGAGAATGGACCCTTTGTTACCCACAGGAGATGGAGGTGAGCTGCTGAAATAATGAGGCTGTTTCTCATTGCTGTACTTCTGAAGAATCTTCCACTATCCAGCACTGTCACCAACATAGCCAGAGGGCACAAAGCTGCCCCTCCCCTGTCCTACTTTTCTATCTGCCTATAGTTGAATGTTTCTGTTTGGTAATTCTCTTCTGTGTCCTTTTCCCTTATTCTTTGAGGCCAGGGAATCTTGGCTCTAAGTCCTTGAAAAAATATTCCAGGAGTTCATCACATCCAGTAGCCAAAGTTTAAAAAAATGTTAATGAAAATCTTCCGAAAAATGGATTACACAAATCCCAGTCTTTCTAACAGGGTCTCTCTCTTGGGTTTCCTGCTTTTAGCATAGGACTTGATAGTAATCACTCAATGAATATTTATTAAATTGAATAACAAAGGGAAGAAAGGATTCTACAACATGCACATGGTCTACAGATGGGAAAATCCCTGGAAAGCACTGGGGACTTTTATTACGTCTTAAAGATTTAAAGTTTGGCTCTCTATAGTGTGGTTTTATGATTTTCCTTGGTCAGTGGGGACACTGTCCCTTTGGAAGTCCCTTTGTCCCTATTGGGGGGTCTACATGGAAATGGTGCTGTGTCCCCTCCTTGGAAAAAAAAATGACTCATTTTTCTTTCTTTATGCCAGGCAGGTGCAGAGAAAGTGTTTATCCTGAAGAAGTGTGCAGTTCTAAATATAGGGTTGCTTAATGAGGGATGAATCTTCTAAGTAAAGAAGGCTATGTTTTAGATCCTATAATTCCTGAAACCCTGGCCTCCTTCCTCTTGAGGGTTCTGTAGCAATTGTCTGGCTTATGAGGAGAGGGGAATTATTTTCATTTATTAACTATTTCTAAGCCACAGCTGAAGCAAGTTCTGCTTTAACACCTGTTCCTGTGATAGGAAGTAATTCCCATGAGTTTGGTAAATAAGGGAAGTCAGTGAAATGTGTGAGCTCATATTCATTCTTTCTCAGACTGCTACAGGTTGTGGCAGTAGGGTGGGCAAGCTTTCTCATGATGAAGGAGAAAGTCTTAACAATACAAAACGACCTTAAGGAAAAAAAAGCTGAAAATACTGCAGAAGAGCTTCCTTTGGTGCAATTAATGACTGAAACCTGTACTTCCCAGGATAAGCAGAGCTTCCCAGGGAAGCTATGAGGGCAGCTGAGATGAAACTGAGAAGACATCTCTCATTGTGTCAAAAATGATGGACAAGTTCGCCACAGCCCGAGTCAGATGTTTGACTGATGCAATCGGTCTTTGATGGAAACAGAGGCTTGCAAGCACCCTCTTCTGGAAGGTGGATGCTCTAGCCACAGGGCATCAAGGCTGAGGAATCAGTTACAGTGATATTGGATGCACTCACTGGCTGGGAATTTAACTGTGGGTATTTTTATTAGGCCATTATTGTTTTTATTAGTGCTCTGGTTACGATGACGTCTAGGTTTTGAGTGGTCTCTCTCAATCCTATTTTCCTCATAAGCTCTGCTTTAAAATTTTTTAGTGTGCAATTTTGCAGAACCCAAGACTTTTTAGGAGCACATTATATAGCAGGAGGGCTGGTATCTGCATAGCTCCTGTATACCACTCCAGCTGTGCCTTCACACCGCCCTGCCAGGCACAGTGTGCCTGCAAGTTGCAAAGGAGGGACCTGAGGGGATCAGGGAACTCGCCAGGGGACTCTGGTGGTGAGAGGTTGAGGCTCACAATAGTCCTCAGCTTGGCTCTGATTCAGGAGGCAGAGGTGCTGACTTTAAATGACTTACTTCTAATGAACTCAGGTCAAGTCAATTCCATGCCACACCATTCAGTTTGTGCCCTTTATGTACCCCTGGATAGGACCTATGGGGTGTAGGAGCAGGATCCACCAGCTATAGGGAATCAGTTGTTACATTTTTAGGAATCCTCAAGTCAGTTTTTATACTTAGTCTTTAGTACAAATCAAATTATATAAACTTCAGTTATATGAATTATATTTTGAATAAATACTCAAAACTCATCACTTATTATTTTGCTACACACTTTGTTACTACCTGTGCTCTGGAGATGATTTCTATCTATTATGACTGTGTTCTAGAAATACTGTGCTGTTATACACCTCTTCCCAGTTTTGTACTGGGAGACATCACTTCAGTAGCTAGGTGCAAATAGGAATGTTTACACCATGAACACAGGCCAACATCCAAACCAGGGCTTTTCGTTCCCTTTCCAGAAAGCCAGCTTGTAAAATCAGCACCACTTTGTAGCACCCTGGTGTATGTTGGGGAGCATGAGATATGGGATAGAGGGGGAGGGGGAAACTTGAGGGCTCAGTTCTAGCAGAATGACCTCAGGAAAATGAAGGCACCACTTTTCATAGCCAAAGTTAAAAAAGAAATGAAAGTATTTTTAGTAGCTCTTCCTAGAGTGAGGGTTACAAGTTCCTGTCTTTCCAGAGAGGATATGTTGTAATGAGGCCTTTTCTTGAAGACCCAGCGTTAGCATCATGACCATGCGTGGTTGTGGTGAGTGGTGGTTAGTTGTGGGTTTATGAGGATACGGATCTCTAGGGAGACCACAGCTCCTCCATAGTTGCAACTCTTCTGCTGCATCCCCAGTGCTAGGCACAGTCACTAATATAGCGACCGCTTAAGGAGAAGCTCACGAAAGGAGAAATCATGGATAGGGCTGCTTGTTGTTTAGTTCCCAAAGAGAATCGTTCTGCGGTCTTTGATCATGGTCTGGAACTATGGTCTGGAACTATGGCAGCTGGATTGAAGGATAGGCACACATTTGAGAGTAATTTAGGGAGTAAAATAGACAGGGCTAAGATGATGGATTAGCTATGGAGGGGGAGAAAAGAGGACAATCTGCATTAATGTCAACTTTTAATTACAAAAAGTTCAACCATATAGAGAACAGTTTAATGAAATCTATCACCATCCATCAACACTTTATCATATTTGCCTCATCTACTTTAGTGGAGTATTTAAAGTAAATTACAATCATTGTGACATTTCAACCCTAAATAATTAAACCTATATCTCTAACAAATTGTTGAATATCCATTCATGGTTAAAAATTCTGAATTATCCCCAAAATAAATTTTATAGCCTGTTTGTCAAACCAGGATCCAACTAAAGACTGCATATGATCCAATATTAGCAAACTTTCTGTTTTTTTTTTTGCTTTATTTATATATATTTAACATCAATTGTGGTCCCCATTTCCCACTACCATTTCACCAGTGCACCATCACCTCAGTCCCTTGTACTCTTTCTGCCCTCATCCCATTCTCCTACCCCCGACACACAAAGTGTTTCTGAGTTGTCCTTGTCTTTTTGTTTTTATTTTTCTTTGTTATTATTCTTTTCCTTGGTTGCTTATTTGGTTCTCTTATTTTCCTCCTAGAAGTGAAACCATCTGGTATTTTTCTTTTGCTTTCTGACTTATTTCGCTGAGCATAATCCTTCTAGCTCTATCCTTGTTTCTACAAATGACTCTAGTTTATTTTTTGATTGCCAAATAGTATTCCATTGTGTATATGTACCACATCTTCTTGATCCAATCATCTATTTTTTTTAAAGATTTATTTATTGGGCCTCCCCTGGTGGCGCAGTGGGTTAAGCAACGCACTACGAAGCAAACCGCAGCCACTGCAGCACGAGTTCGATCC